>PVHT020000257.1:14850719-14874616 GCA_004024745.2 Catagonus wagneri | reverse complement strand
TTTTTGGTCATGCTTGAGGCATGCAGAGGTTCCCAGTCCAGGGATTGAACCTGACCCAAGTCACAGCAGTGACAACACCTGGCCCTTAACCTGCTGAACCACCAGGGAAATACCCCCCCCTTTTAAAAAAATAATCATTTGTTTTTATTTTTGTTTTAGGAGATTGTTTTTTCTTAAAAATTGAAGTATAGAGCTATGAAATTATAGCTCTATGAGATTCTTGACCAGTGGTTCTCAAACTTTATGTGTCTACCGTCTGGATGACTTAATAAAACACATTCTGGCTGGAGCCCCCTGCCAGAATTGGATTCAGTAGTTCAGGTGTACTTGAGAAAGTTTGCATTTCTAAGCTTCTAGGTGATGCTGAATCTGCTGGTCTGGGGACCACACTCACAGAACTTTGGTCCAGCCCATAATGCCTCTTCTATGTCTCATTACTTTGCTGTCCAATACACCTGATTTCAGCTGACAGCCTATTTTTGATCTTTGTTACCCTAACAATCTACATGTTTGCTGGAGTGGTTTCATCCTGGAAACTGAGCTCTGTTCTACAACCTGACTCCAACTTCTGATTGTTCTGTATCCTTTTTCCAGACCTTGAGCTGTTGCTTTGCTGATCAGTCTCATCATGGATTAGTAATTTCCCACTGTCATTGCACAATAGAAAGATCTTGCCAAGGATAATATGTTCAGATCCTCTCCTAGAGATTCTAGAGTATGGACTGGCCATGTGTGGATGTTAAATGCTTCATAGTTGGTTCTAAAATGTAGCAAGGATCAAGATTCATTGACCAGGCATTCCTGTTGTGGCTCAACAGGTTAAGAACCTGACATAGTGTCCGTGAGGATGTGGGTGGGTTAAAGATCAGTGGGTTAAAGATCCAGCATTTCTGCAAGCTGTGGCATAGGTTGTGGATGCAGCTCTGATCTGGCATTGCTGTGGCTGTGGTGTAGACCGGCATCTGCAGCTCCGATTCGACCCCTAGCCTGGGAACTTCCATGTACCCTGGGTGCAGCCATAAAATAAATAAATAAATAAACATAAACCAATGTCCCATTCAAAACATTTTTTTAAAAAGTGATTTGGACTTTGAAACAATGAAAGAACTGAAACATAGTCTCACAATCCCAACAAATACTCAACAATAGGTCTTCTTGGCTGGAACATTTAATTTTTTTTTCCCTTTGAGAAATACACTTTCTGGCTACAATTCTAAATTAACAACCAAAGGTATAGGGCATTGAAAAGGATCTCTGTTGTTATAGCTGCTAGGATTTGGCTAGAATAAGGGAAAAGGTATCAAGAAACATTGGCTGCCAAGAACTAATGATTCTGGTATTAATTGACATGTCTGGGCTAAATTGCCTTCAGAGACAGTGGTTAAAGTAACAAAGAGGTAACAATTATTTATGCCAAAGAGCAACAGGCTCAGTCTTGGCAGTCTTGTAATGAATAAAATGTTCAATAGATTCTTTAGGTTCATTTTAATGCTACTCGTTAAACTGAGGAGAGAGACTTCAAGGGACTAGACTAAAAGCAAGGAAAAAAATCAGGTAATAGACTTTGGTAATTTAGGTCAGCCAGGGCTATGCTCATTCTCTGTTTAAGGTTGTTAACTAATCACCCAACCTTGCCTGACGTTACTTTTCTAAAATGACTATAACAGACTTTTTTTTTCCGCCAGAGAAAAAGAGATCTATGGTAAACTTGTAATGTGACTTTGAGTTAGTACCACTTTGGGCGTCAGTTTAACTCTGTAAAATTTGGTGTTAGATTCAGTCATCTAAGGGGCACTGCTACTCCAATGCACTGCATCCAATAGGAGGTAACAGCTGGGCTTTGGTCGCTGTTTTATTTGGCTGTCCATGTTTCTTTGCAAGGTCCCTACGTAGTTTCCTCTCTTTTCAGTTTTTCTTTCTTTGTTTTTTTGTTATTTGCTTTGTTTTGTTTTTGCTTTTTAGGGCCCCATACAGCATATGGAAGTTCCCAGACTAGGGGTTGAATCGGAGCTACAGCTGCCAGCCTACACCACAGCCACAGTACCACTGGATCTGAACCACAGCTGCGACCTACACCACAGCTCACGGCAATGCCAGATCCTTAACCCACTGAGCAAGGCCAGGAATTGAACCTGCATCCTCATGGATGCTAGTCAGTTTCATTACCACTGAGCCATGACGGAAACTCCAGATTCCTCTCTTTTCTTTGCTTCCTTCCTCCTGTCCACTCATCATTTTTTCCCTTTTCTTTTTCCCCCTTCCTTCCTTTTTCTCTCTCCTTCCTTCCCTCCCTCCACCCTTCCTTTTTTTTTCCCTCCCTCCCTCTTTCTCTGTTCCCCCTGCTCCCCAGTCCCTGTAAATGCATGAGTAAACTCTGTGGAAGGCACCGTGCTAGGTATTTTTCATAGTAGACCACATAACCTCGCCTCATAATTCTGAGGCTCTGAGAAGTTTTGTAACTTGTCCCATATCACAGGACCTGTGAGTGGTCAAAGGGGATTCACATCCAAGTGCATCCAGCGCCAAACCCAGCCTCTTCCTTCCTGCCTTTCTACATCGCTGATCTTCATGTCGTCTTTCTCTCTCCTTATTTCTGTACTGAATCACCTATCATGCCTCTCCCTTTTTTTCCACTTTGGCTTTGGGAGCAATAGTCACAGGCTTCAAGTCCTCATGTGGAGGTAATTAATGCCTGTTCTTAGGTAACACACACTTGATAGAATGTGTATTCTGGAATTATACCCCTTACACTTGAAGTAACCCCTTGGATCTCCAGGATGTCTGTAGTCCCTGTAAGTTGTTTGTCCTATTTGTTCTTGAGCTTTGCTTTTAAAGTACAATTTTCAGCAACTTTCAATAATTTGTAAAATTCACCTTTTCCTTAAACATCCACCCTTCTCTGTTTCTTGTGTCTTTCATAGCCGGCGTCCTTCCCCTGGATTTTGTTTTGTCTCCCTCGTTTTGTCTCTTGGTCTCTTATTTTTCATTTAGTCTTTTCTGTAAACCCTTTTCCATGTGCCAGTGTTATACTTTGATGGAGACATTTTCTCCGTCATTCCAAGGAAGAGGAATAAAACCATCCCTCTACTTCAGGGTGACTTTAAAATAGAAACCAACCTGCCATACTCCAAAAAGCTTGGACAAGAGTAAAATATCTAAGCTATTTAAAAATCCCATTGGAACTATTATTCTTTGGAAAATGTTCATTTTAATTATGAAGCTAGAAAGAGTTCCCTGTGTCCCTTAGTAGAATTAAGATGAAAATCAGTTATACTGGATGCCACCAAGCACTGGCATCTGGCTTTGATTAGCGTGGTAACTTCTGCTTATAAAAAACTGAGAAAAGGAAAGACTTTAAGATATTATCCATGTTCTTATACGTTTTTCTACAACAATACTCTTAATAACAGACATATTAATCTCTCATAAGTAAGAGGTGAGTAATACTTTTATAGCGAGATAAAAAAAAAAAAAACACTTTCAGAAATACAAATACGAGCTCCTTCCATGAGGCCTTGACTGTTATCATTTATTGTTCAATCTAGTGATGAATGCTTTTTGGAAAATTTATTACCAGAAACTAAGGTTTTATTCCTTGAAGCATTTGTATGCTTTCTTTCATTGGCATTATATAACTCACCATGTTTTCCTTTGTGTCTTGACTGCCAGGGAGCTTGGGGCCTGGCGTGGGGCTCAGTCACAGTAACTGCATTATCCTCTGTGGTTGGGGATATTTGTTTCTTTCTCCTTTTCTGGTTTTAATTTCTATTCCAACTTTAACTTATGCCCAACCTTAACCAAAAGCTACATCAAATCTCGCCACCCATTTTTACTAGGCAAGGAGTAATAGTAAATAATCATGGGTTTACATCTTCAGATAAAATACACTACTTATTTATTTATTTATTTATTTTTCAGAGTCTTAGAACTGTGCCTCAAGTTTCTACTTGTCAAACAGTAATTCACAACTTGATTTAACTTTGCATTAAAACACACATGCGCACATGCTCCAAAGCCACCCTGTAACCAAGTCTTAAATTTCTTCCCCTTGATCAGGAATTAGCCATGGACTCCCACCTTCTGAAGGACCCTCTTCTGAGTCCAAGGGGGTGGCTCTTTTCGACTTCACTTCCTGGTGGCTGACATCTGGGGGTGGTGGCTGCGGGGGTGCGTGAGGACAAGGTGCCACTTTCAGTTGTTCCCAATATCTATCTTTTTGGACCAGCCGGGAGGAAGTTTTCCTATCAGTGTAGTCACTTATTCTTCCCTAAATTGTTTCTTTAGCTAGATTATTATTCTTTTTAGCCCAGTGAACTCAGTGTTCACAGTCTGCTTAGGGTCTCTGGGTCTGCACGTGTAGAGAACAGACTGGTGGTTGCCAAGGGAGATTTGGGGGGGGGTGGATTGGGAGTTTGGGACTAGCAGATGCAAACTAATTTCTATAGGATGGATAAACAACAAGGTCCTAATGTATAGCACAGGGAACTATATTCAATATCCTGTGATAAACCATAATGGAAATGTTTATGAAAAAGAATATATGTATGTACAACTGAATCACTTTGCTGTACAGCAGAAATTAACCCAACGTTGTAAATCAACTGTACTTCAGTAAAGTCTTAAAAAAAATTAAAAGATCTCTGGAGTTCCCAGTGTGGCACAGCGGGTTAAGAATCCAACTGCGTTGGCTTGGATCACTGCTGAGGTATGAGTTTGATCCCTGGCCCAGTATAGTGGGTTAAAGGATCCGGTGTTCAATCCCCAGTTTCGAACCCTGGGAACTTCCGTATGCTGTGAGTGCAGCCATTAAAAAAAAAGATCTCCGAGTCTTTGCAGGATCCTTAAAGAAAAGTGAATCTCTATATATCTGTACATAGATTTAAATTTTATTATATGTAATATACAAAAATATATGAAATATAGGTGTATTTATATATATTGCACACACACATTCATACATATATTCCAAACTATATTAGAGTTATCTAAACTTAATTTTCCCAGTCCCAATCTCAGTAGATTATACTATATTTTAATATTACTGTTTAAAAAGCCAAACTCTCTTTGTGTATTTTAAACCTACTGAAACAAAATGGAATACTATTTAAATTTATGAAGTAGCACTCTCACAACAACCTATATTAAAAAGTAAAATCTTTTATCAAGAGCAGATGTTCATGTTTACAGAGCCTTGCTTTCTTTTCAGACTTGGTTTTCATTTATCTCTTTCCTTCATCTTGGTTTGCTTTTTTCTCTGGTTAGTAGATACATCATGTGCATCTGTTACATGTTGGCTTAATGCATATGTTAATATTGACTTCAGACCAAATCTCCAGGAGTCAAGAGTTTTTTAGGAACAACGTTGCCTTGCGTTATGGAGCATCATTCCTATCCAGCCTGTTGTTAGCATAGAACCAGGGAAGCAGTGGGATGATTCTCACAAAATGTCACGACGTTGCCTTAGGCATCCTTGTCAGCATCTCTTGTCTACGAGATGTGGCTGCTACCTGTGGCTGAATGTCATGGATATTAATCAAGGAGGTACCTGCTCTCTCTCTCAAGGTCAAATGTCTCAAGACTGCATATTTTGAGAGCTCAAAGGACCCTGAGTTTTTCTTTCCTCTTGAGAAATGGACAGTCCCTTTTTCACCCTCACTGGAGCAAGGACTCCTAAGTGGGCTCCTGGGGCTCTCTCGTTCCAGCACACAGGCAGGAAGAGAGCCCTTTACTGTTAATGACTTGGATAATTATAATTGCTGACTATCTTTGAAAGGTTTGTCTTCTGTTGTTGTGTTTGTTGTTTTGTTTGCTTTTTAGGGCTGAACCTGCGGCATATGGAAGTTCCCAGGCCAGGGGTTGAATCTGACCTGCAGCTGCTGGCCTGCGCCACAGCCACAGCAATGCCAGATCTGAGCCTCTTCTGCGACCTACACCAACAGCTCATGGCAATGCTGGATCCTTAACCCACAGAGTGAGGCCAGGGATTGAACCCGCGTCCTCATGGATACTAGTCAGATTTGTTTCTGCTGCACTATGGTGGGAACTCCGTCAATGCTTGCTTTTTGAGATGCTTAGAATAGTTGATAAACATCTCATTTATTTTCCAGATATCCCAAGTGATCATATAATCAGCAAAATGTAACTCCAGTTTTCAGTGTTTTGGGGGGGGGGCTTTAGGTAAGGGAGAGTGTGGGGAAAAGAGAAATGCCAACACTTTCCACACTCCTGTTGTCCTTAGGCAATCTCAGTGTGGACGTCAGGCATCTATCTCTGAGCACTCATGGTGACTTTGTGATTATCTCCAAACTGAAGTGGGGCAGGTGACAGGTGGCCCCCACAGCTGAGTCCGCCTTTATTACAGCATCTCTGTCACTGCAAATTTCACTGATGTTGCTGTCGAGTTGGAGGAAAGTAGCAAGAAAGGGAGCTGGTAGGGAGGCCTCAAAAACTATGCACCTGGGAGTTCCCGCTGGGGTGCAACAGGATCAGTGGCATCTCTGCAACACCAGGTCACAGGTTTGATCCTGGGCCCGGAAGAGTAGGTTAAGGGATCCGGCATTGCTGCAGCTGATCCCTGGCCTGGGATCTTCATTTACTGCAGGGCAGCCAAAAGGAAAACAACAACAACAACAAAAACCTAGGCACCTGGAGTTAATGATTTTATAACCTCTTAACCTCTACGCCCCCACCCCTGTACAACAGTTAATTTTCTGTGTCAACTTGCCTATGCTATGATATCCAGCTGTTTGGTCAACTACTAATCTAGATATTGTTGTGAAGGTATTATTTAGATACGACATTTCAACCAGCAGCCTTTGAGTCAAGCACATTTCTCCCCAGTCAACTGAAGGTCTTAGAGAAGAGCCTTCTTTCCCCACCAAGAAAGAAGGAATTTTGCCTGCAGACTGAAACCTGTAACATTGCCTCCCCTGGGGTCCCAGCCTGCCGACCTGCCTTTTGGATTCATTCATGCCAGCGACCACAACCACGTGGGCCAACTGCCCAAAAGCAGTCTCTCTATTAATTACTTACTGACTTAAATTATTAAGTAATGAATATATAGTACAAACACTTAAATTTATATATAATTCCATCTCCCCCTGCCCCCTTTCTGTGGCTTCTTTTTCTTCGGAGTAACCTGAGTAATACATTCTGGTTTGGTTTTTCGTTTTTTGTTTGTTTGTTTTTTTCTTTTTTTGGTCATTGCTGCTAGTACTGAGTAGTCAAGAGCTGAGTATTCCAGAGAGAGTGCTGAACATACAGTCATGCTCCATGGCACCTATACTTTTTTGCTCACAGGTATTTAGTTTCCTCATCAGGTCATGAGACAGAGTGATAGAAGTACAGGTTAAGGAGAATGGCTTCAGAATGAAGCATGCAGAGTGTGGAGCCTGTACTGTTTAGCTTCAGCTGCTCTCTGTTACACACATCTTTCCCTTTTAGCCCATTAATGTCATGTTCCGTTTGAGGTTGAGCTGTACTGTGCTTTGCTGGGAAGAAGGAATATTCAGCTGCTTTTATTAATGGGTAGCATTTGTCCTGACCCATCCTTGTTATTATTATTTTTTTTCTGAGCAAAGATGGCTGGAATTTTATAGAGGACAGCTCAAGATGTCACTTTTTCCTTTGTTTAAAAGTGGAGTAAATGTTATAGTATTCTTTAAATTTTTGCCTTTTGTAACTGAACCATCTCTAGTGTAGAACTGTTCAATAGAATGTTCTAGGGTGATGGAAATGTACCTCCTTACTGTCCAGTATGGTGGCCACTAGCCTTATGTGGCTGTGGAGCACTTAGAATCTGGCCAGTGTGGCCAAGGAACTAAAATTTTATTTCATTTAAAGTCATTTACATTTGGAGTTCCCTTGTGGAGCAGCAGGCTAAGAATCCAGCATTGTCTCTGCATTGGCTTGAGTCACTTCTGTAGTGTATGTTTGATCCCTGGCCCAGGAACTCCCTCATGCCATGGGTGCAGCCCCTCAAAATTTGTGAAGTCATTTACATTTCAAATAAAATAGCCACACGAAGCTAGAAGGTACCATATTGCACAGCACAAATCCAGCTGAGCCTCTAAGCACCCATTTCCAGTTTTTTTTTCTTTTCTTTTTTGTCTTTTCGCGGCATATGGAGGTTCCCAGGCTAGGGCTTGAATCAGAGCTATAGCTGCTGGCCTACACCACAGCCACAGCAATGCCAGCTCTGAGCCGTGTCTGTGAACTACACCATAGCTCACGGCAATACCAGATCCTTAACCCATTGAGTGAGGCCAGGGATCAAACCTGCATCCTCATGGGTACTAGTCAGGTTCCTTAACCACTGAGCCACTACGGGAACTCCCAGTTTTTTTTTTTTTTTTTTTTAAGAAAGAACTAGAAATTTTATTTGAGCCAAATTTGAGGTTATATGTGTGTATATATATTTTTTGTCTTCTTAGGGCTGCACCCACGGCATATGGAAGTTCCCAGGCTAGGGTTCAGATCGGACCTGCAGCTGCCAACCTACACCATGGTCACAGCAACACCAGATCTATACCACAGCTCATGTGACCTACACCAGCAGCCCCAGATCCTTAACCCACCGAGCAAGGCCAGGGATCAAACCCACGTCCTCACTGACACTCTATTGGGTTCTTAACCCACTGAGCCACAGGAACTCCAATGTTTACTCAATTTTAAATTAAATCTTTATCCTCTGTAGGTAACCTCAAGCAGGGTGATAGAGAAGTCAGATAACTGCTGTTACATGTACCTCATGGCCTTTTGGTCCACAGTCCATGTTCACATATTCATTAGGTTCTAAAAACAATTCTGAAATACTAAGCTTTTCTGAAACGATGATGGGTGTCATGTAAAGCAACTAATACCAAAGCTGCCCTGTCCTTTTAGGATATAACTAGGTATTTGGTAGAAAATCATGCTGACTTTGAGTTTTACTGGCACAATTCGAAAATGCCATGTAAATTAATAAAAGAATCAGGAGATCCCGTTGTGGCTCAGTGGGTTAAGAACCTGACAGTCTCCATGAAGATGTGGTTTCTGTCCCTTAACCCACTCCGTGGGTTAAGGATCTGGCATTGCCAAAAGTTGCAGCATAGATCATACATGCAGCTCAGATCTGGTGTTGTTGTGGCTGTGGTGTAGGCCAGTAGCTGTAGCTCTGATATATGCCACAGGTTCAGCCCTAAAAGGCCAAAAAAGAAAAAAAAAGTCAAGGTTAGTTCCTTTGGATCAAAATTAGGAATTGCCATCAGACCATGGATTCATCCACTCTGTTACTTAGTTAGACACACATTGCCTAACTAAGCAAGTGTGACACTTGCTCTCCAGAATCTTAGGGAGCAGACGAAAGAGGACGGAAAGGCCAGGTTAAAATTTAGCCTGGGCTTTGCAGTCTGACCAGTTAGAATCCTGGCTTGTGCATTTATTTGTACAGACAGAATACAACACTGACTTGGAAGTGTCTCTGACCCTCTCAGAAAGGATCTGAGGCCTGTGTCCCTCTGGGAGATGGCTTGATAGATTAGAAGTACCCCCAGTGTAAGATTTCATTTGTTGAAACGTGATCTTATTAGGTGATTTGGCCCCAGATGTTTCATATAAACATATATCAGTGACAGGTGCTATGGGTGATGTTCTTTAATAGGTCCAACTCCAAAATGACCTACATACTAAAGTAGCTTAAAAAGGCCCTCTTATGCTCTAACTGGGGGTCCAGCATCTATCTGAGTCCCTTGAAGTACCTGAAGCTTTGTGAATTCCTTTTCTTGAGAGTATCAGTGATATAGAGTCTTCAGCTGTCCTGTGATTCTACTCCTACTCAGCAAAACTTCTCCGAGAAATTCCACCCATGGTGTGTTTTTGTTCCTGGGCCAGGAATTGAACCTGTGCCACAGCAGCAACCCAAGCTGCTGCAGTGACAGTGCTGGATCCTGAACCTGCTGCACAACAAGGGAACTCCTAAAAATAGGATTTTTAATGGCTATGCTCTTTCCTATTAGACAGATGTTGCCTTAGCTATTGAATCATTTTCTTATTGAATCATTTTCTTATTGTTGGACTTTGGGTTTTTCCAGTTTCTTGCATTATAAATAGTACTTCATTGCTACTGTCTCACATGATATGAATTCTTTCTTGATACATATTGCTAAATTTAATTCCAGAAAGGCTGTGTCAATAATGTTCCCAGTGGCAGTAGCTGAAAATAGCATCCTAGGGCCCTAGCAAGCACTGAGAATTAACATTTAAAAGATGCCCATTTGGTGACAAAGATTAACTAATTGTTTTTTTTTTAATTTTTAAAAAAATTTTTCCATTATATCTGGTTTACAGTTTTCTGTCAATTTTTCAACTGTACAGTGTGGTGACCCAATTAGACATAGATATATAGATTCATCACAAGTGATTAGACATAGTTCCTGGTGCTATATAGCAGGATAACTAATTGTTTTAAATGGTGGATTATTTTAATTGTTTTAGTTTGTACTTTTTTCCTTTTTTAAAAATTGTGATATAATTTGACATGTGATTTTATATTGGTTTAAGGTGTACAACATAATTATTCAGTATTTATGTATGTTGCAGAGTGTTCACCCAGAATAAGTCTAATTAACTTCTGTCACCAGACATAGTTACCAGATAATTTGTACTTCTCTGTATGGTCATGTGGGACTTTATAGTCACTCTGAATTTACAGATCTACTCTACCATTTTTAAAATATGGCAGTGTTGAAGTTTTTGTTTAAGAAGAGTTGTCTATTTCCTATAATCAGAGTTATAAATTTTCATTGCAGAAAATCAGAAAATGCAGAAAAATATATAGAAGAAAGTAAGTCACTCTCTATTCACTCACATTTAAAGAACTTCAGGTATTATTACTTTTGAAAATCATTGTCACTCATGGTTATCATTTACACTTCCTTGATCATTTGTATTTCTTTGTACCTAATTTCCATAGATTTTTGACCATATGCATTTCTTTAGTGATTTGCGTATTCATTCTCCTTGTCCATTTAAAGAAAAATAAGTGTTTCTTTTGGAACCATTTTAGATTTACAGAAAAGCTGCAAAGTTATTACAGAAAGTTCCTGTATGTCCCATGTAGCATTCCGCCTTACGCCAGTCCATGTGTCATGACTGAAAAACCAACACTGGTACATTATCGTGAACTAAACTTCAGGCTTTATTTAGATTTCACTAGTTTTTCCATGAACGTCCTTTTCTATTCTAGGATCCAGTCCAGGGTGTCTCATTGCACTTAATCTTCATGTTTCTTTAGCTGCCTGTGATATGTGATAGTTTTTGAGTCTGGGTTTTTTATGACCTCGACAGTTTTGACGGTACTGGTCAGATATTCTGTGGACAATCTCTCATTCTGGGTTTGTCTGATGTTTTCTCATGATTCGACTGGGATGATGGGTGATTGGGCCAAAATGCCTTTCTCATCACATCCTATCCAGGGACACATGCCGTCATGATGACATAGCATGGGTGATATTAACCTTGATCCCTGTGTTCTGGTGGTTGCCAGGTTTTTCCCCTACGAAATTATTGTTTTCCACTTTTCATTCTTTGGAAGCAAGTCACACGATTCAGCCTGTGAATTTAGCATGGAGTTGCTAATTTTCACTTTCTGTTCTCTATTCTTTGTTTTTTTTTCTTTTTTCTTTTTTTTTTACTATACCCACTGCATATGGAAGTTCCTGGGCCAGGATCTAATCCAAGCTGAGACACCTGTGGCAATGCTGGATCCTTAACCCACCGCTTGGGCCGGGTCTGAACACCAGCCACCACAGACAAAGCCAAGTTCTTACCCGCTGCACCACAGAAGGAATTCCATCCATGTGTACATTTAAGATTCATTTATTGTATTCCTGTTATACCTTCACTTTTTTTTGTCTTTTTTTTGCCTTTATCCAGAGCCACAGCCGCGGCATAATGGAGGTTCCTGGGCTACGGGTCTAACAGGAGCTGTAGCCGCCGGCCTTTGCCACAGCCACAGCAACGCGGGATCCGAGCCGCATCTGCAACCTACACCACAGCTCACGGCAACGCCGGATCCTTAACCCGCTGAGCAAGGCCAGGGATCGAACCCACAACCTCATGGTTCCTAGTCGGATTTGTTAACCACTGCGCCACGACGGGAACTCCCGTTCTCTATTCTTTGGAAGCAAGTACTAAGTTCAGCCCACTCTCAAGGCAGGGGCAAGGGGTTAAGTGTCATCACTGGAAAAAGGAGGTGTATTCGTTTGGTAGGGCTGCCATATTGGAACGCCAGGATCTGGGTGGTTTAAACAACAGCAATGTATTTCTCACAGTTCTGGAGACTAGAAGTCCAAAGTGTTGGCACGTTTGGCTTCTTCTGTGGGCTATTCTTGCTCGTGTTGCTGTTTCTTCACATGGTCTTACCTCTGTGTGTGTATATGTGTATGTCCTACTCTTCTGTGTTCACAAGGACAGTGGTCCTGTTGGATTAGGGCCCACATATGACATCATTTTTTTTGTCTTTTTTTGCCTTTATCTAGAGCTGCACCCATGGCATATGGTGGTTCCCAGGCTAGGGGTCTAACAGGAGCTGTAGCTGCCGGCCTACACCACAGCCACAGCAACGCGGGATCCGAGCCGCATCTGCAACCTACACCACAGCTCACGGCAACGCTGGATCCTTAACCCACTGAGCAAGGCCAGGGATCGAACCTACAACCTCATGGTTCCTAGTCGGATTTGTTAACCACTGAGCCACGAAGGGAACTCCTGACCTCATTTTGTTTTAATTACCTCTTTGAAGATCCTGTCTCCCAGTACAGTTGCACTCTTAAGTTATTGGAGGTTATGCCTTTAACATATGGACTTTGGGGAGATGCAGTTCAGCCCACATAGAGAAAAGTATCTTTCTCTATATATATTATTTGGATTTTTCTCGTGCTCTCCTTTTATTTATATATTCAGCTATTTATCCCAGCATAGAACCAGGTATACTTATTTTATATGCTGGATTATAATTTAATGCCATGTAAATAATTTTGTTGCTCAAAATTCTTCTAGCTTCATCACAGGCTGCCTCATGCTCCTTCACCCTCTTGTTCTTTGAGCATCCTTACTTTCTGGTCCTACATGATGATCCAAGCTCATCTCGTATTATATCGTGCTCCAGTCTTGGAATCAGCCATTTGTTTTAAGAAGTTCTGTTTCCTTTTATCATAGAACAATATTTAAATACCAAGAACTGGGCACTGGGTCTGCCCATGTCATGGGAATGGAATAATATTCTTATTGATTGGAATATCTCTCTCTTACATGAGTGATATTAACGTTTTCCCTATCTTATGTTACAAATGTTTATTCTTTCATTAATCCACAAATATTTAGCACATGCTTACTTTGTGTTTGGCATTGGTCAAGATGCTGGAGATACTACAGTAAGCAAAGCAAAGTATGCAACTGTGTGGAGCTTATATACTAGAGAAGGCAATCAGCCAATGAAAAAGTAGGAAATGGGAAAATAACAGAATGTCACAGCATGAGACTTATAAAGAAAAATACAGCAGGTTAGGTGCAGGAGAAAATTGAGGGGATGATGTCTTAGAAAGGCCAGTTAGGGAAGGCTTCTTGGATGAGGTGATATTTGAGCAAAGACCTGAATGATGAGTGGAAACAAGCCATGGGGATAGCTGAGGGGTAGAGCATTCTAGACAGAAGAAATAGGAAGTGCAGAGGCACTGAGGTGAGTGCATGCTCCCTGTATTGCCTGGTTAGCAAAGAGGGCAGTGCAGCTTGAGCAGAATGAGTGAAGGAAGCAGTAATAAAAGACGACACCATAGGTTTCAAGGGGCCAAATCATGCAGATCATGAGAAAAACTTTGGCTTTTCTTGTGAGTGTAAAGGGAAGCCATGAAGAGTTCTGAGCAGAGATGTGACATGATCAGATTTCTGTTTTAAAACTTGTACCTCTGTCTATTGTGTGGAAAATCAACTAGAAGGGGCTGAGAGTGGAAACAGGAATCCCAGTTAAGAGGCGGTGTGGTGACACACGGGGAGGTGGTGTGGGGTGGGCCAGTGAGAGATGGAAAAAAAACAGTTGGATTCAAGATACATTTTGAAGCAGAACCAGCAGAATTTGTTGATCGACTGGATGAGAAGTGCAAGAAGGAAAGGAATCAAGAATAACTTGAAGATGGGAAACTTAGTCATTAGGTGGATTAAAGACTCTTTTTATTGAAAAAGCAAGGGGGACCAGGTTTTGAAATGGGAATCCAGAGTTGTCTTTTGGACATTGACATATCCAGCAGCAGATGGACAAAATGAGTCTGAAGTTTAAGGGCGAGTTGTTGGAAGTCATTCATATGTATACACACACACACACACACGCTCTCTCACACACACACACAGTTTTAGAGATTATGGTTTTAATATGCACATTGATTTTTACATAGTCACTGTTTTTGAAGCTAACAATATCTGGGCTTTCTTAGCTTATTATTTTAACTTAGCAAACATAATAACATTTCTATATCTCTGATTTCATTTAATACTGCTAGTCCATGAAAAATACTGATTGTGTCTTATTTATTTATTTATTTATTTATTTATTTATTTATTTATTTAGTCTTTTGTCATTTTAGGGCTGCACCCATGGCATATGGAGGTTCCCAGGCTAGGGGTCGAATCAGAGCTGTAGCCACCAGCCTACGCCACAACCACAGCAATGCCAGATCCGAGCTGCGTCTGCAACCTACACTACAGCTCGCAGCAACGCTGGATTGTTAACCTACTGAGCAAGGCCAGGGATCGAACCCGCAACCTCATGGTTCCTAGTTGGATTCGTTAACTGCTGCGCTGCAACGGGAACTCCAAGTGTGTCTATTTTTTAAAGAGGAAAGTTACTATTTCTACTTTTTCAACAGTTAAAAACTAATGAAAAGCACTAAGAAGGTGACTTTGGCATCAATGATATTGTAATGTCCACTGTATTGGTTAGGGCTGTACATTGCAAGTGACAGAAAATCCCATACAAAGCAAATATACAAGGGAATATTTTGGTTTACTTAACTGGGAACTTCAGGCAGTGGTTCTGGTTTCAGGTACAGCTGGATCCAGGGACTCAAACAATCTCATCAGCTCTCTGTCTCTCTGTTGTTGTCTCTGTCCCTGTCTCTGTTTGTCTGTCTCTCAGTATTGCTTATTACTACTCTGTTTTGTTCTCGGGCTCTCTCTATGGCAACAGATTCCAGTGGCCACAAGCATCCTTTCAGCTTGGGATCAAAATGCAAAAGTGACATCCATGTCAGTCCCTCAAAAAGGACTTGGATGAACCCTTCTTGGACTGTTTTATGAGAAGATGGATTTTTCATATTGGTCAGTCTGAGTGATATGTCCACCCTCTGTGGCCAGGGATCTAGAGCTTTTTGATGGACACAAAGGACAAAATCACATAGAGAGTCAGAGTCTACTTCCTGAAATAAAACCACTGCCCACAGCTACGAAAGCAATGCCTCCAGGGAAGAGACCAGATGGTATTTGTAATATAGATGGTAAAGGTTTGGTCAGGAGATGACTTTTAGATTCTCAGCATGATACTAAACTCCGGGATTTTTCAGCATTTAGGAAGTTTGGTTTAGTGATATTTAGCTATTTTCATGTCCAGATAAAATTTTGGTCTTGAAATATTTCCATGGAGTACACACACACACACACACTCTCTCTCTCTCTCTCTCCCCCTCTCTCTCTCTCTCTCTCTCTCTCTCTCTCTCTCTCTCTCTCTCTCTCCCTCCCTCCCTCCCTCCCTTCCTCCCTCGGAAACTTAATGAAGACCAAGGAGGTAGTTAGGGGCAGAATGTAGGGTCAGAAAGCAGACCTTATTCCTCTTTCCTCTAACAGCTAGAGGAAAGCTTACCCTGAGGACCAAGGCTGGGTGGTCACATTTGAACACTGGATGTGACACTGCTTGGTGATTCAAAGCCTCTGGGACTGTGAAAACCTGTGCTCGGGAGTGAAGACTGGGGCCCTGAGCAAGCTGTGTCTGTAGGGAGGCAGGAGGCGGTGGTGAGGGGACCAGTGCTGGTCGCTGAACATTTCATTCTTCCCAGAGGCATGTCATGGAGGTCATGTTGGTACAGAAACCAGGGTGACAAGGAACCCTGGAATTTATCAAATTACACAGTGGTCAGTGCGGTGTAGCAATTACACTGGTAGGCCCTGGGCCAGGGCAGTTGTGTATGTCACTTCCTACATTGACAAGCCCTGTGATCACTGGCAAATTACCTAACCTCACAAAGCCTCGGTTCCTTTACCCTTTAAAAACCAGATAATCAAACTGACCTCAGAAGGTTGTGGAGAGGGTTACAAGAGGTGACACACACCCAGTGCTTCATACAGGGCCTGGAGCAAAGTAAATGCTCAGTAAACATCAGCATGTCTTGTTATCATTATTCTTATTACTACTACTATACACGTCACTGCTGCCACCCCACTTGGATCATGGAGGCCCCAGTCTATCCCAGGATTGGAACCTTTCTTCCCATCAGACTCAAAATGTAGGGGCTTTGAGTTTTTCTGGGGTGAGGAAGTGGGACTCAGTGACACTCTGCCCAGCATGCCTCTGTGCCTGCCCTCTTGTCAACAGAACATGATCTAGAGGCTCTACCTTAAGCGGCTTCATTTGAGGACTGTAAATGCCTTTGAAAAGTTCCTTTCGTGGCTCAGTGGTTAATGAGCCCAACTAGGAACCATGAGGTCGTGGGTTCGATCCCTGGCCTTGCTCAGTGGATTAAGGATCCAGTGTTGCCGTGAACTGTGGTGTAGGTTGCAGACATGGCTAACATTTGGCGTTGCTGTGGCTGTGGCATAGGCTGGCAGTTACAGCTCTGACTCAGCCCTTACCCTGGGAATTTTGATAGGCCGTGGCCCACGGCCAAAAAAAAAGTATATGAGCTTGTACTTTTTTATTTTTAAAGTAAGATTTTAAGTTTTTAGACTTCTCTCCATCTGAAATGTACTGTTTGGGTTCCATTTCTCTCTGTTGTAGGCTCTACACCCTCTGCAGTTATATGGATCATACACTGAGGAGAGGGGCTCTGAGGGCCTCCCAGGGAACAGCACAGCATGCCTGGAGGGGCAGGGAAAATGCACCCAGGAAAGAGAAGCAGGAAGATGCCAAGAGAACCTGGGCAGAAGGATGTCAGTAGGACTAGATGAGGCAGTTTCCAGAAAGCTATAAAGTTTCTATTACACAACAGTGTAAAGACTTCAGAAAGTATTCGAAAAGGCAAGAGCTCAAAAGTGTCCCTTTAATTGAGCAAAAGGGAGGACAGAGATCTGGTTGACCATGGGCCAAGGTGCCTGCGTCAGCGACCTGCTTTTCACATGTGCCTGTTTCTGTTTAATTCCTGTTGGATTTTTTGAAAGTGCGCACTTAGTGGGGGGTGCAGTGGGGGAGTGAATGTTCAAACATGTATTATTCTGGAAGCAGCTGGCACAGTTTGCTTCAGGCCACCTGCTTTGGGGGAGCAGCAATTCCATAAATGCAAAGAAGCAAATAATTACAGATACTATCTGTGTGCTTTTGAATCGCCATAAAAGGGAGTTTTGTTCTAAAAATGGGCAAAAGTTTGCAACAGACCCATCTTGGATGAGACATTTCCAAGAAGACTTCTCATCCATTCAGTAGCGAGGTGAAACCTGAGCAGGAGGGAGTGGATTATTCCAGCAGTGCGTTGGTGGCGTTTCCGTTTAGTACCACTCCTGACCTGGGACAACAATCAAAATGGCACTTTTTGTTGCTGTGAGTGGCACAAGTTTACATTTGGGATTGAGTTCTGTCTTTACAAACCCATTTAGGAAGAGCTGCAACGACTTGTGCTCTGGCAGTGATGGAGCAGGCATTGCTAAGGTCAAGAACAAAGCACTAAATCCTGGGGCCATTCATATGACTCCTGGTAGTGGGGACATACAGTTAGAAGGAACACCTTACACTCTGGAGTGTCTCTGGAACTAATTGGGAGGAGCTGACTTAGATCGTAGAGTTCTTCCCATTCTGAGACTTTGCTTACGAAGAGAATGCGAGATCCTGGAACAATAATAACAGCGGTACTGGGGTTCCCATCGTGGCTCCGTGGTAACAGACCTGACTTGTATCCACAAGGATGCAGGTTCAACCCCTGGCCTTGCTCAGTGGGTTGAGGATCCGGCATTGCCATGAGCCGTGGTGTAGGTCGCAGACGTGGCTCGGATCTGACATTGCTGTGAATGGTGTAGGCCTGCAGCTACAGCTCCAATTTGACCCCTGGCCTGGGAACTTCCACATCCCATGGGTGTAGCCCTAAAAAGACAATAATAATAACAGTAATAATATTAATAATAATAATAATGGAGGTACTGCAATTAACAGCTAATTCTTGCCAAGCTGTCACTCTGTTGCAGGCTATGTCAATGCCCTTGGCAGGGTTAGGTCATGCAAGCCTTGCTGTAATCTCTTTAAATTTTATTGGACTAGTTGACTTGCGATGATGTATTAGTTTCAGGTGTCCAGCAAAGTGAATCAGTTATAGATATACAGACAGTCATTCTCTTCTCCCGTGTAGGCTATTGAGTAGATTTTCCTGTGCTACACAGTGTGTTCTTATTACCTCATCTAAATTATACAGTAGTGTGTTTATATTGTTCCCACCCTCCCAAGTCCCCCCTTCCCACAGTGGTTTCACCTATCTCACCATAATCTTTAGGCGATATAAGCCATTTGACTTACAGAAGGGCAGGGCAGGGGGCAGAGTGGTTATGTGCCTTGCCTGGAGTTGCTCGGCTAAAGAGCGGTGAAGCTGAGCATCAGAGCTTGGTCTCCCTAACTCTCCGGCCCTCCTCGCATCCATGGCTACATCTTACGTCTGTAAATTGCCCTGCACATGCCTGGCACAGTAGGTGCTCACCAGATGTTTGCTCCCTTCTTTTCTGGGCGGTGGTGGTGGGCCGGAAGGGTGGGCCTGCTCTGTCTTGTCAGATGGGATGGCCACACACCACGGACACCACCCGGACACTGATGGGTCAGGCTGGAATGGCAAGCATGAGGAGGTCAAAGGTTGCAGGGCTTTCTGGACCCTCTGGGGGATTTGAGAACATTATATAACCTTCTGAGTCATTCTTTGTCGCAGTGTGCTCTTTCTTGATCACATCCTGAGCAGCAGTTCAGGATTTTTGTTACTAAGTAATTCTTAAGTTTTTTTTTTTTTTAAGGAGTTTTTCTATGAAGAAAAACTTTATAGAGGACCGATTTGCTATGGTTTGAGGGGAATGAGGAGATGTTTGAAAGGAATAGTCTTTGTATCAAAAACTTTTTTTTTTGGTCTTTTTGCCTTTTTTATGTAGAGCCGCACCCGCGGCATATGGAGGTTCCTAGGCTACAGGTCTAACAGGAGCTGTAGCCGCCAGCCTTCGCCACAGCCACAGCAACGCGGGATCCGAGCCGCATCTGCACCCTACACCACAGCTCACGGCAACGCCGGATCCTTAACCCACTGAGCAAGGCCAGGGATCGAACCCGCAACCTCGTGGTTCTTAGTCGGATTCGTTAACCACTGAGCCATGAAGGGAACTCCAGTATCAAAAACTCTAACATGAGCAGTGAGGGCAAAGTGAGGAGCTTCTCCCTGCCGGTCCGCAGCCGAATCAGCAGCTACCGTTGAGGAGCTGACTTTCAGGTCGTGGGGGTGGAGGAGAAACTGGCTCTTTTTCCCTTTACACAGAGGCACAGAATTTCCCTGCTGCTTCACTGCTCAGAGCCCTGGGGACAATGGAACGGGTCCAAAAGTGTAGTTAAAGTTTATGGTTTCTTACTACCTGATCAGAGTTTGTCTCTGCTCTTGGGTGAGGCTGGTGGACCTCAGAGTGGCAGAGCTGGATCCTTGCTGGATGGTGCAGGTGGCGCCTCCTGCAGGAGGGAGGAGGGAGCAGTGCTACAGGGAGCAGGAGGCCACCTCAGCTTTCTGGGGACATTATAGGACCTCCCATTACCCGCCCAGCGGGATGAAGGGTGCTTGGCCTGTTACTGAGAGTGGAATCACATAAAAGCCTTTTCATGCATTTCTATTTTAAACCTAGCATCAGTGCCTGGATTCGAACTCTTGTGTTGTAATTAAGTGACATTATCCAGCTTTATATCTATCTAGAAGGCCTCTGGGCTTCAACAACTTTGAGGTGCAGCCTGGTTGCAAAAGAAAATAAAAATGAACTCCAGGGTCAGACCAGCTGGGTTTGAACCATGACTTCAGGCCTGACTGGTGGTGGAGCTTGGACAAGTCACTTAGATCTTAGTGCCCTGTAAACTGGAGTGAAGAGTAACACTTACCCCCCTCATGAGTTACCGTGACGGATGAGTCTTAAAATAATATGTGTAAAGCAGTCAGTCCTATACAAGTGTCAGCCAGTCTCATTTTTATCATTGTTGTTGTTACAAAATGGGGTATGCTTGAGGGCAGGGAGACTCCTTACAAGACAACAGTGAAAATTGTTAAGGAAATTAGCTGATGGATTTGTATGTTCAAGCTTTATGTAAAAACAATTGGAAGTCCACAATGAGATATCAACAACCACTTCGTTGGTCTGGGGGTTTTGTTTTTAATTATAACTACAGTGGAAAATCAAGTGTTGGCAAGGACGTGGAGAGGCTGGAAACCTCTCACATTGCTGGTGGGAATATAAAATGGTTCACTGGCTGTGGAAAATAGTTTGGCCATGTCTCAGAAAGTTAGACATAGGAATTCCCATTGTAGCTCAGTGGTAATGAACCTGACTAGTATCCATGAGGACGTAGGTTCGATCCCTGGCCTCGCTCAATGGGTTAAGGATGTGGTATTGCCGTGAGCTATGGTGTAGGTTGCAGACTCGGCTCGGGTTTCTGAGTTGCTGTGGCTGTGGTGTAGGTCGGCAGCTACAGCTCTGATTCAACGCCTAGGCTGGAAACTTCCATATGCCACAGGTGTGGCCCTAAAAAAAAAAGAACAACAACAATGAAAAGGTAAACATAGAATAACTGTATGACTCAGCAATTCCAATCCTAGTTTTATATCCAAAAGAAGTGAAGATAGTTACTTAGACACATATTAATGTGGGGATATTCATAGAAGCATTATCAATAGGCAAAAGATGATGACAATCCAAAAATTCATAAGTGGGTGAAGAGGTGAACAAATTATGACATAAACATACAATGGAATAGTATTCAGCAAGAAAAAGGAATTAAGTTCTGATCTGTGCTACAATATGGATGGACTTTGAGAACAGTATGTAAAATGAAAGAAGCCAGATACAAAAGGTCTGTATTGTGTGATTTCATTTATGGGAAATATCTAGAGTACATAAATCTATAGAGAAAGAAAGCAGACTGGTGGATGTCAAGGTATGGGGGAAGAGGGAGTAGGGAATAACTGTTTAATGGGTACTGGGTTTTATTTTAGAGTGATAATTTTTGGAATTAGATGGAGTTGGTAGTTGCACATTCATTCATATGGTTATCTATGTGTTAACTCACTCAAACAGCAAGTATTTACTGTGAACTCTGTATGAGGCAAATGTTCAGCTCCCTGGAGATAAATTAGTGGACAAGACAGACAAGGTCCTTGCTCTTGGGTGTTTATATTAAGATCGGAGATACAGTCAGAAAACAGCTAAATGAGCAGATGAACAAGTTTTTTCTGACAAGACAAGGGCTATGAAGAAAGCACAGCTGCAGAGAAAGGGTGGATAGCTGTGGAGGGAGAGTGGTACTTAGAAGAGTGACCCAGGAAAGCATCTATGGGCAGGTGACGTGTCAGCTGAGCCACGAAGGACAAGGAGAAACCAACCATGCATCTAACCTGGGAGCAGAGCATTTGGGGCAAAGGGAGCAGCAAAGTGCAGTGGTCCCAACAGGAACAAGCTTGGTTTATCTGAGGAACAAAAAGAAGGTAGGCATGGCTGGAAAAGAGTCGCCATAGGAAGAAAGGATAGGAGGGAAGGTCAAGGGAGGCAAGGGTCATATCACAAGGCATCTTGGAGGCTAGGCTGTATTTGACTGAGGACACACACTGTCTCCTTTGTGTTTTCCAATATACCATCAACACACAGAGTCGTAGGGTGAAAAATCCGCTCCCTTCATGGTTCCTTTCATTCAAGGAAAGATAATCAGGTTATTTTTCTCTCATTGAGTTGATTAAAAAAAAAAACAATTGTTTATGCTTTAGGCCTGCAAAGACTGAAGACCGTAAGAAAAAAGTACAGCATGCAAATATTTTAAAACTTAGTGTATCACCACAGGGAAACTATAAGACTACAGGATGGTCCTTCTTTAGCTCCACTGAACTTGAGGTGTGCCTTTGGCCAAGTCCACATGGGCCAAATATAACATAAGGCTTAGCACACCTTGCTCAAGAATGCTGGCGAATCTATAACTTCATTGTATGTGACTCAGCTCTTGAGATGGAATTGCCCTTAAACTTTGAGGCTAGTGAAACATGGATAAGAGCCCAAGAAAGTTCAAGTGTGGGCAGGTCCCAAGAAGGCAGGTTCTCACCAGTCATGTAGGGAGAAGTTCAGAGGAATAGCTGAGGTCGGCCCCTCAGTTGTGTGTTGGGCTGATAGCATAAGCCCAGGGCCACTCCGGCCTAACTTTGGGGGATAGTGGAAGAACCCCCTTTTTATATAGAATCTTTTTGACCGCTAAGCTTGGAGAGCAACCTGTGACTGAGTGTGATGTGAAGTTTGACATTTTCCTCCAAGTAGCTCTCTATTCATCTCTTTTCTTTCTCTTGACCCTTTTTTTTATAATTAATTTTTTTTTGCATTATAGCTGGTTTACAGATTTCTGTCAGATTTTCCAACTGCACTGCGTGGTAACCTGGTTACATGTACGTATATGGACTTGTCACATGTAATTAGATATAGTTCCCCGTGCATTACAGTTGGATCTCCTTGCTATTCCATCATTAAAGCACTAGTTATCCCCATTCCCTCCCACCCCTCCCCCACCCCCCCACCTCCTTGGCAACCACAAGTCTGTTCCCCAAGTTCGTGATTTTCTTTTCTGTTGAGATGTTCATTTGTGCAGTGTTTTAGACTCCAGTTATAAGAGATTTCATATGACATCTGTCTTTCTCCTTCTGACTTGCTTCACTCAGTATGAAGGTTTCTAATTCCATCCATGTTGCTGCGAATGACATTATTTTATCCTTTTTTTATGGCTGAATAGTATTCCATCGTGTATATATACCACATCTTCCTAATCCAGTCATCTGTCGTTGGACATTTGGGTTGTTTCCATGTCTTGGCTATTGTGAATAGTGCTGCAGTGAACATGCATGTGCAAGTGTCTTTCTCAAGGAAATTTTTGTCTGGATATATGCCCAAGAGTGGGATTGCTGGGTCATATGGTAATTCTATGTAGAGTTTTCTAAGGTACCTCCACACTGTCTTCCATGGTGGTTGCACCAGTTTACATTCCCACCAACAGTGCAGGAAGGTTCCCTTTTCTCCACACCCCCTCCAGCATTTGTTGTTTGTGGACTTGTTAATGATGGCCATTCTGACTGGTGCGAGGTGTTATCTCATGGTAGTTTTGATTTGCATTTCTCTAATTGTCAAAGATGTTGAGCATTTTTTCATGTGCTTGTTGGCCATCTGTATATCTTCTTCGGAGAAATGTCTATTCAGGTCCATTGCCCATTTTTCAATGGGGTTGTTAGCTTTTTTGCAGTTGAGCTGCATCAGTTGTTTATATATTTTAGAGATTAAGCCCTTGTCAGTTGTGTCATTTGAAAAAATTTTCTCCCATTCTGTAAGTTGTCTTTTAGTTTTCTTTTTGGTTTCCCTTGCTGTGCAAAAGCTTGTCAGCTTGATTAGGTCCCATTGGTTGATCTTTGCTCTGATTTCTGTTGCTTTGG
>PVHT020000257.1:14800161-14838490 GCA_004024745.2 Catagonus wagneri | reverse complement strand
GGCTTCCCACCCGGGAGGTATGGGGTTGCTTCTATCGCGTAATCGCCCCTCCTACCTCTTGATGTGGTCTCCGCTGTGTCTTCTGGAGCAGAGTATCTTTTTTGGAAGTTTACAGTCCATTTGGTTGAAGGTTGCTCAGCATTTGGTTGTATTTTTGCTGTTATTTGGGAGAGAAGTTGAGCTCCAGTCCTTCTATTCCACCATCTTAATCCCTCTCCTATCCTTATTGGTTTTAGTACACTGATTTAATTGGGTATCGTATGCTATAGTTTATACCATCTGCTATTTGTTCCCTGAACCAGAACCGTACTTCTAAGTTACCAATTAATCTATGAGTTCTTATATTTGTGACACAAATTACTAAATAATGATTCAATTTCCATTAATAACTACAAAGTATATTTTACTTGGATACAAATTAGAGACTGCTATGTAACAGTTTGTTAATTATGTTGTAGTATGGGCTTTTTATTTTGTGAATGTTGTTACAAAAATTAACTAGATTTGGAGATATATAATATTATTTCAAAATGTTACATATTTTTGAAAAAGGTGCTATCTTCCCTTAGATATTGCAAAGAAAATTTTTTCAATAATTTAAATTAATTATTGGTATCAGAAATGATATAATTGGACAATTGTTAGAAAAAGGTAAAGAGAGAAACTTTGAGTGGTTAAATAAATTTTCTGGAGAAATAGGCTGAACGATAGAACAATAAAGAAAAGAGGAGTTTCTTGGTGGCCTAGCTGTTAAGGATTCGGTATTGTTGCTGCTGTGGCTTGGGTTTGATCCAGGTCTAGGAACTTCCACATACCATGGGCATGGCAGAAAAAAACAAGGAAATAATATGTCATTAATGGAGCTGTACGTAAATTTACCATCCATCTCAATATGAACCCTAAATGAAGAATTTCAAGAACAAACTGAAGGGGAAAAAACAAAAGAGTTCATTAAACTGAACGTCTACTTGCTATCCAGATTCATGGCCACCTAATTTGAATATGAAACAAAAAGATATTTCCGTCTTATGGAAAATTATCCAGTTCTCATCAGAAAGTATAATGTTCCAAAATAAACTCTAGGTAAGAATATTTCAGATATGATTGTACGCAAATTCTCCCAAATGTTGAACGTGATTAGATTTTTTTTTTAACCTCAAAAGATTCTATTGTTGGCCTATATTATGAATACTTTGGGGCCAGAAAAAGAATTCACTAATGAAAAGAAAGTATTCAATGACTGTCAGCTTTTATTACATATCCTTGCTAAACATTAAAAAAGTGAAACACACATCAATAGTAAGGTAAGTATTCAAAATTGAAATCTTATATAGAAAAAATTTTAACCATCAATGCTACCATAGATGATTTGGAAAAGAGGAAAATACTGGTATATTATTATCACCTTTTAATATACACGATTTAGATTTTGGCAAAGGTATGTTTTAGCATTGAAAGGTCATTCAAGAAATTTTAGAAGTGAGATAACGGTAATTTGCTGTATTTCACAGAAACTATTGTAGAATTTTATATTATGGAAGACATAGTTAATAATATCGTATACTTGAAGTTTGCTAAGAGAGTAAATCCTTAAATGTTCTCACCATACACAAAACAATGGTAGTATATGAGCTGATGGATATGTTAACACACCTAATTGTGGTAATATATACAGTATATCAAATTATACAGTATATCAATATATAGCAGGTCAAATACCACTTTGTATCCCGTATATAGTACATCAAATTATCACTTTGTATCCCTTAAATTTATTTGTTATTCAATCATATCTCAGTAAAGCTAGGAAAAGTTTTCAATAGCAAAAGACTATCAGAGCCATCTTAGAGCCATAGATCAGAGGTTTGCAAAAGGGTTTGACAGTCAATATTTTAGGCTTTGTGGCCCACTTGATCTTAGCTCTGCTGTTGTAGTGTAAAAGCAGCCATAGACAACAAATAAACGAGCCAGGGCTGTGTTCCAACAAAATGTTATTGGTGAATGCTGAACTTTAAATTTCATAAACATTTCACGTGTCATGCAATACTATTAACATTTTTTTCCCAATCATTTAAAAATGCAAAAAACCATCCTTAGCTTCTGGGCTTTACAAAAACAGGTGGTGGGTTAGATTTGGTCTGTGAGCCATTGTGAGCTGATCTCTGTTCTTGATGACATATATACTTTGAAATACTGTAGAATGACTACAATTACACAAAACTTACAGTGGAAACTGATGAACATGCTAACAAGCAATGTATTGATGGGTTATCACCATCCCACATTAATTTATTGCATACAGTTCCAAATACTTATCTGACTCTCAGTTTATGCTTAACTCTGTCAATATCAGTGCCAGTGAAGAATTTATTCTCAAGTTGAAAACTTATTAAACTTGATATAGTGCCTACAGTATTACAAAAAAATGTAGTCTTGTCCAGTGGCCATTTCTGTAGAATAGTCACAGTTGCAAATAAATATTGAGATGGCTGGAATATATTTATTTGCCCAGGAAAAATGATGTGTAATTACTTTAAATAAATTACGTGGAGTTCCCATTGTGGCTTAATGGTTTAAGGACCTGATGTTGTCTCTATGAGGATGCAGGTTTGAGCCCTGGCCTTGCTGGGTTCAGGATCTGGCATTGCCACAAGTGGCATAGTCACAGATGCAGCTTGGATGTGGTGTGGGCTGGCCTGGGAACTTCCACATGCTGCAGGTGGAGCCATAAAAAGAGAAAAAAAACAAAAACAAATTACTATATTATAATTAGTTAGCATTATTACTGTGATTACAATTTTAAATTTTGTACTTTAGTAGTTTTGATTTATGAATTTTATAAAGAGTGAATTTATACCTGTTGCAGTTATTACTGAGAAATAAATACTCTACTGACTTAAAAACTTTTACCTGAGGAAGCGATGTCTTTTTAAAATTTGTATGAAGGCCTGTGTGGGCTAGTGGAAGCCAGTGCTTGGTAAGGAGCTGAGAGCCTATCCAGGACTGTGCTAAGGGAACAAGACAAGGCTCCTGGCTTAGTGTGAAGCTGGATGTTTTTCGGTCCTCACACTTGTTATAAAGCATTCCTCCCTGTGATTATTTCCTTTCATTGTCATATTGCAGTGCAGTCCAGGGTTTTCAAAACAAAAACAGCACTGGAAAATTTACCCTACCGAACAGCAGTAAAGCAAAAAGGATGAAAAATATGGAAGGCCCTCTGTCAGTACGCTGTGATTTGTAAAATCTTACATTGTGTGGAGGGTTTGATTGTTTATTCTCTCTTCCGCCTTTAACTGCACATGGTAAAGTCAGGAAGCTTCACAGACCCTTCTGGGATTAGCCTCATGTCTTGAGGACAAGGATGAGTCAGGTTGACAACTTGTTATTTTTGACAAGACCTGTCAGCTCTGTGATCAGCAAAGAAGGTAAACCGAAGATGTCTTCAGGTACACAGACAGATTCCTCAAAGCTGAAGCTCGTTGGCTTTTAGACAAAACTACAGAATCCTCTAGAACTGTGTAGTCAAACCAAACTTCTTTTTAGAAATAAACTTTGAAACTCATGGAGGCTGTTTGAAGATAAAAGAAGGGTTGTTTATGAGCCAATGATGAAAGTGTGTAAAGGGCCACAGGTATTTTGCAATAGACATCTGGAGATCTCATTAGAATTTGAAAGCACCTTGAGGAAAAGAAGTTCTTTAAAGTAAGAAAGGTTGGCTGAGCTTAAGTGAGTGACTCACACCTGGAAGCAAGGATCTGAGGGAAGTTCTTGCCCCGGTGGTGTTGTGTAGACTGATAGGAGTCAGTCCTGAATGTCAATCTGGTTATTATTGGTTCTTATTATAAACCTTTTTGAAAGCATGACCATACAAAAAGCAGAGACCCAATGCAACTGTGCCTTATAAATCTTTTACATATTCTTGGCTTTTCTCTGTATACTTGAAGGCCTTTTTTTTTTTTTCTGTTCCAGAATTTAAACTATAAATAGGTCAGTGATAGAATATGCAGTCTGACAATTGTTTATTGATTTGCAGGTGTCTTTTCCTCCACCCTGGGTAAATGCATTTTCACATAATATGATAAACATGTTGATCCTTTCAGGAAAAAAGATGAAACTATATGAAGCATTTTGGATGCTATCTGACTTTCTTCCTGCAGAAGCGGCATAAACTATCTTTAAAATATAATCCTCTGTAATATCCATGTTGTTGCAAAAGGGCATACTGAAATAAAACTAAGGGCTTGAGATAGATAAAATGAAAAATTAATAAAACAACATTTAAAATCAGTTCTCCAAAATAATGAATAGTGACATGGTTTATATAAAAAACTTATTCTAATTGATAAGAGTAAATATTAGATAAAATCAGAAATGCAAAAGATGATTTAGAACATGTTTTAAATAAATTATGTATTATTCCCAGTTTATATTAATAAATTTGATGAAGTTAAATGATATTAATTATAAAATTGATATAACATAAGCACAAGAAATAAGGAATATAAGTTGACTATTAAGAGGGGAAGAAATTTTTCTATGTGATTTAAAAATTGGTATTCTCAAATGTTATGAAACTGTGAAACTCCAAATTTCCAAAATTTCTAAAAATACGTTCTTAGGACAATAAAGTTTCCTGAAATATGCTACCTGATTTATTTAATAGGGCAAATATAATTTTGAAATTAAATATAAGAACACTATCAAATTATAAGGGAAAAAGTAAACTTATAGGCAAATATTAAAGAATAACTACAGGAAACTTAGCTGCAAAATATAGTTGTACAGTAGATGAATAATATGCTTTAACCAAATAGGGGTATTAAAATGAGGAGTCTATGTCATAAAGATACCATTTATCAGATTAACAGAAAACAAAAGCCCGCAATGTCATCATCATCTTTTCTTGATTGTTGCATCATGTATAACTAAACTATCAAAAATTTAAATTTACTTATTAAAATTTATTTAAAGTGATTAAAATAGTTTTCAATAGTATACATTTAGAATGGATAAACATTACATTCACTTCAACAATACTAAAGCTGGAGTTCCTGTTGTGTCTCAGCTTGTTAAGGACCAGACGTTGTCTCCGTAAGGAGGTGGATTCGATCCCTGGGCTCGTCACAGGTGGGGCTTGGATCTGGTGTTGGCTGTGGCTGTGACATAGGTTGCAGATGCAGCTCCAATTTGACCCCTAGCCTGGAAACTTCCATATGTCACAGGTGCAACCATAAAAAGAAAAAAAAAATACTAAAGCTCTTTCTTTGAACTAAGAATAAGATGAAGATATGCCTTTAATAGTCACCATGGCTATTTAGTATAACACTTGAAATGCTGGCAATAGTTCTTTGAGATGAAAACAAAATCAGACATAAAAATAAAGAGGAAACTATTTTAGGAACGACTTTCCTACAAAAACAAACATAGGTAAATTAGAAAGGTCAAAGAAATTATGGAAATAACTGACACTATTAGTAGTCACAAATGAATTTAGCAAATTTTGAGAATATAAGAAAGCTCCAAAAGTATTGCACATTAATTACTACTTAGCTACTACTTAATTTTATACATAGAAATGTATACACTCCATAGCAAGGAAAAGATTTACTAGAGCCTTATCCCACCCAGGGGAAGGGCATTTCTCCTACTATAGCCCCTGCAGCTTTCCTTCCCTCTCTCCTCCTGTTGATGTAAACACCAGTGTAATATGAGAAAAAACATCAGGCAAATCCCAGTTGAGGGCTGTATTAGTCAGCTGGGGCTGCCATAACAGAATGCTATAGGCTGGGTGGCTGAAACAACAGACATTTCTTTTCTTACAATTCTGGAGGTTAGACACTTGAGATCAGGGTGCCAGCATAGTCAAGTTTTGGGAGGGCTCTCTCTTTCTGGTTTGCAGATGGTGCCATCTTGCTGGGGTCTCTCCCTCTTTTTTTTTTTTTTTTTTTGGTCTTTTTGTCTTTTTAGGGCCGAACCTGTGGCATATGGATGTTCCCAGGCTGAGCCGCATCTGCGACCTACACCACAGCTCACGGCAATGCCGGATCCTTAACCCACTGAGTGAGGCCAGGGATCAAACCTGCGTCCTCATGGATGCTAGTCAGGTTTGCTAACTGCTGAGCCATGATGGGAACTTCTCGCCCTCTTTACATAAGGATACCAGCCCTATTGGATTTGGACTCTATGATTATGACCTCATCTAACCTCATCATCACCTCTCCTAGGTCCTGACTAGGAGGCAGGCACAATTGAGGGTCTGAGTTTCAACATATGAATCTGGGGGAGACACAACTCAGTCTGTAGGAAGGGACTCTTCTACGAAATACCTGACCAATACTTCTCAAAAATATTAAGATTAACAAAACCAAGGTCAGCCTGAGAAACTATTGCAGTCAAAGAGGAGCCTAAGGAGACATGATGACAAATGCCATCTGGTATCTTGGATGGGGTCCCAGAACAGAAGAAGGACATTAGGTACAACTTAGATTTAAATTAAATGTGGGCTTTGGTTGAGAATAATGAATTGATATCGAGTCCCTGATTATAACAAATGTACCCTGCTGAGATGTACTATGTTATACTAGGGGAAGGAAGATGTGGGAACTCTGTATTATCTTTGTAGTTTTCTATAGGTCTGAAACTGTTCTAGGCGTTCCTGTCATGGTACAGCAGAAATGAGTCTGACTAGGAACCATGAGGTTGTGGGTTCAATTCATGGCCTCGCTCAGTGTGTTAAGGATCTGGCGTTGCCTTGAGCTGTGGTGTAGGTCGCAGACGCAGCTTGGATCCTGTGTTGCTGTGACTCTGGCATAGGCCGCTACCTGTAGCTCTGATTTGACCCCTAGCCTGATAACTTCATATGCCACAGGTGCGGCTCTAAAAAGCAAAAAACAAAATCAAAAAACAAAAACACTGTTCTAAAAACTAAAGATTATGAAGCAAAGTTTATACCATTGGATGAAAAAAAGAATATGTAATTACATAGAAATTTCAGAGGAATTCCCAAGCTATTTTAAGAGAACGAAAGATTACAAGTCAGAAACACTGGAACAGTAGAGAGTGGCACCACTATTTGCCAGATATGGCAGGGACCACTGGCAACTGGTGTAGAGAAGAGCTGAATTACTGACAAATGCACCACAGACTACAATAAGAAACTCCATATTTTTTACAAAGTAAGTGGGGAAAATCAGAAATGACATCAGATACTTATCCTAACTCCCTCTTGTTGTTGTTGTTATTATTCTTTTTTACCTGACCTTGATTTACCTGATCTGTTTCCCCATGGCCTCATTTCCTAATTCTGTTTCCATTTTGACATTATTATGTTGTGTGTGTTCCTGAGTAAACTTTTCCTACTACCTTTTGGGACAAGATAGGGAATTTACAGCTGGAAAATAAATTCCCAACTATTTTTTAAAATTTTGTTTTATTTTATTTCTCTTTGGCTCTTCCTTGGAATATGGCGTTCCATAAGTCCGAGATTGGATCTGAGCCACTGTTGCAACCTATAACGCAGGATCTTTAACCCGGTGTGCCAGACTGGCAGTCAGATCTGCATCCCAGTGATGCAGAGACACCACCGATCCTATTTTGCCACAGCGGGAACTCATTTCCCTGCTATTGAAGAAGCAAGGATATCATGATAGATAAGATGGAAGGTTCTGATATGGTTCTGACTTTTTTCTGAGCTCTTCTGAGCTTTTTTTTTTTTTCCCTGACAAACCACACAACAACCCACACAGAGGTAAGAACTATTGGAAGCGCCATTCATCTCGGATTGGACCGGACCGCTCTCAATTTGATCCACCTCTGGATCCTCCATAGCTCTCTGACCTCAGTGGCCCCAGTCCTTGGAAGTGCGCTCTGACTGGCCAGCTCCATTGGTTCTGACTCTCTGTCATCATGGCCTGTGTGTGTCTGCCTCTCTGTTTTGCCTTAGCCCAGAGCGCCTGCCCAGGCAACCCTGTTGGCTGTGAGGAGCTCTCCCAGCCTCTGCACATGCCTGAGGCTGGAGCTCAGAGAAGGGGATTTAAATACGTAAAGCTATAGAACAAGAAGAGGATAAAATTTCAAAGCAAACAACAGAGTTAACAAAATCAGAGATAAAATTTGTTACAAAAGTATATGTGTCATGTATAAGAAAAATATACAAAAGTTGTAGAGGCGCTACATAAATTTATATTATTATGTCACATCAATACTAAAAGGCCAATTCAACACAGAGATGAGAAGGTAGCATATGTGCTCAAGAAAAAGGAGAAAATCAGCACATGAATGACACAGTGCTTTGCTTGAAATTGAGGGTATGGATTTTAAAACAGTATCGAAGTACCATTACACACCTTTTAAAAGGTCATAAATCAATGATTATAGCAAAAAACAAATGGCAGTCGGTGGGCTTTGGGGAAGACACAATTAGAAAGAGCTGCCAGCAGTGTAATTGCTTTAGTCCCTTTGGAGAGTCGTCTGGCATCATTTTTTTTTCCTTTTAAAGATTTACCACTGTTCCTTTGTTTTGATGTGGTGGTTCTACTTCTGAGACTACTCACAGCAGTAATGTTCAGACCAGTTCTGGGGAGGTCTAGAGTGAAAGAAGGTGGGGAGAATTGTTAGGGCTTAGGGATTTTCCTTTGCTACTGCTAATGTATTGTGTGTATGTGTGTGTGTGTGTATTTAATTTTAAATTAAAATTTAAGTAAACAGAGTTTAGATGAAGCTAAAATTTAGTTGAAGTTAGAGTTCTATGGATGTATCTCTAAAGAGAAAAACATAAATGACACGATGATGTTAAAAATAACTTAGTTGAAAAATAGGACACACAGCCAAAAGCCAGAAGCCAAAAGCCAAAAAAAAAAAAAAAAAGAACAGCAACAGCATCACAAAGGAGCACCACATAATTTTTCTGTGACACAAAGAAGGCAAGTGTGGGGTCTATTTTGGTACAAAGGAATATTAAATAAAATGAAGAAAAAGCAGAATACAAACAATGCATGTATGATACAATGATATAAAAATGTCCTTATGTATATACAGTGACAAAAGTTGGAAGATAATTTAGAGAAATATAAATAGAGCTTAATGTTCTTTAGTCCTCTTTTTCTATAAAAATGATTAAGTGCAAATTAAAAAAAAACATTCTTTACATATATAGGAGAATTGGGGTTATTTGAACCAAACTTTCTTGTCACGTGATCCAATTAGAATGATCACAATTCATTTCTGTACAAAGACAATATACCTGTTTTTGTAAATTTCTATAAAATTTTTTAAAGACCTCTGAGCATGTTGGTTGAATTAGCTTGGCATTGTAAACTGGGTTCTCTAGACATTCACAAGCATGTGTTTGTGTACTCAGATACATAAACAACAAAATGATGGATCTTTTCCACGTGAAAGTGTTTTAGCATTTCAAAGTCAACATCCAAAGACATACACAGATGAATATGCAGCTGGAGAACAGTCCTATTTTTTTTTACCCATTCCGGTAACGGCACTTAAATTCTCAGTTTTGGTCTGGATTGGGTTGTTGGGTTCCAGCAGGGTCTTGGCAAACCGTGATTTTAACGTCTTCAGAAGGGTACACATGGTGACAAATTAATCTGACGTTTGGAAATGATGAAATGCAGTGGAAAAAAATCCCACTCAAGATAAAATAGTGAAAGTTGTGATAAGATAACAGAATAATGGTGGTAGAGGGTAAGTTTCAGTCAGTCCTTTTTTAAACTAAAAGTCTAAAAGCTGCAGAGGACAAGATGATTTGTCAAGTGCCTGGGGTAGGAGACAAATCTAGGTTTATTCTTGGAGAGAAACTGAGGTACAGTCTGAGGACCTGGTTCCCACGCTGAGGAGAGCACCCTGATGGAAAAGAGAAGAACTGGGTGAAAGCTGCTGGCAGAGACTGTGGATTCTTGGTGGAAAAGGAGGAAAGATATATTCATTCCTTCATTCATTCACTTTCTAGCTCTGATCCACGGCGAATTACCTCACCTCTCTGTGTCTTTGTCTCTTCATTTGTAAATGGACACTGTGATTGTACCTCATCCACCGAGTTGTTGTGACGATTAAATGAGATTGCCCGTGGCAGGCACAAGGTATGTTCTCAACAAATGTTAGCTATTGCTGTTATCAGCAGAAATGGGGATTATGGGACTTGGCTAAAAAGACTGTAAAATTCCATCGTAAAAATGAGAGCTCTCCAGATAATCTGGGTTACAGAAGACCTCAGAGCCTGCTGAGTGGCTGCTATGTTCCTACTTATTAGGGCATGCACGAGATTGGTGGAACACAACAAAACTGTTTAACCAAATTGTAGTAGAAGTCACGTTCACTGAGATGCAAAGGCTGGCTATAGGCGTATTTCACTGTGTATAGCATCTGAAAGGATTCTTTGTTATGATTTATGAGGGTCCTCGTTTGGTCTTGCAAATAAAAAGGAGCACAAAGCACAAGCATGGCCATTTGACCCATGGATACTGTTGTTTTCCCAGAGCTGGGGAAGGAGGGTTGGGGAAGGGGGAGGAAAGAGGATTGCTGCAACCATTTCTTCCTTGACCTGTGGAAGAAAGTAGAGCAACGTAGAAAAAGAAATGTCCAAAGATTTTAAAAAAGAAATCTTAAAAGAAGAAAGTGAAAATAGGAAATAATTTTTTTGGCTGGCAGTTTAAATTGACCCCCAAAGTTCCTGCCCACATTTTAATCTCGACAGTAAATTTGACAATTGGGAAATTCAGAGTCAGCGGTCAAGGTCTTTGCATTGGAACCCTCGCCTGAAAACTGGATTGTCATTAGCGTTTCTTTCTTTTCCTCTATGATCATCTTTATCCAGGGTCCTCAATCTAGCAATGTTAAGACTCCTTAATATGATTTCTTTCACTCTATTTCTCATATTCCTGCGATTCCCTTTTCCATGCCCTCTGCTCATCAGGTTAAGGACCTGACATTGTCTCTGTGAGGCTGTGGGTTGGATTGCTGGCCTCAATCAGTGGGTTAAGGATCTGGTGTTGCTGTGAGCTGTAGTGTAGGGTGCAAGTGCAGCTCAGGTCCATCGTTGCTGTGGCTGTGGTGTAGGTCGGTAGCTGCAGCTCCGATTCAGCCTCTGGCCCAGAAACTTCCATATGCTGCAGGTACAGTCATAAAAAGAAAAAAAAATTATCATTCCTCTTACAATGAAATGTTCTACCGAGGTGCCTTAGAAGTTTTTTTTTTTTCTTTCACATCCGGGAATATCCAGCCCTTCTGTCCTAAACTGCAGTCCAAATACAGACAGTTCCACAGATGTACCTCTTCCATGGGGCTTTCAGAATTTTGAAGGCATTAATTACTCCATAATTTCTAGTTTTCAATTGCTTTTATGGTCATTTGAGGCTATTTTCTGATTCCTCCATTTATGACTTTTTTTCCCCCTCTGGAATTGCGTTTACTCTCCTCTTTATACCCAGGCTTCTCAGTGATGTGGCTGGGTGTGGCCCTCTTTCCACCCAGCATGCTAGACACTCAGAACCATGTTCCTCAGTTCTAGGAAATTCTCTTGAGTTTGTTTTCTTTTTCTTTTTGTATTTTTAGGGCCACACCCACGGCATATGGAGGTTCCTAGGCTAGGGGTCGAATTGGAGCTGTAGCCACTGGCCTACACCATAGCCACAGCCACAGCAATGTGGGATCTGAGCCATATCTGCGACCTACATCACAGCCCGTTGCAATGCCGGACCCATAACCCACTGAGCGAGGCCAGGGATTGAACCTGTGTCCTCTTGGATGCTAGTCAGATTCATTTTCGCTGAGCCATGACAAGAACTCCCTCTTGCGCCTTTTGATTGATTTTCTCCCAGAATTTTTTTGTCCTTTTTTGTCTTAGATTTTCAGAACTGGTATTCCACTTTTATCTTTTCCTCTTATATCTTCTCTCTCTCTCTCTCTTTCATTTTGCTCTACTTTCTAGAGATCTCTTCAGCCTTATCATCCAACTATTAAACTAGTGAGTTTTTAATTTCCACTTAGGCCAGAGCACAAGTTCTCCCACTTACCTGGGAAGGAACTTTAGGGTATTTTTCTAGAGGAATTGGACTGTTGCCCTCCTGAAGGATGTGTTTGGACTTCTGTGTCCAGCTCTGAGGTGGATGTGTAGTAGGTGTGCAGTGAAACACAGGGAGAGAGCTGTCTACAAGAGCATGGTGAAAGCACATGAATACCACTGGAACTATAAGCCAGAACAGATCTGGGGATAGATTATGTGGCAGTCATGTCTACTTAAGATGCTCAGGAGTTCCTGTGTGGCTCAGCAGGTTAGGTATCCAGCGTTGTCACTGCAGTGGCTCAGGTTGCTACTGTGGTGCAGGTTCAGTCCCTGGCCTAGAAACTTCTGCATGCCATGGGAGAGGCCAAAACAACAACAACAACAACAAACAAACAAAAAGATGTTCAATGGGAGCTCCTTCAATTTCTTCTGATTAATGATTGCACTGGATCCAGATCCTGGGGAAGGGTTCAACCTGAAAATGTACCAAGAAGCTTTAACTCTGAGGAGAGGAAGTTGTAGGGGAACCTGGTGGAGGATGAGAATATTAATTTCTCTGATGTGGACATTCCACTTCAGAATGCTCCTCCCACTCGCCTTTTGGTTTCAGGGGCAGTGGTGGGATCACTACTGAAGATCTAATCTTTTCCCAGTTACTTCAAATTATGCCTCTCCCCCACCTCGCCGTACGGCTAGTAAAATACAGTCGCTTGCTAGAGAATGATGGAGTTTGCTGCCAATATAAAGAAACAGGCTTGTAGACCCCAAGGAAATAGCTAGGTAAATATTTACACATGCAACTGAATTTTCTAAGTGTCACATATCCTTGATCTTTGCAGCATGCTGCAACTTCTTGTTCATAGCTTGTCTTACTGTGGAGACGTGAAAGCAGGCAGATGTTTGGTTCCTAAGAAGGAGCCTTGCTGCTGGGACCCCTGCCAGTTGACCTTATGGGTTACGTCTCAGCTGCTGGATTGCACTCCCATGTTTCACTTTTGCATTTTTTTTTTTTTTTTTCATTCTGAAAGCCCTGGAGGTTTGGGTTGCTTCTCTTTCTCGGTTCTTTTTCTCCCAGGACTGGCACTGATGCTATCCTCCCATTTCCCTTTATACTTGTCACCAAAAATAAACATTTGGGCTCTTATTTTATTTTATGTTATTGGTGGTACCTATGGCATGTGGAAATTCCTAGACCAGGGATTTAACTTGTGCCACAACAGTGACAATGCCTGATCCTTAACTGCTGGGCTTTTTCTACTTAAAAATTTTATAGTTGGTCCTTTCTCGTCTTGGGGATCAGCCTGGCCAGCCAATCTATAATAAACTCAGTGACTGGTTTCTAGTTAGATTTTTTTTTGCATTTTCATTAATTTATTTTAAATTTATTATTATTATTTTTTGGTCTTTTTAGGGCTGCACCTGTGGCATATGGAGGTTCCCAGTCTGGGGGTCTAATCAGAGCTACAGCCACTGGCCTACACCACAGCCACAGCATTGCCAGATCCTAGCTGTGTCTGCGACCTACACCACAGCTCAGGGCAATGCCAGATCCTTAACCCACTGAGCGAGGCCAGGGATTGAACCCGCAACCTCATGGTTCCTAGTCGGATTCGTTTCTGCTGTGCCACGATGGGAATTCCATACATTTTTATTTATCTATTTTTTTATGTTTTAATCTTTTGGCCATGCCTGAAACATGCAGAAGTTCCCTGGTCAGGGTAGAACTGGAGCCATAGCAGTGACAATGCCAGATCCTTAATGCTAGGCTGCCAGGGAACTCCCTCTTGTTAGAAGATTAATAAGCACCACATAGATCATGTTTGCTAAGTGAATGAAAACACTTGCAAAGTTGGTAATTGTTGTATGATCTCTAAAGTTTCCCACCAGAGGCTCCCTATCAGTTATCTCTTCCACCTTTCTTTAAAATCTCTTTGACTCGAGCGCCTGAAAATCACTGTTTCCCTGGCCTGCATCTTCCTGTATCTTCAGCTGTGTTGGTAACTCTTTCTCTAGAGAAGTGCTTTTCAAACTTGAACATGTAGAAGCATCACTTGGCGAGCTGGAAGGATCACAGATTCCTGGAGCAACCCCCAGAGATCCACGTTCAGGAGGTCTGGGATGACACTGTTGCTGTTGGCCGAAGGTCCATGCTTTGAACTGCACTGGTCTAGACCATTAAGAATTGTGGTTCTCGGAGTTCCCGTCATGGCTCAGCAGAAACAAATCTGACTAGAATCCATGAGGACGTAGGTCCGATCCCTGGCCTCACTCAGTGGGTTAAGGATCCGGCGTTGCCATGAACTGTGGTGTAGGTCGCAGACGTGGCTCAGATCTGATGCTGCTGTGGCTGTGGCATAAGCCTGCGGCTACAGCTCAGATTCGACCCCTAGCCTGGGAACATCCATATGCCATGGATGTGGCCCTAAAAAGCAAAAAGAAAAAAATGAAAAAAAAATGTGGTTCTCAGGCTGGACAGCCAGCCTCCCTTACCAATTTCCTAAGCTACTGTTTGGACTCAATCTTTCCGAAGTTCTTGTGGCCCCACTGGAGATGACTGGTGGTTCAACTTTTCTCTCCAGCTGGACAGCCAGACTTGCACATGTTCCCTTAGCTAAGGAAAGGGAAGAGAACTCCTTGTTAGAGAACATAATCCATGTAAGCTCCAGGCTAGGGAAAGTTGTGTGTGTTTCCTTCACTGCATGATCACAAGAACCCAGTAGCCTCGGTATGGTTGGTCCCATTTCATAGAAAAGTTCAATAGTTTACCCTTATCATCATGCTAGTGAACAGGGAACCAAAACACAACCCAGGCTCTCTGTACTAATCACTAGAAGGCACTGTCCTCCTGACCCACATCCACCTGCCTTGTGTTGAACCTCCCTCAATTCAGAGGAAGGCTTCCAAGGCGAGCAGCAACTGTTCAGGCAGAGAGCTTATTCAGACCGAGCTCTGCTTTCCTCCCGAGTCTCTGTGATTCACTTAGTTGCCCTCTGCCCTCATGAAAGTGCTCTGCGGAATCACAGATCAGCAGTGCCAGAAATAGCTCGTTTCCAAAACAAAGTTATAGGCGATTTCCACCAACAGGAGAAAATGATCTTCTAATAGCCCGACAAGAGAAATTAGGTTAAATTGAAGAAAAAAAATCAGGAGATCGCTCTAATGCAATGTAGTGTCTTTTATTTCTTCCTTGCAATTCTTTCCTTATTTCCTGTATATTACTTGATCCTTTGAGATCGTTTAAGTTTGCATTTATTTATAAAATACAAGTGCATATAATTACTAGTATTATTTTGGTATAAGAAGGAAACATTCAAGCAAAGATAGAGGATTGCAGCTGTTTAAGACTGGCATGAGCAGTTCCCACTGTGGCACAGCAGAAACGAATCTGACTAGGAACCATGAGGTTCTGGGTTAGATCCCTGGCCTCACTCAGTGGGTTAAGGATCCGGCATTGCCGTGAGCTGTGGTGTAGGTCGCAGACGTGGCTCAGATCTGATGTTACTGTGGTTGTGGTGTAGGCTGGCAGCTGTGGCTCTGATTGGACCCCTAGTCTGGGAATCTCCATATGCCGTGGTGTGGCCATAAAAAGCAAAAAAACGAAAACAGCAACAACAAAAAAGACTGGCCTGAGTCATGTTTCTTCTTGAGCTTGTTTGTGTTCTGACACGGTCAGCTGTGGGCTTTCAGTGTCTATGGATTGAGTGGAAGCAGTGCTTTTCAGTTTCTTCAGCTATCAGGAGATCTCTGCTATTTTCAATAGTCTTCCCAATATTCTGTTTCAGTCATTGCACAGAACCAGAAGAAAGATGCCGTTTGATCCTCTCATTCTTCCCCAGGCCCTCCAAACCCCTTCCTTTCCTCCCCCTTCACCTCATTTTTGAGTCAAGTGTACGTTCACAAGGCTCACATCGTCATGAAGTACTGCCTGATCATGAGATAAAAGAAGGTACAGTTTCAAGAGACTGAGCTGGGAGTTCCCACTGTGGTGTAACAGGATTGGATGTGGGTTCGATTCCTGGCCCGGCACAGTGGCTTAAATGATCCCAAGTTGCCACAGCTGCTGTGTAGGTCGCAGCTGCAGCTTGGATCTGATCCCTCGCCGGGGAACTCCATATAGTTTTTTTCCAGTTCTAGTTTTGTCAAATATTTATAAACTTGGGCAAGTCACTTCTCTTCAACGGGTCTTATTTTTGCTATCTGTAAGGTGGGGGAGTTGTATCAAAATTGTTACAGAGAAACTTAAATTTTATTTTGAATAAGCCATTCAAATTGTTATAACTTTCAGGTAGAATTTCTGTTAGGCTGTAGGGAGCTCATCAACCTCAAAATCAGCTTTTTAAAAAAACAAAGACCCCCTTATAGGTAGTTAACTGAAGCATTCTGGCTTGGCCTTTAATTATTAAGTGTTTGGGCAGAATAATGGAATCGTAGGCAAACTGACTCATATTTCTCACATAAAAGCATTGCTATCAGAATGTGAAAACTGCCATTTTCCAGTGGTGAGAAAAAAAGGTATCAAGCAATTTCTTCAAATCAAAACCTAAAGCTTCAAAGAGTCAGACCATAGGCCAAGTCAGTGACTCAGCTGTGACTTTAGGCACCACTTCCTAAAGAGAACCTGCAGTAAAAGCAAAGGAGCTCTGAATGTGGGGCTAGGGGGACTGGGAAAAGTTGAACAATCCAAGGAAACCACTTCTAAATTTCTGTCTTTCCATGAGATCAGAGAAGCTCTCAGGACGTTTTCTTTTTCTAAACCATTCTAAACGTGCACACTGAGTAAATGACAATTATCTGGAGACCTGCTTCCAGGACCTGGTTGTGTATGATGGCTGGATGGAGGCATCCTTGCTGCTGGGGGCCAGAGAGGATTGCTGTGGCCTTCCTAGCATTTGATCCTGTGACCTGCATCCTGAGCGGGGACAGGATGGTCCCGTCCAAATGGAAAACCCACTAGGATCCAAGTCAGATTAATGGTTAAAAAAAAAAAAAGTTGGGTCCTCTCCAGTGTGATTCTCTGTCTATTTCACGCTTCATAGAGCCACTTGACTGCCACAGAATGGAGCAAAGTTTTCTTGAGGTTCCTGGCCTGGCACTCATCAGAACCCTCCCTTGGTTCTGCCTTAATCTTTCTGGGAGGAGATGGAGGTTTGGATGAGAAACTAATGGAAACCTGGCAGAGGCCAGGAGTGCTGGTCGGGGATGGCAGAATGTGCTCAGGGGTCAGACTTCCTCTGAGACCCAGGAGGCAGTGTTTCCATCTGTGGACCTTCTCAAAGGAGCCCTTGATGTTATTTTCAGGAGCGCGAGAAATTCAAAGCCAAGTTGGTGAACAGACAGCGAAGTGCAATCCAAGTTAATGAGATGAAAGCAGAGAAGGAAAGAGATTAGTCAAGTATCACTGACAAAGAAAGGGAGGAGAAGATGAGGAAAAGAAGATTTACCCAAAGGCAGGCTACTCTCCTGGTTGGATTTTATTCACCCACCCGTGTCTGGGGCAGCTCTAGGAAATCACCTCTGGCTAGGCCTTTTAAAAGATGTTTTAATGGAGATAGAATTCATCTGCCATGCATTTCACTGATTTAAAATGTACAATTCCATGATTTTTAAGTGATATTCTAGAAGTTGTGTAACCACCACCACAATCCAAGTTCAGAATATTCTCATCACTCAAAAAAGAAACCCCATATCCATTAGCAGTCTTTTGCGCCTGCCTTCCCCTGTGCGTCTGTCTGTACATATTACTGAGTTTAGAGTACTCTTCCCACTTATAAAGTATGTAGATATGTGGAACTGTCCTGGCTAATAGTTAGTTGAGAGTTATATTGATCTCCAGCTTTAAAAATTTTTCAAGTAAGGTATATACACATAGCATTACAATGATTTCTTTTTTCTTCAATGCTGCCTGTCATGAAGAGCCTCAGAGGAACATACAAGCCATTATCATCATAAGATGATCATAAGGGTCTAAAATGCAGGCAATGAGTCTAATGGGTACTGATTCTAGGACCTACACTAGGTAGAAAAACAACAGCATGACAACAAAAACCTTCCAAGTCTCTGATATACATTCGTCTTGTCTTTTTTTTGCTGAAGGATGGAAAACATTGCAGTTATCTGAACTTTTTGTTTTTTTGAATTCTGGAAAGGGGCATTATAGTCAGGAGAAAGGCATCTGACAATGGTTTGTAAAAGAAGAGAGAAAAATATTGGCCCTTCTACCAGGTGGATCTTTGGGTGTGGATTTTTGAGTCGGGCGAATCCTTTTTCCTGCCTCCATCTGCCCCCTCAAGCAGAAATCATATCTCCATTGGAGATGCTCTTTTTGGAAATGGACAGGTGAGGAAATGCAAGACTGGGAACTGCATTTCAGAAAAATCATTCAGCCTGCTTAGAACTCTGGCTTCATCCATGCAAATTAATATATGTCCAGGAAAACAAATACATAATCAAACAAGATGAATCTTGCTCTGGCAAAAAAAAAAAAAAGTTTACTTTGTAAATGAAAGCAATTTAATGAATGCATTGCTAATCACAGGAAGCACAAGCCTGGCAAAAGTAAAATATCAGGATAGCAATGAGGCATTTAACACCAGAACAATCCTGAGAAACGACTTGGTACTAGACTGTATAAAGGAGAAGATTTAAATTTAAATGGTGGGAAAGTCATTGTCCCATGGGATCGATCCCATCTGTTTAAGCCATAATTTTTTCGGTTATGTCTTTCATTCCTTTACATCCTTGAGAGATAAGTAAGGTCTTTGTTGTTAACAAGAGCAGCTGGACTCCTGTGACTAAGGGGTCAGCCTGCAGGAAATACTGTCGTCATTTCCTGCCGAGAGACAAGTGGCTTATGTGGTGAGTATCTCTACGTAGAACTGCTAAATGGTGCCTGTTGATACATTTTGCAAAGAATTCCCATGAGAATTTTTTAATATGGCTTTTGGGGTCTTTCTGTAGAGTCTGGCCATAAACCTTTGCATGTGCTTACCTCCTGATAAATGCCAAGGGTGAGCTGCTTGACACAGAGGAGAAATAAGGACAAGTTCAGAATGAGTCAAGAATGAGAGTCTATCAAATTGACTTGTGATGATTTATGTACATCTATAATTGAAATAAAATCCATTAAGAAAAAAAAGGAAAGAAAAAAAAAGAATGACAATCTGGAATATAGCATTCTTGCCTCTCATTCACTGCATTTCCTAAAAGAGTGTTTAGTTTTTAATGAATAATGCTTAGGACCTCAAGTGCCATTATCCAGGATGGAGCCTTTGGTGTTTTAATGGAAGATTTCATCGATGGAGCATCTCTCATGGTTTCAGTGAGGCTGAAACAGAAGGCATGTGTCCTGAATGCTCTCAAATTCTCAGTCCACTGTCTTCCCGTTACCATGTATACAATCAGGTGCCAGATGCTGACACGCCCAGGGTCCTGGGAACATATACCCCCCTGATTTTTTTAAAATCTCTCTTTATTAACTGTTTGTACAATTTCCTTTCAAACTTGAGTTTAACGAACTTTTCCCTTTCCTGTCTTTACGATCCCCTTTCTTTTACCCTCCTCCCTCTCCCAGTGTTCTTGTTCTTCACCCAGACTCCTTCTCTAGCTGGTATTTATTTGATTTCTCTTTCCCTTCTCCTTGTTCTATGGGAAAGCATAAGGCTAGGCTCCCTTAAACACTTATGAACTTAGTTCATGTTCTTGAGTCTTGCTGACTCATTTAAGCTTGACCCATCACCTACCTTTTTTTTTTTTAGGGCTACACTGGTGGCATATAGAGGTTCCCAGGTTAGAGATCCAATCATAGCTATAGCTGCCAGCCTACACCACAACCATAGCAACACTAGATCCGAGCCTCCTCTGCGACTGACACCACAGCTCACAGCAACACTGGATCTTTAACTCACTGAGCGAGGCCAGGGATCGAACCTGCGTCCTCATGGATACTAGTCAGGTTTGTTTCTGCTGAGCCACGACGGCAACTCGCCCATTACCTATCTTTTAAACAAGACTTGCTTTGAGTACTTTAGTATCACACATGTTAACATAAGTGCAAGTACAATTTAGATTATAGAATCACACGCTACGTGTAAGATGCAGAACAAGGAGTTCCTTGGTGGCCTACTGGTTAAGGGTCTGATGTTGTCACTGCTGTGTCTCGGGTCACCACAGTGGTGTGTGTTCAGTTCCTGTCCCAGGAGCTTCTGAATTCACAGGCACAGCTAAAAAAAAAAAGTAGATGCAGAACAAAGAGATTGACACATAGACCACACTTTTCAGGTTCAAAATCTAAGGAGTAAAAATACTGGGATGTTCTAGATGAGGATCATATCCCTACTTCTATAGTGTATGTGATTTGGGTTATAATCCACATCATTAGCGTACTTACCACCCCTTACCCATGGGAAGAATAGGAGGGGAGGAAAAAAATGAAAAAAAAAAAAAAAAGAAAAAGCAAGGAACAGCAGTTCATGGTGTTTCCTATTAAAATACCATATGCACTCTACTGTGGGGTTTAATCCCTAACTCCCAAGACCTCATCTGCCTTTTATACCGCACAGCTGATTTTCTGTATCTACACATATACTGTATTTATTTGGCCATGTGTCTTGGTTTTCTTTAAAACTGCTGATACGTATTCTCTTGGAATATGTACAGCTTTTGGTGGTTGATCACAGTGTACCTTGGCAGTGGTAGGAAGCTCTTTGTTAGGGACTCAGTTTTTTTTTTTTTTTTTAAAGTTCAGGCAATGAAGAACCAGTCTCTAGCTCAACTTAGTATTTTAGGGGGTGGAGTGGGGAGTGAAGAGGAGCGTTAATAAAAAGCCAGCTAGTTTGAGACTGGCAGAGGGCAGAGGCAAGAAAGGGGGAGAACATTTCCTTGTTCATAGAGAAATTTTGGACAGAGTTTGAACAGGGAATAAGCAAAAATACCCAAATGTAATTTTGTAGCCAACTTCCCATGTCTTCATGTCTGCAGGATAACCTAAAAATCTTTTCATTATATTTCCCTTGCAACTCAATTTGCTGATGTTCCAAGAGAAATAGGAGGAGGGGTGGGAAAATTCCTTTTTATGGTTGGAATACACAAGGTTTATTATGCTTTTGTAAATCCCAGTGCACTTATACAATAGTGATAACCATTATGATATATATATGTGTGTATATATATATTTTCCATTTTGAAGTTTCTTTTTTAATTGAGTGAAAGATTCTTTAAATTCTATAGTACTTTACGATTTTCAAATGTTTCACACACGATTTCATATTGATTACGATATTTTTAGATGACCTTTTCTGGGTCAATGCAACATAAAGATCACAAGTGGAATTTCTAAACTTGGGCATGTGGGCACACTCCTGTAGAATAAAACCCGTGAGTTTAGCTCACCTTCCCTGCCGCTTCACACCACAAGAGAAAGAGCAAGATAGAAGCGGGTAGAGAGAATTCAAGTTTAAGTGTCTTGCCTATTAGACATGAGTGGAGGAGTTTCCTGGTGGCTTAAGGATCTGGCATCGTCACTGCTATGGCTTGGGTCACTGATGTGGTGCGGGTTGGATCCCTGGCCTGGGAACTTTCGTATGCCTCAGGTGTGGCCAAAAAAAAAAAAAAAAAAGTGAGTTGAATGAGTGTGGATGAGGACGAGCCTAAAAAGCTGGCCAAGTGGCACCTTCTCACTGCATGCCACCTGCATGCCATCCTCATCTGCTGCTGCCTCTATATTCTGGCACTTCTTCTTCTCCTGATAGGGTTGGAATGACCTCAGCATGCCCTCTAGCATATTTTCCCTTTTACCAAAGATAAAACTCCCAGGCCTGCCCTAACTCCACACTGTCCACATTGATAGTGACCAAGTTTTGCTAAGGACAAATCAGGACACAAAACTGTGACAGATAACAATGTGCTTGTTGGCAGCCAAAGATGGGGGTGAGGCCACATAAAAATAGGATTAAATGACAGTCTGCATTTTGACCATCAGACTCCCCTGATTTCACTCTCTGCTCTGTACCCAGGACACTGGTAGGCGTGTGAAGGCCTAGGCGTCTGCCAGGCGTCCCACCGTGGAGCCCATCGTTGGCGAAACCAGGCACACGGAGCCTCCAGTGAGGATTTGGCTGTTGATCTTTAAGCATAAAAAGAAGTTCCCATTGTGGCTCAGTGGTAACAAACCTGACTAGTATCCATGAGGATGTGGGTTTGATCCCTGGCCTTGCTCAGTGGGTTAAGGATCTGGCATTGCTGTGGCTGTGGTGTAGGCTGGCAGCTGCAGCTCTGATTTGACCCCTAGCCTGGGAACCTCCATATGCCACAAATGTGACCCTAAAAAGACAAAAAAACAAAAACAACCAAAAGCTAACCAAGAGGACAGGTAATTTTAGGATAGGAAGCAAAAGAAATAAACAGGAAAAAAATGAAGGAAAAAAATTCAATGTGGGCTTACAAAAAATTGTGGAAAAAGAGATTAATATCTTCAGAAAGATAATATAATTTATATATATATATAAATAAGAGCCTCTTAAAAAAGGTTTATTAGGGAACTCTCATGGAAAAGAAAAATAAGGAAAATAAAAACAATCCAATAGAAGATTTGGAAGATACATTGGTGGACTTTCAGAAGGTGGAACAAAAGCCAGGAGTGAGAAGTGGGAGAGAAAGACAAGGAAATTAGAAGATAATGGAAGGGGTTCCCGTGTGGCACACTGGGTTAAGAATCTGACTTTGAATTAATATTTTTGTTTTCTTTGTTAAATATCCTAAGGTTGAATTGCTGGATCATATGATAGTTCTATTTTTAATTTTTGAGGAACATGAATACTGGTTTCCATAATGGCTACATCAGTTTATATTCCCTCCAACATGTGAGAAAATATCTAATTGCGGTTTGTTTGTTTTTTTTCAGGGCCGCTCTTGTGCCATACGGAGGTTCCCAGGCTAGGGGTCCAGTCAGAGCTGCAGCTCTTGACCTACGCCACAGCCACAGCAATACCAGATCCAAGCTGCGTCTGTGACCTACACCACAGCTCACGGCAACTGTAGACCCTTAACCCACTGATTGAGGTCAGGGATCGAATTCGAATCCTAATAGATACTAGTCCAATTCTTTTCCACAGAGCCACAAAGGGAATTCCTCATAGTGGTTTTGATTTGCATTTCTCTGATGGTTAGCGATGCTTAACTTCTTTTTGTGTACCTGTTGGCTGTCTTTGGAGAAATGTCCATTTGGGTCCTCTGACCATTTTTTAATTGGGTTGTTTGTTTATTTTTGATGTTAAGTTGCATGGGTTCTTTATATATTTTTGGATATTAGCCCCTTGTCATATTTATCATTTGCAAATATTTTCTTCCATTCAGTTGGTTGCTTTTCATTTTGTTGACAGTTTCCTTTGCTGTGCAGAGGCTTTTCAGAATGATGAAGTCACATATTCATTTTTGCTTTTGTTGCTTTTGCTTTTGGTATTAGATTTTTAAAATTATCACCAACATACGTCTTGTAATAACCTATAATGGAAAATAATCTGAAAACATATAACTGAATCACTTTGCTGTACCCCTGAACCTAACACAATATTGTAAATCAAACATATCAAAAAATATTATCACCAAGATCTATATCAAAAATTTTACCACCTATGTTTTCTTCTAAGTGTTTCAAGGGATTCAGGTCTTATGTTCAAGTCTTTAATCCATTTTGAGTTAATTTTTGTGTATGCTGTAAGAGAGTGTCCAGGCTTCATTCTTTTGCATGTGGCTGTCCAGTTTTCCCAACACCACTATTGAAGAGACTAGCCTTCCCCCATTGTGTATTCTTGCCTCCTTTGATGTGGGATCTCAGTTCCCAGACCAGGGATTGAACCTGGGCCACAACAGTAGAAAGTGCCAAATCCTAACCATTAGACCACAGGGGAACTCCCAATGGTTCTTTTTGTTTACTTGTTTTTTTGACTGTGGTTACTGGGCAGATCTCTGGAGAGATAGCTCCTGACTGAGGGTTGTGTTAATGGATAGTACATGACACAGCTGCCTCTTTGGGTTGTCATGGTCACTACTGACTCAAAGGACACAAGATTATCATAACACGTTATTTTTCATTTCTTATTGAGCAAGGTTTCCCATGATCCCTCCTCATTTTCATTATCTTTTTTTTTTGGTGCTTTCACCCCCAGACACTCATTTCTGTGGACATGCCTTGGAGCTTGTCAACTCCAGAAACTGCAACACCTCTGAAAGCTCAAACTTAGATCATCTTTTATCCTCCTAGCTCATTCTGTCAAGAAACTCCTGTACAGGGCATCTATCTATCAGCAAATTCAGCTGGTTCTCCCTTCAAGGCATGTTCCCAACCCAGGGAGCAACTCCTCACCATCTGCATCGCTAACACACGAGTGAAGCCACCATCTCTAGTTTATACTAACTGGTCCGCCTACTTTTGCTCTCACTTCCCTAGAGTTTATTTCTTACAGCAACCAAAGTCGTCTTTTTTTCCAGCGTAAATCAGATCATTTTACATGCCTGTTTAAAATTTTCCCACAGCTTTCCCAAGCCCTTGGAATTAATCCAAAACCCTTACAGTGTAGCCTACAAAACGCTCTGTGATCTAACCCTTGATTTCCTCCCTGTCTTCTCTGTCCTCTCTCTGCTAGCCCCCTTGCCCACTATTCAAATTTCTGCAAAGAAATTTGCCTTCCTTGCTTTTTATTAAACCAGAGGATAAGAAATTATGGCCCATGGCCAAACCCAATCTATTACCTGTTTTTGTAAATAAAGTTTTATTGGATAATAGTCACACACAATTGTTTATATATCATCCATGGCTGCTTCTATGCTATAATGACAGAGCTGAGTAGTTGTAACAGAGATCTAAGAGTCCATCAAAGCCCACGTATGACTATATGACACTTTACAAAAAAAAAAATTACCAAACCCTGTCTTTTTTTTTTTTCTTTTTGGCATACCTGGAATGTGCAGAAATTCCTGGGCTGGGGATTGAATCTGCACCACAGCAGTGACCTTAGCCATAGCAGAGATAACTTTGGATGAAAACTCAGATTCAAAAAGATACATGCACCCCGATGTTCATAGCAGCACTGTTTACAATTGCCAAGACATGGAAACAGCCTAAATATCCACTGACAGATGAATGAAGAAGATGTAGTATATAGACACAATGGAATATTGTTCAGCCATAAAAAAGAATGAAATAATGCCATTTGCAGTAACATGGATGGACCTAGAGATTATCATACTAAGAGAAGTATGTCAGAGAAAAACAAATATGTGATAGGAGTTATATGTGGAATCTAAAAAAATGATACAAATGAACATATCTGCAAAACAGAAATAGACTCATAGACCTCCCAAACTTATGGTTGCCAAAGGGGATAATGGGATGGGAGAGAGAGAGATACAGCAGGAATTTGGGGTTAGCATACAGACACTACTGTATATAAAATAGGTAAACAATAAGGACCTATTTTTTTAAGGTAAACAATAAGGACCTATATTGTTTACCTATTTTACTGTATATAAAATAGGTAAACAATATAGCACAGGGAACTATACTATACTCAATATCTTATAATAGCCTATATTGGAGAAGTATCTGAAAAAGAACACACACACACACACACACACACTATTGTAAATTAGCCATACTTCATTTACAAAAAATCATCTATATTCTGGACCCAAATATCTAACTGTCTACTTTTGACATATGTATTTGTACGTACTCTTGCTTCCCCTCTCTCTTCACAATTATGTCATGAGTCCTGTCAGTTCCACATCCAAAACAAACCTTGAATTCATCCTTTTTCCCAACTCTACTGCCAACACTCTAGTCCAAGTCACCATCATCTTCTGACTTGGACTATTGGAACAGACCCATTTTTGGTCATTTCTACTCTTGGCAGTTTCCATATGAGTCTTATATTCTATGGCAGTGATGACCATGTACTTTAATGTCCATGCTTTTAGATGTGTGGGCAATAAAGGAATACTGTGCTTCTGTGTAAACATGGTACCCCCGATATATATATACAACATCTGTATTGTTCCAACCTCGAATCAGAAGATTTGCCCTAACCATACATAGTTTGGTGAGAAAATAGGAACTCAGGACTATCCTGGGAAATCTAAGCCAATAAGTTCCTTGCCATCATAAGTAAGAACTATGCGTGCATTGGGATGTTGCCAGGAATTCTCTACTTGAACTATAACCTTGCTCTTTTTAAAATTCAGATTGAGAACACCTGTTTTAGGAAAAGAAAGTTTAAAGTCTATTCTACACAAGAGGTGAAAGTGGAACTGTTCTACGTCAAGGCTCCATGTCTGTTTTCCAGAATTCCTGAAAGGACTTAGACAAATGCAGTTTGAACAACTGTAATTCGCTTGCTGTTTCCATTTTGTTCTGCTGTTAAATGAGAAAATTACATACCTTGAATCTTATATCAACCTTGGCTGTGTAACAAGCCACCTCAAAGCTCAGTGGCTTAAAACCACCATTTATTAACCTCACCATCCTGGTGGTTACCAACTGTGGTTGCTCACAGTTGGGCAGTTCTTCTGGCCTCTCCTGGGGTCACTCAGCAGCTACAATTATCTCATGTCTTGATTAGAGCGGCATGATCTAAAGTGGCCTCAGTTACATCCCAGGCAGTTGGTGCTGACCATCAGCCGGCTTCTTCTCCAGCTGGCTTCTTATCCGCAAGAAGGCCAGCCTGTGCTTCTGCATGTGGGGCAGTCCTGCAACTAGAACACGAGAGTAGAAGCTGCAAGGCCTCTGGAATTCCAGGCGAGGATGTTTCACCTGTCACTTCTGTTGGTCTAAGCTGATCACAGGGTCAACCCAGATTCGAGGGAAGGAGACATTTACTCCACTTCTTGATGAGGGGGTGGCAAAGTCACACTGCCAGGTGTTAGCACACAGGGATGGGGGGAACTGTGGCCATCAGTGCCCATGTTCTACACAGTCCCATTACTCTACTTCCTTAGAGAAGCATGCTCTCAAGTGCACGTCTGTATGTGTATGTCTTAGGCTGCTATAACCAAATGCCATAGACTGGGTGCCTTGGAAACACAAAAAGTTATTTCTAATAATTCTGGAGGATGGAAGTCTGAAATCAGGGTACCAGCATGGCTGAGTTCTGATGAAAGCCCTTTTCTGGGTCACAGATTACTGACTCCTCCTTGCATCCTTCCATGGCAGAAAGACTGTAAGCTCTCTGGGATCTCTTGTAAGGGCACTGATCTCATTATGAACACTCCACCCTCATGATGTGATCACCTCCCAAAGGTCTCACCTCCTAATACAATCACATTGGGAGTTAGGATTTCAACGTAAGAATTTTGGGGGAATAGAAACATTTAGTCCATTGCAATGTGTGTAAATATATATGTAGATATGTGTGCTATAACTACAGATGTACATGTATGTATATAAAACATACTTATAAGGCATATAGATATAATTTACTGATATGTTGGTTCATATTAGTGAACACATAACATCTGGACAGGAGTTGTCTGGGGATTGTTTATTATGTTATCCAAAGGTGTTTATAAAAGTATTTCTGCAATAATACTTCTTAGAAGATCCTTAACTCCTAAATAAATATTTCTTTTGTTGATAAGAAATAGATAATGTACCACTGACTTTTGCTTACTTTGGCCTCAAGAACGATTAGAGTTGAACTTTTTTTTGTTATTAGCTTAGATGTAATTGTTTCCTACTTGGAATTAGTTTCCTGTTTAACTTCCTTATTTTCCATATATTTCTGATAAGCTACTTAAGTCATTTTTGAAGTGAGATGGGGTGCAATCCAAACATTTAAAAATACATGAATGTGCTTTTTGTAGTTTCAGTTGAGAGAGTGATGTTAATGCACTCTGGAAAGACTAGAGAAACACACATTGGAGTTGTTTCACCTTAGTGATCCTCGTAGGTTAGCTTATGCAATAAGATAGTTCAAATAGTGGAGGCGAGTTCCCCAGAGAGCTACTGGGCTCAAATGTTTCTGCTTTAATGCATTTGTTTCCTCACTCTTCACAATCAATCATCTACAAGAGCTCATGGCGAGTCATCCTAAACAGTCATAGACTTCATATCGCCATTTTCAACCTGCTCTCCAATTCATTTCTTCTGCCTTTCCAGCTCAGAAAGGAGTCTTCATGAAGGAAAAAATTACTAATTTGATTATTGGTCGATATCATATTATTATTTCACATATAAAAATGTCCTTAGGCAGAGTTTTTTTTTTTTTTTTCCACTTTCAACCCTTGTCATTACTTTGAGGTATGTTTTCTGAATTAGTCACTCACAATTCATACTTACGGTGCATAAAATTTTTGATTTTTCTTTTTCAAAAGAATCAATCGAAATATAATTCTCCATGCAGCATTTGCATTTATATTTAAACTTGATTTTTTCTTGCCTCTTTTAGGAGAAAGTGCAAAGAATTCCAGTGGGTACAGGGGTGTAGAAATATTGTGATTTATAAGAAATATAGTGCTGCTATGACCATGGGGGTGCACGCATCTTTTCAAATTAGAGTTTTCATCTTTTCTGGCTATACGCCCAGGAGCGGGATCACCAGATAATATAGTAGCTCTATTTTTTGTTTTTAAAGAAATTTTCATGCTGTTTTCCAAGTGTCCATCAACAGACGAATGGATAAAGATGTGGTATATATAAAATTGAATATTACTAAGCCATAAAAAAGAATGAAATATTAAATATTGCCATTTGCAATGGTTGGACCTAGAGAATATTATACTAAGAGAAGTCAAAGACAAATATTATGTGATATCACATGTGGAACCTAAGAAATAATACAAATGAATTTATTTACTGAACAGAAATAGACTATTTCTATTTCTCTCTACTATTTCTATTCTATACATAGAAAACAAATTTATGGTTACCAAAGGGGCAAGTAAGAGGGTGGGAAGGATAAATTAGGAGTATGGGGTTAACAGATACACAGTACTATGGATATAAAATAGATGAGCAACAGGGATTTACTGTGTGGCACACAGAACTATATTCAATATCTCGTAATAACCTATAATGGAAAAGAATCTGGGAAAAAAACGGAACAAATTTGTTGTACACCTGAAACTAACACAATAGTATAATCAAATATACTTTTAATAAAAATCTATCTATCTATACACATTTGTTTGGCCTTCTTGGCACACAGCTCCTAAAAGCATTGTAATTTCCTAAATGATAAAAGCATGGAAACATTTTCTGTTTTGGCCTTGGGGTCCTGAGATAGCTCCAGAGAGATGAAAATGACAAGAATGTCTTTTTTTTTTCTTCCATAACAAGCCCATTGCAATTATGCCTGAATTTATGTTAATAGGGTGATTTTTGCCAAATCCCTAAATTACCATAGGATGGGGCCAGTTGCCAGGGGACCCAACCTTGTGATCAAAGAGTTGGAACTTCTCAGCCACCACCTCTCCCCACTTCCAGAGAGGAAAGAAGGGCTGGGGGTTGAATTAACCACCAATAACTAATGATTTAATCCATCATGCATATGTAATGAAGCCTCCATAAAAACCTCTGTAGTGCTAGGTTCAGAGAGCTTCTGGGCTGATGAGCATGCAGAGCTGCTGGGAGGGTGGGGGCCCTGGGGAGGCAACAGAAACTCTATACCCCTTCTCATAGCTTGCCCTGTATGTCTCTTCCATTTGCTTCTCAGTTGTATCATTTATAATAAATCTGTAATCGAGTAGGCAGTCAACCTAAAAAGGTAAACCGAGGCAAGCTCGAATTACCTGAAATCGAGTTTATTCGGCCACAGCAGAGGAATAACCATCTGGGAAACGCAGGCTGCAGCAAGCTCCACGCATGTTTTTGGAGGATGCGAGGCGGGCTGCGCGTAAAGGCAAGAGGTGCGAGCAGTAAGTCGATTGGCTTGAGGATGGGAGAGGGAGTCTAGGCGGATGTTCATTGGTCGGGAGACAAGTCCTAGTTTTAAGATAATTACGGCTTATCCAAATTACGGCTTATCCATCTCGGTTATGAAGTTTCGTTTCACAAGGGCGCATGCGTGGCATTCTCCGTTTCACGTCCTCCGGTTCCATTTGCGGTTAACAGGGTAAGCTGATTTCCGGAGTTCGGGGACACATTCAGGTGAATTTTTGAACTCGATCAGGGGAGCATGGGACCCTCTCTTTTACAGGCAGTCGGTAAGATGCACAGGTAAGAACCTGGACCTGCAGTTGGCATCTGAAGTCGGGGGCTGGGGGCGGTGGGCATCTGTGGAACGGAGCCTTGACCTGTGGGATCTGCTGTGAACTCCAGGTAGATGGTGTCAGAACTGAGCTGACTTGTAGGACCCCCAGCTGGGGTCTGTAGCGAATGAGAGAATTGTTTGGTGGGGGAAAAAACCTCATACATTTTGGTGGTGAGAAGTACTGAGAATACAGTGTTTGCGAGGAGATTTTTTTTTTTTTCCTGCAGTTTAGCCATTTAATAATTCAGGCACGTTTTGCATATTTGGGGATGGCTCACCTAGCAAACTCTTCTGTCTGGAGCAAAGTTACTAAGCTGTAAGGAGGCAAAGACGTCTCCAGTTTCCTAGGCAGATGCCATTCTACTCACTGGATTGTCTCTTTAGGCCTTTGAGGAGCCTGTCTGCTGTAACTTTGCTTTATATCTCTTTAGGATGGTTGTCTCATTTCCTAGCCTGAAAACAGATTAAAATAGCAAAGGAGGACAGGTTTGTGAGTGGAATAAGGGAGGTTCACTGAGAAGTTCAAGAAGTTAGTTTGATGACCTGATGATGACAGAAGCAGAAAACATCAGGGGAAGCAGGCATACAAATGTAGAAAGCAAAGTGGCCTCAGGCAAGGAGGAGAATCACCATAACCCTGTAGGCGTCAGTAATCTCCAAGAGCAGCATTCTGTTCTGTAACGCACAAAATGTACTGGTCAGTACTGTGGCCCTGAGTTGCCAGAAAAATGTTATGCTACACTCAAGTGATCAGTTGAAAAAGACAAGGAATTATTTCCCTCAAATCGTTATTGGTTTTTGTGCTTTAAATCTCAAGCTCAATGAATGAGAAGATTCACTGTGTTTTGTGACTCTATCATCCTTTGCTCATATTTTAATGCATCTACTGTATACCAGGCACAGGACTAGGAGCTGGATCATTAGTGCTGCACAAAACACACGCCACAGCAGGGGAGCTTGCAGGATTGCACTGGAGTCGGGCAGTTATTAAAAAGGCAACCCCCACCCCCCAAACCACAACACAATTTAACTGTGTAAAAGGCTAGAAAAGAAAAGAACATGGTGTGTAACAGAGAACCCCGGGGTGGAAGTGAGGAGGTGGAGAACACGACTCTTTATTTAGAGTCACCAGGGAGGACCAGACAGTCCCCCAAATAGGAGGAAGGCAGGAATGTGAAAAGGGGGAGAAAGCAAAAACCATGGGTAGAGATTTGAGATAGAAACAGGTTGGCCAGGCAAAGGAGCGGCAAGGAGGGTGGTGTGATGGGAGAAGGGCACATAGAAAGTCACAGGGAGAATAGGATGCGGTGGATTTGAGGAAGCAGTGGGTCACGGAGGGCTTTGCAAACCTCAGTAAGGAGCTTGGGTTTTATTCAAAGTAGCCTGAGTCGACTTTGGAGGATTTTAAGCATAGCTGCTGGAAAACTAGTCCAATGTGTTTTATTTTTTATTTTTTTAAAGTATAGTTGATTTACAATATTCTGTCAATTTCTGCTGTACAGCAAAGTGAGCCAGTCATATATATGTGTACACACACATATCCTTTTTCTCATATTATCTTCCATCATGTTCTATCACAAGTGATTGGATATAGTTCCCTGTGCTGTACAGCAAGTCAGCATGTTTTAAAAATGCTTCAGTTACTTTTGTTTCTCTTTGCTTCTGCTTTTATTTGTATAAATGATGGAGGGATACTTCTGTGAATCTGTGGTGCCGAAATGAATCCAGATTTTGGGGGTCCCAAATCTTAAACAGTTTGGGAGGGCCTCTTTAAGAAACAGAACTCCAAGTTATGAATATAAGATGAGGAACAGAGTTGCCCTTGGCAGGGCCCCATGAGGGGCTCTGGAGCTTAGGGCTTCATTGGCTCATGGCATATCCACTCGCTTGTAGTATTGTGGAAAGGGTTTTATAGATTTTCCTGGCTTTGGATGGTAACTGAAGTCGATTATCAAGTTTGAGGATTGCTGGAAGCACCGTTCTTCAGATGCCCTGTCCTTTCCCCCATCTTGTTCCTCATCATCCAGTGTCCTCTGACTCAGACAGTTCAGGTTAAAAACTCTGCTTTTGGGAGTTCCCTTCGTGGCGCAGTGGTTAATGAATCTGACTAAGAACCATGAGGTTGCAGGTTCGATCCCTGGCCTTGCTCAGTGGGTTAAGGATCCGGCGTTGCTGTGAGCTGTGGTGTAGGTCGCAGACGCGGCTCGGATCCCGCGTTGCTGTGCCTGTGGCGAAGGCCGGCAGCTACAGCTCCTGTTAGACCCCTAGCCTGGGAACCTCCATATGCCGCGGGTGCGGCTCTACATAAAGGCAAAAAGACAAACAAACAAACAAACAAACAAAAAACACCTCTGCTTTTGTTGACTGTCTTAGAATTGATTTGGAGGTTTTTCTTTTGAACGAATTCATCCTTCCAAATACCCAGCCAGTAACAGCATCCTCTGAGGGTTAGCCTGAAATGGTATGGGACCAGGAGATGCGATGGAAACAAAGATGATGAAATTCATGGACGTTAATAGTCAGGTTTTAGAGCTTCCATTTTCTGCAAAGAAGAATGACTGGAAATATTCCAGGAGCCTGTTACAGTGACGTTCCAAAGCTTCACTTTTTAAGATCAAAGACTCCGGGAAGTTCAAGGTACTTTACTGAGTCAGAGCCCCTGCCTCTTTTTGTTCCATATTCTGATCTCCTTTGAAATCTTATTGAACACTGTTGTGTATCTCTTACTCTATTTGTCAAGCGGTTTTGTTGTGAGAAATGGTGTCTGTTGCATGAAATGCCCTCTCTATAGAAATTGCACTCTGTCTTTTATAAAATAGGGGGAAGATGAGCTGGCTAACGTAATCCATTCCAAAAGCTTTGTAACAAAAGTTGAAATGAATGAAAATGATTGAGTTTGTAGGCCTGGTCTGCAGATAGGAAAAACTGTTGGAGACCGCTGAGCCTGGAATGGCTTTAATTTACTATGTGGATCTCAGCCCACGATACGCCTGCTTTTTGTTAACTTTAATAGAAGAGAAAGAAATACAGTGAGCAATGGCTTGAAGAAAGGCTGTACTTGAAAAGAACCAGTGCTTGAAGCCTTTAGATGACTATTTACTTTGAACAATGGGGTATTGTTCTGGAGGAGTGGGGCAGGAGGGGGAGAAAACAGCCGGGGGTATGGAGAACTGCACTGACAGACCCTTCGTGAGAACTCAGTGGCTCAAGCCCCGTTGGATGGCTGCCTCCTGGGGCAGGAGGGCCTGGGGCCGCCCTAGGACCACCAGAGCTAGGACTCGGTGTGAGGCATGAGGGGCCGCGAGGATACAGTCCATTCTCTACCCTGAGAATATCGTCCCCGGATTTTCACGATGTGACTTAAATCACGAGTGTTTGATGTTGACTTGTCGAAGGAGCAGCAGATGTTGCTCATTCTTTGAGCTTTCTACTCCAGTGCTGCTCGTCCATTAAGTGACCGTGGTGGGGTTCTGTGGTGATACCCCGTGATCTGGAAAGAGAAGGCCCTTTATACCGATCCTTCCGCTGAAAGAGAGAGCTCTGACATGTTTCTGTGATTTGCACACACTGCATGGCTGACTGTAACCCCAGCCTCAGCGCAGAGTGTTTGAACTGGGCATTCTGGATGATTCGAAGCAATGTTTAGTCATCAGGCCTTTGGTTTTCATGTTTTGTAACTACAAAGTGGAAGAAAGCGGTCTCTGGCCCCTTTAGAGATGTTATTCATGTTTCATTATTGCGTCCTTAATCTCCTTTTTAATTTTTTTTAAGGTAAAATCGAAGCCATCTGGGCTGCTTTGAAGTCAGTTTATTTTACTAAATTAAACTTTCTCAGATTGTGGCCTTTTTAACACGTGATTAACTCTGGCACGAGCACACCTGTGTTTATACATCTGACAATTTAGTCCGTAGATGAAGGAAGCTAGAGTCAGAAATTTGTGCCCAATTAAGACTATTGGTAGGCTCCAGGTTTTTTTTTGTTTTGCTTTTTGTTTTTTGCTGTGCCCATGGCATATAGAAATTACTAGGCCAGGAATCAAACCTGTGCTACAGCAGTCACCAGAGCCACAGCAGTGACAACGTTGGATCCTTTACCCACTGAGCCACCAGTCTAGTTTTTTCCTTCTTGATATGATTTTATATTAAATGTTTCCCTGTGTGGATAGATGTCTTTGGCTTTAAGTATCAGGTTATTTAAAGAGAAAGTGTAGAATAGTGATAAAAGCATAGGACTTAGAGAGAACCAGTTTCAAATATTAAATTCACAACTTACTGTGTGACCTTAGGAAAGTAACATGACCTCTCTGGGCCCCCATAGCCTCGGTTGTAAAAGGGTGATTGTGGTAGCCAGCTTCCAGGGTGGCCCCAGCAATCCCTGACTTCAGGCGTTCATGCCCATGTGTGGTCTCCTCCCACGCTGACTTGGTTGACTTGCATAGCCACTAGGACATTGTGGAGTTGGTGGTGTGTGACTTCTGAGGCTAATCAAAGGCATGATGGCTTCTGTCTTGCTCCTTCATTGGATTCCATCTCGGGGAAGCCAGGGGCATGTTGGAAGGATAGTCAGGCAGTTTGAGGAAAGACCCACCTGGCAGGAACCAAGGTTTTCCGCCAACAATCACCACGTTAGGGGTACAGCACCTTGGAAGCACAGCCCCAGCCTCACCAAGGAAGGCTTCAGTTGTCTGCAATCCTGGCTGATGTTCTCACTGCAACCGCCTGAGAGATCCTGAGCGAGAAACACCCCGTCAAGCTGCTCCCAAATTCCTGACCTACAGGAACCGAGTGAGATTACAGAGGCTTACTACTGTCTTGAGGTGCTGAGTTCGGGATAATTTACGATGCAGCAATAGGTAACTGATGTAATTGTATTGATTGTACCCCGTTGTAGGATTGCTGGGAGCAGTAAATGCAGCAGTGTAAGGGCTCTGGGCAGAGCCTGGCCCGTAGTAAGTGTTCAGGAGGATCAAAGCATTAGTTATGGATGGAACTTGGCACCAGATGATGAATTCTCCTTTTCCACACCCGTACTCCAAATGCTTGATATGGGCTCTGCGTTTAGTTGATGAGTAATTCCAGCTTTAGAGTGGGATCTTGAGTGAGTGTAAATGGAGTGGCATATCAGAATCTTCTTTTGTCCTGCCTCATAAGCTCTTATCCCACTTTTTAACTTCACCCTTGCTGTGGCCATTAGCCTGAGAGCACCTGTCTCTGCTCCTCGGGCACCTCTCGCTCAGTGGCGGGGCTGCCTCGCGGCACATGCACACGGGCCCTTTCAGACACTTGGATGCCTGTGTGAACCTGGACCTGCTGAGTGGGAGCGTCTGAGTAAATCCTCTCGGTTTCCATCCCTTGACTGGAGGGTTCTAAGGCACCTTCTTTACGGCCCCCCCGGGGAGCTGACCCCTGCGGGGTGGAGACCAGCTGCCCTCAGCAGAGATCTCCACAGTTGTGCCGCACTGGGTCCGTTTTCCCTCCTTTGTCTCACACCTCCCGCTCCCCCACTCCCGCTCCTGGGCTCACTGCCTGACATAAACTGAGCACTTGCCAGCCCTGCATGCCTCTGGCTCTGCTCCTGGGAGGTAACCTTAGGCAGAGACAGATGGCTCTAATAAGAGCTGGCTGTGTTCTCTCGTGTATTCATGGACCCACAGCTGTGATACCTGCTTTACTCCCTGCGAACGTTGTCTGCTCTTCTGAGGACAAACATCTCACGAGGTGGCCGTGGCCTCTGCAGACTGAGATGGCCACCCCATCTCTCCCTGACTTGGCCTTATTGGATTTTGTTAGATTCTTTTTAATGGGACAGTCTCTCTATTACCTCTGAGCCAAGAACATGCTCTTTCTTCTTACTCTGGCCAATCGTCACCTGTTCCTCAACCAAAGTACCACATCCCTAGGAAGGACTTGAAGATGTCATTTTCAGTATCCTCATATCAGCCTGAACTTGTCTTTGCTTAACACTTGTTGCACCTGTAAGTATTTTCCTGAGGTTTGTGTTTTCCTCTTGAGTATAGACTCCATGAGGGCAGGGGCGGCCATTGACTCGTTCTCTATTGCTTAACAGTTGGCTTCGAGAACATTTCAGTATGTTGAATGAAAGAAAGAATTTACCTGGGCAAAATCCATTTGGCTGATGATTGCTTTCTTGTGTGGGTTTTTAAAAAATGCCTTCATCTGTCCCTTTAAAAAACACAAATCATTTCCAAAGGGGTCTTCTCGAGCTGCTGATACAAGCCATTACTTTAGTAACACAGATGACAAAGTCGTTGTTAGGAAAAGAATTCACTTTGCAAAAGGCAATGTCGTAGACTTGGACCAGCTGACAAGCTGCACCGTTTACAAATGTGCTTGACAAACAGCTTTTAGAGTAAATCTCTTCTGTGTAGAGTCTCCCCCTGCTCAAGTAAAACTTTTTGTTTCACCTCTTGTAATCTAAGATCTACTTAGATTAAAAAAAAAAAAAGACTTTTGCTTCTGAAATGTATTGAAAGAACAGTCTATCAGTGAGTCATTAGGATATAGGAAGTGAGCATCCTAGGAAATCTTCTACCCATTTCAGACACGGCAGCGCTCTTCAGATGGCGGAGGATCACATCACAGTTATGCTTGACTGTGAGAGGATAGTCTTTTATGAATGAGGTCATACTTCAAAAATCTTAGGCTGAAGTCCAGGACCCTTTTGTATTAGTTGGCATCAAGTGGGCTACGTTTATTAACTAATACTGAAAATTGGGAACTGTATCAGAATTGCATTGTGGTATAGGTGAGAAAGCTCTGAATAATGCTGTATCTACATTTTTTGATGAATATGTTTGCTAAATGGAACTGTTGACCACACACACAAAAAAAGGCGGAACCTAAATGTTGAGAAGTATATTCTATGTGATGGACAAAGCTGCAAACTTAAGCCCAGAAGGCAGTCTCTCAGATAGTTTGGAGGGATTGCTCCAAAAAGGTAAGGGAGAAGCCAGAATATATAGGAGTTTTTGCAATAAAAACCAGGATATCGGATCGTAAAAAACTTACTGTTAATTAGAGAAAACCAGACATCTCAAGTTAATGAATTTAGGCTTTTCTCTGTATGAGAAGATGTAAGGGTCTAGGCTCATTGAAATCATTCCTTTGATACGCACCTTAATTGACACTCTAGGTCCAGTGTCCTGTTTTCTTCTCCATCCTGAATCCCCCTCATGTGCACAGTCAGGGGTGGCTGCAGAGGCTGATGTCCTGACGGCCGCAGCATCCTTTGTTTTCTGATATGGGGGGCACATTTTTCATCCACAGAAGTCAACTCATTGATAGATCAGACATGCACAAAGCTAGCTTCCTTGATATTTCACAAACAGCTGTATAAGTTGATTACGCCCTTCATGGTTTTAAAGATCACACACTTTATGTGGCAAGAAACCATTCATTCAGCAGGTACTTATTGAATGCCTACTGTCCCAGGCCCTTCTCCAAGCATATCAGGTACAGCAAGAGCAAGATATACCTTAGCACGTTTTCTTGAAGAACAAACTTTGCCACAGCAGAGGGCTTTGTAGAACCTATGGCAAGGAAACGGTTGACCTCATCTGGAATTAGTGCTAGTCAGTCGGCACACAGGAAATTGTCAACAGATTTCCCACGGTGTTTTTTGAAGAACTAGGATCTTCCAGAGAGGGAGCTGTGTCATGCATTTCATCGAGATGCAGCTGTGACAGCAGTTTATTTGAAAGCTGAAAATGTTCATTTTCTCTAAGGAAATGGAGATGGCTTCGAATTACGCTAATTGCACCCACTTCTCACTCAGCCACATGAGTTCCCTATGGTGGGGCTCACCCTTCCTTCCTCCCCCTTGGGTCAGTGTGACTGTTGCTAAAAACCAGAGGGGAGTCATGTACAGAGAAGACAAAGGCCATAGACTGTCCTAGAAATTGTGGACCATGTCGTGGTCCACGCATGCTGGCTGGAAGAAGAGTTTCTGGATTCAAAACAAGGTGAAGAAAAGACAATTTATTGAAGCGAGAGACACAACGGGCCAAGTTCCTGATACACAGGGAGTGGGAGAGCGTGCAGTCATGTCTGTTTT
>PVHT020000257.1:14654026-14799161 GCA_004024745.2 Catagonus wagneri | reverse complement strand
GAGTCATGTACAGAGAAGACAAAGGCCATAGACTGTCCTAGAAATTGTGGACCATGTCGTGGTCCACGCATGCTGGCTGGAAGAAGAGTTTCTGGATTCAAAACAAGGTGAAGAAAAGACAATTTATTGAAGCGAGAGACACAACGGGCCAAGTTCCTGATACACAGGGAGTGGGAGAGCGTGCAGTCATGTCTGTTTTTTATATAGCTCAGGAAGAGGAGAGGTCTCAGGATGCACTTGCTGACCTGCTGATTTGTTGGGGAAAGAGGGGTTTTACGCTACACTTGCTGGTTGACTGAGGGTGTATGAGGCCCTGCGGGGGTATGAGGTGGGGTGGGGAGTGGGCCACATACCTTTCCTAGTAGGGGCAGGAAGGAGTAGGCCAGGTTGCTCAAGGTGGGGGCCGTTACAGGGAGGTGGGTAGGGTGATGATAAGGGTCTGGTCATTCTTGTCTTGGCCAGAGGCTTTGAGTTCAGTCTCCTCGAAGGGGCTTTGTAGCCCAGTAGATCATATTTTGATCCACATTTTTTTCTTTTTTTTGGTCTTTTTAGGGTCATACCCATGGCATATGGAGGTTCCCAGGGTAGGGGTCAAATCAGAGCTGTACTTGCCGGCCTACACCACAGCCACAGCAACGCAGGATCCAAGCCATGTCTGCGACCTACACCATGCGTCATGGCAACACCAGATTCTTAACCCACTGAGCAAGGCCAGGGCTCAAACCTGCGTCCTCATCCTAGTCGGGTTCGTTAACCACTGAGCCATCATGGGAACTCCTAGTACAAAATATTGAGTAGATTTCCCTGTGCTATACAGTAGGTCATTGTTAATTATCTGTTTTACATACAGAAGTGTGTATATGTTATTCCCATCCTTCTAATTTATCCCTCTCCCTCCATGGTTTGTTTCCCTTACAGTAACCATAAATTTGACTTCAAAATCTGTGAGTTTATTTCTATTATATAAATAAGTTCATTGTATCATTTTTCATTAGATTCTGCATATGAATGATATCATATAATATTTGTCTTTGGCTCACTTCACTTAGGACAATAATCTCTAAGTTTTATCCATATTGCTGCAAATGGCATTATTTAATTCCTTTTTATGGCTGAATAATATTCTAATTAAAGTACTGCATCTTCTTTATCCATTCCTCTGTTGATGGACGTTTAGGTTGTTTCCATGTCTTGGCTATTGTAAATAGTGCTGCAATGAACATTTGGATCAATGTATCTTTGAGGTTATGTTTTTTTCTGGATATATGCCCAAGAATAGAATTGCTGGATCATGTGGTAGTTCTAATTTTAGTTTTGTAAGGAACCTCCATACTGTTCTCCATAGTAGTTACACTAGTTTACCCTCCTAACAACAGTGTAGGAGGGTTCCCTTTTCTCCACACCCTCTCTAGCATTTATTGTCTGTAGGCATTTTTTTTATGGCCACACCCATGGCATATGGAAATTCCTGGGCCAGAAATTGAATTGGAGCCAGAGCTGTGACCTGTACCGCAGCTGTGGCAATGCCAGATCCTTTAACCCACTGCACCAGGCTGGGGATCAAACTTGCACCTTTGCAGTGACCCATGCCCCTGCGGTCAGATTCTTAACCCACTGCGCCAGAGTCTACTCCTCTGTTTGAAGACTTTTTGATGATGGCCATTCTGACTGATGTAGGGCAGCACCTCATTGTAGTTTTGATTTGCATTTCTCTAATGGTGATGTTGATCATCTTTTCATTATTTTATTTTTATGGAAGTATAGGTGATTTACAATATTAAAAGTTTTTGTTTTAAATGTATGTGAGTAATATATGGAATCAAATAAATCAGTAGACAGTGTGAACATGTGAATTGTGTTAATGGTGCTACCGCTATTTGGTAAAGCCAATGGTTTGAATGGCTTAAATCTAAAGAGTCTTATGGGTTTTATTTTCTCTCCTTTGAGTGTTACTCAATTTAATGTATTTCTAAACTGAAAGCCAAATACCTTTAAAAATACTAGATTATGTAAACCCTGGGTTATCCACATTTGCGAAGATTCCTTTCTGAAAGATGATGGGAACATTTTCCCTTTGACGCTTTCTCCCAACATTCTGAACTCAATGTATAAATTGTATGTTTTGTAGCACATCATCATTTTCCTAAAATTCTTTGAGTTTTTCTTTATAAAAGGAGTGGAAATTTACCGGAGTAAATCATAAATCCTTACTGCTGCAGTTGACTGCAACAAACTGGAATTGCGTAACAAAATGAATATACAATTAAAACATGTTGGCAGATCTAGTTATTGTTTTAAGTATAATCTGGCCCCGAGGAAAAATGAAAAATAAGTTACGAGTTGAGTTGTATATGGTGTAATAGAATGAGGCTTTAAAGTATGAATAGAACCCAGAAACTGTCAGAGTCCTTGTCTAAGGAAAAATCTTTCTTTTGTGTTTTTTTTTTATTAAAAACCTAAGTTTCCCAGCTGCTATAAATCATTTTTTCCTTTACTATATGGACACTGTGGTGGGCGTTGCTTATCTTGGGAGTGGTGTGAAAGTTGAATGAATGGGGACAGGAATTATAGCTGTTTAACCACTGCTTGCAGATGTTCCAGGGTTCTTGGGAGGGAGCAGGAAGCATTAATTTAAAAAGAGTTCCCAAAGCCAAAAAGAAGAGGGAAAAGCATTTTATTTCTTAATATGTTTGGATTACCTCTATGGAGATGAGTTATAAATGAAACTCAGGATTAGTACCCAGGAAGGACCCTTAAGAGACTGTCTAGACTCTACGTTATCTTTCTGTCTTACAGAACTCCTCCTGATATTTTTTAGAAAATTCTCTGCCATATTCTTAAGCACTTTGAAGGAAAGGGAATTAAGAAGCTCTAAATAATCAGTCCAGCATCGAATAAAAATGTCATCATACAATAATTTTCTTGGAAAAAACTTTTTAGCTTTGATTGCTATTTGTGTTTTCTCACAAAATGCAAATCAACTCAGTCATTTTATAGCTTGGATTTATATAGTTTATTTTTTAGTCTATTAAAATTTTTGGTCAAAATTATTTTAAATTCCAAAACACTTTGCAAAATCACTACCCGTTGTCTTAAGATTTCAGGCCGTGTGCCAATTTAACCATGATATTTCTCTAAGTCAGCAACAGAGATATCTTTATTGTCATTGACAATGTTTTAAACAACTATGGGGAAAAATTTCCTAGTAAAATTGTTTTATGTCTTCCACATATCTTTCAGACTAGTTATGAAAAGTTCAAACATAGAATTCAGCTAAGATGGCCCTGAAAGAAAGAAAGGATGAATCCTTTATTTATCTCTCCACCTCCACTGCTACATAAAGAAAGGAAAGCATTGTTTTTGTTTTTTAGGGCTGCATCAACAGCATATGGAGGTTCCCAGGCAAGGGGTCAAATTGGAGCTGCAGCTTCTGGCCTACACCACAGCCACAGCAACGCCAGAGCCAAGCCACGTCTGCAACTTATACCATCGCTCATGGCAATGCTGGATCCTTAACCCACTGAGCGAGGCTGGGGATGGAACCCTCATCCTCATGGATACCAGTCAGATTCGTTTCTGCTACACCACAACAGAAACTCCCAGGGAAGTAGTTTTTAAAAGGAAATTTGTTTATGCAACTCCTTTAAGTAATCGAAATGAAATTGTTATAGACCGTAGTGAGCAATTACAAAAATTCCCTTATACCCCCAAGTACTGGGATTGAAAACCAGTGACTTGTCCTTTTCCTTACAACTCCCACGCTGCAGAGGATAGCTCGCTCACCTTACTTCATTTCAATACTTTGGGACAGCAAGCAGAATTTGTCACCACCGCTTGGCTTTTCACCTTACTCTGCTTTGGAAGCCATTTTCTGCTGAGTAGGAACTCAGATTTTTCCTTGCGGTGCACTGTCCCTCAGCTGCGGAAAGGGTGGGACTGCTCTAACGTACCAGAAGGCCTGTTCTTTCAGGCAGAGTGTGAGGCCTCTCCCTGGGACTCTTATTTGCATCTCTTCTGAACAGATTTGGAATTCACTTGCTGCTCCTCTTCCCTCTTGTTCCATCTCCATGTATCGCCGTGTCCCCTTTGATAAAAGCTTTATGTACTTGACATGTAAGTATTAAAATTGTTTCAAAACTTATCACCTTAATGCTTATTTATCTGGGAATGGCTCTGTAAATTTTGGTATACATCTTTTGAAGAGTACGCAAGCAGTAAAAATAGAGAATTTGTAGTGACTTGGAAACATGCTTGTGCTAACCTGCCTGTTAAGTGAGAAAAGCGGGATGAAAACTTGCATATACACTCACTAGAGCTAAGTAAAAACAGAACTCTTCCTCCTTCTAAAGAATTTATGCTTAGAAGAAGTCTGAAAGAAAAGTTACTAAGTCATGGTAGATAAAGAGTGGTAAGGAGTTCCACGGTGGCCTAGTGTGTTATGGATTCAGCATTGTCACTGCTGACGCTCAGGCTAGTGCTGTGGCAAGGGTTCAATCTCTGGCCCAGGAACTTCCACATGATAAGGGTGTGGCCAAAAAATTAAAAAAAAAACAAAGAGTAGGAAAACCACTGGCAGTTTTCTCTTTTCCATTTTAATTGTTCTCAATTTTTCTGTAATATATATGGTTTCACTCTAATATGAATGGAAATTTAGTACCTTGCCTTTTTTTATAATGTTTTTTATTTTTTCCATTATAGCTGATTTACAGTGTTCTGTCAATTTTCTATTGTACAGCAAGTTGACCCAGTCACACATACACACATACATTCTTTTTTCTCACATTATCATGCTCCATCACAAGTGACTAGATATAGTTCCCAGTGCTATACAGCAGGATCTCATTCTTATCCATTCCAGAGGCAGTGGTTTGCATCTATTAACCCCAGACTCCCAGTCCCTCCCAATCCCTCCCCCTCCCCCTTGGCAACCACAAGTCTGTTCTCCATGTCCATGATTTTCTTTTCTGTGGAAAGGTTCATTTGTGCTGTATATTAGCCTCCAAATATAAGTAATATCATATGGTATTTGTCTTTCTCTTTCTGACTTACTTCACTTAGTATGAGACTCTCTCGTTCCATCCATGTTGCTGCAAATGGCATTATTTTGTTCTTTTTTTGGCTGAGTAGTATCCCATTGTGTATATACGCCACATCTTCTTAATACATTCATCTGTCGATGGACATTTAGGTTGTTTCCATGTCTTGGCTATTGTGAGTACCTTACCTTTTAAACAAAGCGCCCTAATACTTATTAGATACCCATTTACTTTTCCATACAAGAATTGAAAGAACAATCACTCATTCTATAAGTGATGTGGGTCACCGAGAGAAATAGAAGAAAAAAATGTATATAAATAAAAGTAGTATTTATTCACCTAGTAAGAAATGCACAGACTAATGTATAATGAATAACTAAATAACTGAAATAATTCTGTAGAAATCTGGCTATGACTTTTTACTCTAAGTAATTTCATTTTGCAGTTCTCTCTCTGACAAACATAAAATACAGTTTTAAATAAAGCTGTTTCTTGGGAGTTCCTGCTGTGGCACAGTGGGTTAAGAATCTAACTGCAGTGGTTTGGGTCACAGCTGTGGCTGGGATTCAATCCCTGGCCTGGGAACTTCCATATGCCTTGGTGCAGCCATTAAAAAAAAATGATAATAAATAAAACCCTTTCTTACAGTAAATGTGAAAAAGTTATTGAAGATTTTTAATCTGATATGATTTACTCATGATCATCAGATCTCAATCCAGGATAAATTCTTTGGTTCAGAGAAACAGACCCAGACAGCAGAGTGATTTGCACGTTGCGCAACAGTGCTGAGGCTGGAACAGACACCTGCAGGCCACCGTTACAGCATCGTTCCCACTCTGTGTCTCCCAAGAACCCAGCTAAATGCAAAATCTTCTTTGGTCTGGAACAGTTTTAGTTCTGCATTGCTGTTTCATCTGACATTCAAAGCGTAAGATCCAAAGAATATGAGAAGAACAATTTTCCACGTGTCTGTTCTGCCAAAATTAACATGCATTGGCAATGGAACCGCCAAAGCCTTTTGGAAGTCTTTGGTACGAGAGCAAGGCCCTCTTTCCAACATGAATCACTTGAACAGAGTGCTTACAGACAGAGACCACGTGTAGCCAGCGCTAGGGAATGGGAAGGGAACTTGGGAAGGGATATTTCCCAAAATGCAAATATCCAGACAGAGTTAATAAAGAGACCTCGTGGGAAATACTCCCCAGCCAACTTTTGTGCTGCTTTTCCCCCTCAGCCCTAGGGCACGTATTCATGCTTCCATTTTTGTTAGCATTGTTAGCAGTGTTCTGGGGGCAGCTCTGTTTATTACTGCTTCAAAAAAAAAAAAAAACAAGAAAAAAAACCCAGAAACCTTACCACAGGGCAGTTATTTTGGCTAGTTCGAAAAAAGTTTGCATTTAGGAGATGGTGAATAAGAGGAGTATTTATTAGAGGTCCCTGGTGGCTCAGTGGGTTATGGATCCAGCATTGTCACTGCTTGGGTTTGATCCTTGGCCCAGGGACCTTTCACATGCCACAGGTGCAGCCAACAAGCAAACAAAAATCAAGCCAAACCACCACCAACAACAAAAAAAAGAATTTATTGAGGGACATGTGACATTGTTCTGTGCTTGGCAGTTTCTTGGGAGACTACTCAGCCTGGGGACTTGAACTGTTACGGCCAGCACTTTTAACAGCGGTTGTCAAGGAGTATATTTTTCTGTCACGGCCATAAACAATGCTCTCCACATTTCTCCCTTCATGGAAGCTTTGTAAATTCAAATAAAGTGGAGTATTTATTTTTAGATCACCTTTAAATGCATTTGAAAACTCACAGACTTGCAAAAAATGCTCTTCATATATGTTGTCTCATGTATTTCTTACGACACTCCTTTGGGAGTAGGTATCATTTTTCGTATTTTAATTAAAAAAAAGGCTAAATTGTAGCTAAAAATTGGCAGTACATCATGGTCTTCTCATGGTTCCCGATCTCAACTTCTGTGTCCTTTCCCCAGTACCCTGTGATTTCTGGCCCCTCTGTTCTAGGAGCCCCATTCAGTTTGCAGGAAAAAATTCAGAAAAACTTCTACCAATTTGTTCCGAAATGAAATTACTTCATTTCTTGTATGAGTCTTTCTCTTTGCAGCTTTCTCAGTGAGGGAGGCAGTAGTAGAGCAATAATAACTTGAATATTTCTCCTGAGATGGTGTATTTTGGTAGATTCAGTTCATTTTGCTGTGCATAAACCCTGGAAAGAATTATAAAATGGTGGTTGAGTTCAAATAGTGGTTCTTATTAGTCTCTTCCGATTCCATTCATTTCTTTAAAAAAGTGCATGCATCAGCACAGATGTAATAATACACAATAGGGACATTCCCAACGCAAGTTTTTTGTTGGCCTGCTTAGGTAATTTTTTTAGTCATCAGAAAGGAGGGCATTTGCGCTGAAAGAAAGCTCTGTGTGCTTCTTCAGTAGTTTTCACAGGACACTCCATGGTTTATTTTATTTGATTTTTTAAAGATCTTTTTTCCCCATTTTTGGCTGCAGTGTGTAGCAGCTTGATGTGGGATCTCAGTTCCCAGACCAGGGATTGAACCCAGGCTGTGGTGGTGAAAAGGCTGAATCCTGAACACTAGACCACCAGGGAACTCCCCATTGTTCCTGTTCTTGATAATGTTCTTTAGACCGTGACGGGGGTGAATAATTGCTGGATGTTTCATCATAATATATATATATATATATATATATATACATATACATATATATATATATACACACACACACACACACACACACACACACACACATATATATATATATATATTTGTCTTTTGTCTTTCTAGGGCTGCACCCACAGCACATGGAAGTTCCCGTGTTAGGGGTTGAACCCCTTTCTTATATCATCCCCTTTCTTACATTATCTTCCATCATGGTCTATCCCAAGAGACTGGGTATAGTTCCCTGTGCTGTACAGTAGGACCTCATCGCTTATCCATCCTAAATGTAATAGTTTGCATCTACTGACCCCCAACTCCCAGTCCATCCCACTCCCTCCCCCTGCCCCGCTTGGCAACCACAATCTTTTCTCTATACCTGTGAGTCTGTCTTTGTTTTGTAGATAGGTTCATTTGTGCCATGAAGAAGAGGCTTTTTCTTAGTGACATTTATTTGCTGACTTTTGGCAAACATTTTATTTACTATTATTTTTTGGCTAAACCCTTGGAAGTTCTGTGCCAGGGATCGAAATTGCACTGTAGCAGCGGCCTGAGCTGCCTCAGTGACGTGCTGGATCTTCAACCTGCTAAGCCACGTGGGAACTCCTGACAAATATCTTAATCTTAATTATTTAAAAAATGACTACTTACGCTTAAAAAATGTCAGAAGCTGGAGTTCCCGTCGTGGCACAGTGGTTAACGAATCCGACTAGGAACCATGAGGTTGTGGGTTCGATCCGTGCCCTTGCTCAGTGGGTTAACGATCCGGCGTTGCCGTGAGCTGTGGTGTAGGTTGCAGACGCGGCTCGGATCCTGCGTTGCTGTGGCTGCGGTGCAGGCCAGTGGCTACAGCTCCGATTAGACCCCTAGCCTGGGAACCTCCACATACCGCGGGTGCGGCCATAAAACGACAAAAGGCAAAAAAAAAAAAAAAAAAAATGTCAGAAGCTAATTTCAACAACACAGTAATCTTTCCCCTCTGCAAAGATTTTAGTGTTATGGGAAAGAGGTGATAGGAAGTGGGAACATGCTTAGTTACCGTCCTTAATCTGGTCAATTCAGGACAAGAAAGAAGATTGGCCCTAAACCAGGGGGACCCTTGATGTGATCCATAGATTGGTGCTGCTAACCAGGCTGACTGTGAACTGATAGATATGAAAAAATGAGAATGTTTAACAACTTTTTGCCTAGCTGAAAGAAACTTGACAGTGTAATATTATGTCTACTGAATCTAATGATAAAAACATTGGCGTTTGTATTTCTGTGTCTCTTGTTTTTCTTTTTTCCCCTTCAACTTTATTAAGGTATAATTGACAAATGAAGCTGTATATATTTAAAGTGTACAGTTCATGATTTGTACAGTGATGATTTGACATATGTATATATTTTGAAAGATTACCATGATCAGGTTAATTATCACAACCATCACCTCACATAATTACCTTATTTTTGTAGTGAGAACACTTAAATGTATTCTCTTAGCAAATTTCAAGTATATAATATTTTTAACTATAGTCACTATGCAATACGTTAAATCCCCCACAAATTGCTCATCTTATAACTCGTACCCTTTAATAAGAATCTCCCCATCTCCCTCACCCTGAGTTCTAGTAAACACCATTCTACTCTGTTTCTATAAGTTTGACTTTTTTTCGTTTAGATTCCATATATAAGTGAGATTGTATGGTATTAGTCTCTTCTCTGTTTGGCTTCTCTTGTTTAGAATAATGTCCTCTAGGTTCATCTATGGTGTTGCAAGTGGTAGGATTTCTATTTTTTTCATGGCTGAATAATATTTCATTGTTGTACATTATCTATCAGTCGATCAGTCTACCTATCTTTCTCACATCTTCCTTACCCATCCAGCAGACACTTAGGTTGTTTTTGTACCTTGGCAATTGTGTGGATAATAATCATAAGTGTTTTCATTTTCTTTTTCTGGTAATTCATCTCTATTTTATTTTCCAAAAATGTCTATTTTGGATTGAAAATTTAAAAATGAAACAACTGGTATTTCTATCGCAGATTGTTTGTGAATATTATGTTAAACCACAATCAAGTCAGGTTTGTTATTGAATTGAAAAAAGTGTTTTTTTCTTAAACATACTGAGTATAAAATACCAGCTAAAATATGTAAATTATAGCATTAGGTATTTTTCAACGCTTGGTCAACTAGGTGAATAGAATTTAAAGGGTTCTGGAGATTTGCAGTCATGTGGAGGGCGTTTTCGCGTAATTCCAAATAAGAAATTTTGCCAGACACTTAGGGGAGGGCAAGTCCTACTCATTAGCCTAATAGTTTAATATCTTAACAAAGATTATGATGAGGGTATCTTCCTCTCTCTCTCACACAAGGAATTACTATATAACCATTCATTCTTTCACTGACTACTGAGCACCTAGTAAGTACCTGGGTCTTTCTCCACATATGAAATGCTTCAAGAATAGTGTAACGGGTTGTCTGTGTACATACCAAACACTCGTGGAGGTAGTTACATCTGAGCCCTTTGAGTTCCTCGAGTAATCCTTGAGTACATTTGCAGAATGTTCGTAGCTGACTGGACTTCAATTCTACTCTACTTTTCTGGCCCCATTATCTGTCACCCCAATTTTCTCTCCTTCTACTTTTGGAAGATAGTAGATGGGACAAGACAATGGGGACCATAGAAAAGTGGAAAAGCTAACCCTGGGACACGGCTGCAGAGGCCGCCTCCACCACAGAAGTAATTGGCTCTGGCGGGGTGGGGGGGCGGGTAGGCAAGTAGGTGTGGTCAGTCTGAGGCCCCTGGGGACAGAGTGACCTACATGAGCACCAGTGTCATTTTAGCCTGAAGTTAGCAGCATCTGTGTAATGTTGAAATCCAGTCATCACACCTTAATCCTCAGTCAGTTTGATTCTGTCTGGAAGAAGGCAAGACTCCAGGGAAATTCCTGCTAGAACCCTTTTGGTAAAGTGTAACCTCTGACATTGCACTGCACAGTCTTTGGGGGAGTTTTAACGACATAGAAGCCTTTAGAAAATAACACTGTCTTTCCTTTTCATTTCAACTTCCTTTTATTTTATTTACCTTGATTTATCACTAATAGGTTTGCTGTTATCATAAAAGGGAAAGTTTCCATCACAGAGGTCATTTGTGATGCCAAGTTGTAAGACTCGGTTTTTCTGTTGGATGCCCAGATAGCACTGAGTGGGGGAAGTAGAATCATTCGATCTCTGTCAGCAATTAGGCTGGACCCATAAACAAGACCACATGTTGAGACCGAGGAGTTGACCGGAACAGAGAGGTACTTCATTAGCAAGGTTTCCTGAGTCTTGATTTTTCTCCAAGTGGTGTGTGCCTGGGAGAAGTTGGGGAGGTCAAGAGAAAAGACGCACAAGTCAAAGGGAGACGTGTAAAATAAGCAGCAACATCTGGCAAATGACTTCCTCCCATGGACGTAGGAAGGACTCTTATTCAGAGCAGCAAATGTGAAATGTTTTTCTTGGCAGCGTGTTAGTTTAATGTCCATCAGATCTGGGAATGAGGTTTGCTTGAGTTTATAATACTTCTTTTGCTGATGCTGTGGGCCTTAAGATCTGATGCTCGTAGCAGCCACTCTTCAGAATCATTAGGTTTAACTGAAGTGTTTTCCCAAGAGACTGAAACATTGAAGATTTTATAATTCATTATCTAAACTTCGGTTTATCTCCTTAGTGAACTCTACTGTTGACATTGGAAAGGTCTAATACACTGCATTTCTCTTTGCTCGGTAACAAAAGAAACATTAAGTTCTAACAATTCAGTATATATATATATCACTTCAAACAGACCAGTATGGTAGAAGCCCCTTGTAAATTCTTGATGTATCAGTATTCACCAGTCAACGATTAACAAGAAATTTAGCAGGTTGGGATTAACATATACACACTACTATATATAAAATGGGTAACTAAGAAGGACCTCCTGTATAGTGCAGAGAAATCTAGTCAATATTCTTCAATAACCTCCATGGGAAAAGAATCTGAGAAAGAATGGATAGATGTATATGTGTCACTGATTCAGTTTGCTGCATACCTGAAACTAACACAACATTGTAAGTCAGCCGTGTGCCAGTAAAATTAAAAAAAAAGAAGTTTAGGTTTTAATAACATATGTTATATTGAGATATATCACTGACTTTATAAAGGCTACTTTCAGGCCTTTTCTTACCAAAATAGACATATTTTTATTATTTTCACAGACTTAAAAAAAAACCCATACATATTATTTATTGATAAAAATAAAACAAAGTAAGAGAAGTTTATACAATAGAAAACTATGGAGTCTTTCACCCAGGCTACATCGAGTGACAGTTCCATGGATGCATAACTCAGAAATAAAGTATTAAATAATTATTTTCATATGACAATCACTATTTTTAAGTTACTAAAAAGACAGCAGAACTTTCTAGTTCTGTTATGGGAATTCTGAAATTTATTGCTTCTCGGTGCAATAGGGAAAGAGGGGTTTTCTTTGTTATGGGGAAGAGAATGGGAAAATCGTACACTTCCCTGGAGGGGAGAGTGGGCTAGAGGGCCACTTAATTTCCCTCCCTCCCATTCTCAATCATTGCCATTTATGAAAAGCAGATGGAAGCAAAAGGATTTACACATAGAATGAGCCTATTTTACGTTATGGGAAATAGGGATGCCGTGATTTCAGGATTTTTATGACAATGTTGTTTTTAGGTGCAGGCCTCTCACAAAGTGAAACCATCTGTTTTTCTGAAGCCACACACTCCTTTTTTTTTTTTTTATGATATTACTTATATCTAGAATCTAATATACAGCACAAATGAACCTTTCCACAGAAAAGAAAATCACGGACATGGAGAACAGACTGTGGTTGGCAAGGGGGAAGAGAAGGGAGTGGGGTGGATTGGGAATTTGGGATTAATAGATGCAAACCGTTGCCTTTGGAATGAAGCAATGAGATCCTGCTGTGTAGCATTGGGAAGTATATGGAGTCACTTATGATGGAGCATGGTAATGCACACACACACTTCTAGATATAGACGCTCAGAGAGGCTCATGGACTTCGTGTGGGGAGCTGTGTTCATGATTTATAAGAGAAAGTAGAAAATGCTGGGCTTCCCAAAGAGGGAAGGTATCTGAGTAGCTGTGATCTGAATAGCAGGCCTACCAGGAGCTAAGCCATCTGTGGAAGATGGCTCAGCAATCCTACAGGAGGGAGAAAAACAGGCACATATACACTTAAATTTGCTGCCTCTGCCCCATGTTGCTTTACGAAAAAAACAGCATAAGGACTATAATATACCTTTTTGAAGCAATTGTAGTTGAATTCAGAGAGAGGAGAGACTCTTTCTACCTGGTGACATTTGGCATGAAGAATAACTTTGGACTTAGTGATGAGTGTGGTGGTTTTCCTTTGAAGAGGTAATCATGCTCAGCAGTCTTTCATTTTATTTTACTGTATTTATTTTTTTAAGTTTTGCCATGCCTGTGGCATGTAGAGATTCCCAGGCCAGGGACTGAACCAATGCCGCAGCAGCAACCCAAGCTTTAACACCTGATCCTTAACCCACTGAGCCACCAAGGAACTCCCGGTCTTTCATTTTAAAAAATGATGAGATGCCCTGTGCTTCTGACTCGGAATCTCTCCAAAGCACTAGGCCCACACGATCAGCTGGCCCCCGCATGTCTCTCTGTAGGTATATCACAAATAATGGGAACTGGTTACGGCACTTTAGAACAGAAAGCAGCCCAAGGAGGTTTATTAACAGAGGTCCAGTACTTGAATTAGCCCCCAAAAGAGAAGTGCAGCCATAAGAAGGCAAAGGAATCAAGGTTTGGTTCAAGGTCTGGGACTTTATGCCTTGTGTCTGCTCCTGGTTTACGTTAGCAGATGCGCTCTCTGCGCAGCTCTGGAGGCACAGGCATTTCATGGCACCCCCACTGTTCATATGTTTATTTATCATAGTTCCAGCCACATGGAGGGATTGAGCCAGTTCTCTCTTGGTCTTTATTCCTCCTCACTAAGACTAGCAAAGAGTCAGCATATTCTAGCTCTTATCTCAACTCCTCAACCACTAGCTGAGAGCAGGGAACAAAATAGACAGTAGGACAAATTCTTAGGCCAGTGACAGAGAAGTAGTAGGCAACTGCATTTTGTCTAGAAGCCCAGCAGGCACTGTGGCTTTGGTTTTCATATTTGCCCAATGAAAACATTGATAGCCAGGGTGGTGTTGCTTCCAGTGATTCGATGGGTTTGGGGGAGGTTAACTGCAGAGGGATGGGGAATCCGGGTGTGGGAGCCAGGCCTGGCACCCTGGGGCCAGGATTGACAGAAGCAAGGCAGGTTCCTAGTTCTAGAAGATCTGAAGTCTGGGTCCTTAACTGAGTCACAGGGAGAAAGGGGCAAGGCAGGCAGTTGGCATCAGTGAGGTGGTGGGGATGAGGATGGAGTTTCAGGAAGTGGCAGTAAAAGTGAGTGAAGGTATGTATGGTTTTTAAGGACTGGTGGATCCCAGAGGCTGAGACAAGCTCCTGTGAGAAGTGCTTGGGGGTCTGGCAGGGGATGGGGCAGTGATTCCAGGAATGTCTTGTAAATAGATAGTGAAGGCTTTTGACTCCGTTCGCATGAGAATACCTTTAGTGACTAAGAAAAATGCCTCAGATTTTTGTATTTCTGTGCTTCATTAGCCACAGTTAGGATATGGAGAAACTGAGAATCTGTGAGAAATGGCTTCTATAATCAATTTAAACTTAATCAAAAATGCTAACCACAAATTGGCTCTCCTGACTGACTTATATAATAACCTAGAGGGAGTTTCTTCTACATAAAATGTAGTAGTACAGCCAGAAATCAGATAAACTGGAGAGGAAAATCCTTGTTTCAATGGGGGACGTCCCAAGGTAATCTTTTTATTTAAAAAAAGGCTGGCTTGAGAGTGGTCCCCACTTCAGATGCCAATCACAAGGGTACATCCCCAGATTACCCACCGCTTCTGTTCATCTTGACTGCAGACTGGAGATTTCCATTGCCTCCTCCCCCTTGGATTCGATGATTTTCTAGAACAGCTTGCAGAGCTCAGGGCAGCACTTTCATCTCCCACTGTATGATGTAATAAAGGACATGATGAAGGATGCAGACAAACAGCCAGATGAAGAGACGCATAGCTCAAGATGCGTGGAAGGGGGGTGGAACTTCTGTGCCCTGTCTGGACACACAACTTTCCCAGCACCCCACATGTTCCGCAACCCAGAAGTTCTCCCGGCCTTGTGCTCTGGGGATTTTTATGGAGCCTTCACCACATAGGCATGATGGCTCTTTAACTCCATTTGCAGCCTCTGCCTTCTCTCTGGAGAATTGGGGGTGGGTAGGGCTGAAAATTCCAACTTCTCTTCATGGCTTGATCTTTCTGGTGACCAGCCCCACCCACGAGGCATCCAGGGCCCACTCAGAGTCACCTCTTTAGAACAAGACACTCCTATCACCCAGGGAATTCCAGGGGATTTAGGAACTTTGTGGCAGGAACCAAGGTCAAAGACCAAACCTTAGAAAAAAAAGAGATGCTCCTAGTTCTCTTAGGGGCTCTGTGCAGGAACTGGAGGTAGAGACCAATATTTTCTGTTTCACAGAGCCCCTACTGTGTCATTCCCACTCGGCAAGTTTCTAGGTAAGCCTATAATTCTCCTTGATCTGGTGCTTCCTACCACCCATATGTTAGCTTTTAATGACAGTTAAATATTTCCCCCCATCCTGTTGAAATTTAGGACTATGCCTCAGCTCTGCTATAATATTTAATGTAGTATTTATGGCAGTAGGTGAGAAAAAACAATGCGGTCTCCATTTTACAAATGATAAAACAGAAGCTTTCGCAAAGAATGTGATGCCCAGTGCCAGCCGTCCATACATGGGCTGTTAGAGAAAAGATTCACACCTAGGTCCTCTTTCCTCTGCATCACAGAGGAGGGGAATAGCGAGGTCCCTCAGGTTAGACATTGACCTTATCACTGAGGACATGTAACTTGTGGAGGAGCCTTTCTTGCACTGTGGGAAATTCTCGTAATTGATGGAGACTTAAAAGTCGCTTTGGAGTTCCTTGGTGGTGTAGCACGTTAGGGACCCGGTGTTGTCACAGCTGTGGCATGGGTTTGATCCCTGGCCTCGGAACTTCCGTATGCTGTTGGTATGGTCAGAAAAAAAAACAACAAAAAAGAAAGAAAAGAAAAGAAGAGTTGCTTTGATGATGATGTTCAACTCCTTAAAGAAATGGGTTTCTTTGTGTTACTAAGATGAACATATAATTCAAGTTACCAAATATATCTCAGCTCTCTGTATATTTATGTTCTTTCCTTTTGTCTGTTCAGAGGGACATAAACTGCCTGAATTCCAAATTGTTCCTGGAAGAATTTTTGTTATAAAAATATTGTGGGAAAAAGTCATTATGACTCAGAGAATTTACACGTAGGGTGGGGGGGGCATTTAGAGCTAATTTTCTAAGGAATTATTGTTTCTTATTGAAAAGAAAGTTGAAAAGTGTCTCCTTACTGTTTTTCATTTATCTAAAATGACCGATATCCAGTAGTTATCACCTGTAGTTGTCACAGTGTGCCATTTTAACTTGAGAGAGAGCATATTCAAATAGTATATGCGAATGTAAGGATACTGAAATGTTACAGGGGAGTTCCCATTGTGGCTCAGTGGTTAATGAACCCGACTAGCATCCACAAGCACGCAGGTTTGAACCCTGGCCTTGCTTGGTGGGTTGAGGATCCTGCATTGCCGTGAGCTGCGATGTAGATTGCAGATGCGGCTCAGATCCTGCATTGCTGTGGCTGTGGTGTAGGCCAGCAGCTACAGCTCTGATTGGACCCCTAGCCTGGGAACCTCCATATGCCATAGGTGCAGCTCTAAAAAGACAAAAGACAAAAAAAAAAAGAAGAAAAAAAGAAAGAAGTATTGCATGTTTGTCCCTCTATAGCATCATTGTGGCTTTATATGCATTTAAGAAATTTGTTTTAATTGTTAAATCTGTGACTGATCAATATGTCTGTGGTGAAAACAGAAAGTTGCAAACTTATACTACAAGGTGATTAAAGGAGCACGCTAACCTTGGGTTTGTCAAGGAGAATTAAATTTGGATTTGTCAAGGGAGAATTTATAGATTTGATAAGTCACGCGGAAGATTGCCATATAATAAGAATTGAAAATGATTATAATAAAATGAGCCAAATGATATTAATTTTTATTTAAGTATACAGCTATTAGTAAAACAAATATAAATATAGAAAATAATGTATATTTAGTGGCTCTTTCAGCTCTAAAAATGTCAATAACAGTAACAGATATTTGTGCCAAGGAGACAGGGAAGGAACAGCCAGAAAGACAGAGGGAAAGCCGGAAGAGTAAGCATCATTGGAGCCAAGGAGAAATGGGTGTTTTAAGGAGAAGAGACTGATCAATGGTCTTGAAGATAATAGAGCAAGGAGGATAAAGTCAAAAATTCTCTGTTAGAACTGTAAGGCATCAGAGCACTTAGCAAGTATAGTTGCACTGGAGGGTTAGGACTCACGGTCAGACTGAAGCAAGCTGAGGCATGTGTAAGTGGCAAGTAAATGGAATCAATGAGTAAAAAAATCTGTTGAGAATATTTTTGTAAAAGAGAAAAGATATCTTGAAAGGAGATAAGAAAAAGCTGTAGATTAAGAAAATAATGGTTTACTTTTTAATGGAAAAGAAAACATGCTTAAAAGCAAATGGCTAGGATCCATTTGATGTCGGGGGGGGATTGAAGATTACAGAGAGAAAAAAGGAAGCCGGTAGTTCCTAAGGTTCCTGAGAAGGTGAAGCACATGGCATTCAAAGCAAAGTGGAGGGACTGGCCTTCTACAATGCCAAGGTCAACTCCTTCACTGTCATAGGAAGGAAGATGAGAATAGGTGTAGGGAGATTTGTATATTGGTGGTATGTAGCTAGGGAATTGCAAGAATATTATTGGACTATAATAGACCGCAGAATCTAAATTTGATAAGGAGAGATGTTAGATCTGTGAAGTTGTGGAAGAATGGTCATAGCAAGCAAAACCTCTTTTAGAAGAAAAAGATTATGATTAGGAAGTGGGGTGCTTAAACTAGAGCTTTTGGGACTGGAACAATTTCAGATGATGACAGGATGCCAGGTGGAACCTAGAAATATGTGTTGCTGTGAAAAATGTTGGAGAAGGTTTTTGGAAACAAGTGGTTAAAAAACTAAAAATAGACCTACCATGTGGTCTAGCAATCCCACTCCTGGGCATATATCCAGAGAAAACCATAATTCAGAAAGATACATGCACCCCATGATCGTTGCAGCGCTATTTACAATAGCCAAGACATGGAAACAACCTAAATGTCCATCGACAGAGGAATGGATAAGGAAGATGTGGTACATATGTACAATGGAATATTACTCAGCCATAAAAATAAGGAGACAATGCCATTTGCAGCAACATTGGGAGGTCCCAGAGAATGTCATACTAAGTGAAGCTAGACAGGGAAAGGCAAATATCATATGATGTCCCCTATCTGTGGAATCTAAACAAAAAATGATACAACTGAACTTGTTTACAAAACAGAAGCAGACTCACGGACTTTGAAAACAAACTATTCTTACCAAAGGGGAAAGGTGGTAGGTGGATAAATTAAGAGTTTAGGATTAATGTATCCACACTGCTATATATAGAATGGATAACTAACAGGGACCTACTGTATAGCACAGGGAACTCTACTTAGTATTCCTTAATAACCCATATGGGAAAAGAATCTGAAAAAGAATACGTGTATGTGTATATATAACTGATCCACTTTTCTGTACACCAGAAACTAACACAACATTGTAAATCAACTAGACTCCAATGTGACATAAAAAAGTGGCTGAGAGGGCAGTTGTTAGGTGGCCCCTGTGGTGGTTGTTGTTCTCCAGAGAGTTGGTAACACTCTGAAAAGAAGATGTAGCAAAGACTGGTGGATAAATGGGAGTAGGTGAAAGATTTTAAGTTCACAGGGACAAGGAGTAGGAGGAAGTTGTAGTGTCAAATGGCACAGCCCCCAAAGAGCACGGCCCCCAAAGAGCATGGCCCCAAAAGAGCAGGTTGTGTCACTAGACAAGGAGAAGGAGAGCAGTGTGGAAGAAGAAAATTGGCAACTTTATGTCTTAACTCTGAAGTCCATGGAGCGTGGAAGAGGAAGCAGTCATCACTGCAGAAATTTGCTGAGAAAATCGTATCTTTAGGGGAAAGCTGGGGTTCAGGTATGGTGAAGAGATGGGGGAACATTTAGAGAAGGCTATAGAGAGTTTGTTGATTTTGGAACAATATCAGTGGGAAAGTCAGGGAGCTCTGGGGAAGGAAGGGTAGCAGTTATGGGCAAATGGCATGTCAGAGGGGCACGTCTCAAATTATAACGTGTATCCAAGTGGCCTTGTCCAAATGCAGATTGTATTTCATTAAATCCGAGGTGAGGATGGAGATTCTGCATTTGCTACAGGCTCCTGGGTGACGTCATTGCTGCCAGTCCCTGACAATTACTTGAAAAAGTATCAGAGAACACATTTGTTTTATTTAGGGTAGGGGGAGTACGCTTTTGGTGGTGACACTTGAACATTAGGGACAATATTAATTGACGTTTATTAGACTTACTATATGCCAGAGACTATTTTCAGATATATTACATATAGCTGAGCTCCTATAATCCTCCTAACAACCCTTTGAGGTAGCCACAATGTTCCCTCTTTATACAGATGAGTAAACTGAGGCACTTGCTCAGGAATAAACAGCTGGTAGCAATAGAGCCGGGATTTGGAGCCAGCCAACGGTGACCAGAGCTGACGTGCGTTGCTGTTGCTGAGAGGATGGGAAGTTAATTGCAGGGATCTAGATGAGGAGAATGAGCCCGGGACCAGTGGCCAGGGATCTTATCTCTCTTGGTAGGAGATTTGGACATTTTCGAATAAAGGAAAACAGTATCCCTTTGTTACAGACATCCTCTTGTGTGCACGGGGTGTCATGTCTTCGATAATTCGGAATTCGTAATTTAGGAGGTTTCAATGATTTGTTAACTTCTCTTTTCATAGGCATGTGGACACAGCTCTCAATTTATTTTATTTTATTTATTTTTCTTGTCTTTCGTCTTTGTAGGGCTGCACCTGCAGCATATGGAAGTTCCCAGGCTAGGGGTCTGATCGGAGCTACAGCTGCTGGCCTGCACCCCAGCCACAGCAATGCGGGATCCGAGCTGCATCTGTGGCCCACACCACAGCCCATGGCAATGCTGGATCCTAAGCCCACTGAGCGAGGCCAGGAACCGAATCTGCAACCCCATAGTTCCTACTCAGATTTGTTTCCACTGCACCATGACGGGAACTGTAGACACAGCTCTCAGTTTAGATTAGTAGCTGTAACCACTCACTTACTAACTAAATTCAGTCATTTGCTTATGGATTCTCCCAGACTCTTGCTTGTGTGCTGGAAGCAGAATGCTGGCCAGCTCTCCGATGCCCCGCCATATTACACTTGAATAAATAAGGAATCATATCCACTGTTTGGCCAGCCTTCATGCTTATGCGTGGGTGAACACTTTGATACTTGTAAAATCTTCCAGAGCCTTCTTGAAGAGCTTCGGGGCAATCAGAAGGACTCTAGAAACTAAAATCCTTCTATGACAGCTGGGACATAATATCTCCATCTCTGTCAAGTTGGCAGGCTAGTCATATTCTTTGGCAAACTAGTCACATTCTTTCCAGTTTAGCGTTCACTAGATTTCTTCCTGAGGGAATCTACAAAGAAAGTAATGAGTAGAAAGATTATTTATCTTGATGAAAAAAAAATTCAAGTTTTTTTTCTCTTTTTCAAGCCATCCACTCATCTAGAAAGGTGGTATTGCCTGAAGGCCAGGGATTCAACTGAAGATTGAAACCCTGTACAGTGAAAGAGATCATTCTTTAATTCATACAATATTTAGCTAGAGATTTCTTATTGTTGGCCTTATACCTAAAGGTAGAGGACTTGAGGGGATTTCAGAGCTCACAGTTCATTATTAAGTAATCTGGTCTCAGGTCTGTGCTAGAAATATAGTTCATAGGTGAAAAGAGTAGTGGCTCAAGAATTGCCTACTTCTTAAATTGCGTCCGTATTAAGTTTTAGATCAGTCACATTTCTAAAATCAAACTCCGGAAAGAGTAAGTGGAGCGAAAGATGAAACTTAGTAGAAAATTCTCCCTTGGAAAGCATCTTCTGCCCCCAAATTGGTAACCTGCTACCTAGAGCAGCATCTCAAGCACCTGTGGGGGTTGTCTTCATGAACGGCGACTTCCACCTTCAGCGCTGCTTGATGCAATAAATATGTTTTAAAGGAAATAAAATAGTGTCCTTTCAATGACCAGTGGTAACGTGAAGAGCATGCAGTCGTGTTAACCCTCAAACTCATGCTTTGTTCATTTAAAGGACAGTCCGCTGTCCTTCTTGTCCATTATTTTCTCCCTGGAACAATCCAATAGCCTCTTAACCCATTTCCCATGACATTCCCCTGCAATCCATTTTCCATGCAGCAGTCAGAACTTTAAAAAAAAAATTTGATCCCATTTTTGCTTGTCTTAAAACTTTATAATGCTTTCTCTTTGCAATGGAAACAAAATCCAAACTCTGTATGTGATTTGAGCCCTTGTTAATCATCCAGTCTTTCTTACACCACCATCTCTTTGGTCATATCATAGCAGTCCCGATAAGGGACTTGGGCTTGCTTCTGTCTCGGAGTCATTGCGTTTGTTCCCTGCTGCCTGGAATAGTCCTTCTCTGATCTTTACGTGTCTTTCGGAATTCTCAGATCTCTAGCTTCTTCTTTTTTTTCTTTCTTTCTTTAACAGTGCTTCAATTTAGTATAAATTGCGTGCCATGATCATTAGTTTTTCTTTTGTTGACATGTGATCCACTTTACAATGTAGTGTTTTCAAGGAATCATGAAAATCTCTAAAACTTTGAAGTTTGTATTTTTAATAAGAACATTAGAATATACATATGCACTTTTACACCTTAGAAAAGAGGGTTTGTAATTATAAATGAACCATTTTTTTTGATGACCCAGGGTCACGAGTATATGTAACTGTTATTCTGATCTTGTATAAAAATGTCCTCTGAGATTGCTAAGGATCTCCACCGTTTCACTGAGTGATGCCATGCAGCATTTTGGGTTCCAAGATCGGTTTATTTATAGTTCTTTTAAAAAAACCTATTCCCCCCGTTAAGCTATGTCAGCTAATATATTTTATTGCTTTCAGTGACTCTCCCTAGCTCTGCTGCCCCTTTCTAGTTTTTTGCTTTTATTATGTTATGTCTCAGAGAGACAGATCACTGAGCCAAATAAAATTGTGCCCAAAATAAGAGAAAGTGGCTCTGAGCCACTTTTCAAGTGCATTTTTACAAATGAAGTGCATACGGATCAGTGCAAGAAGTTACCCATGTGTAGTCTGACATTTGGGAAGATGTTCCAGGGATTGAACCCTCATCCTTGTGGATCTTAGTCATTAACTGCTGGGCCACCACGGGAACTCCTATTTTAGGTTTTTGATTGCACAATTATTAGAGCTGGATAAGAGCCATCTGACTATTACTGTTTTCATTTTTAAAAGTTTCATACATTTTTTGGTCCAGTAATCATCTTGTGATTTTGATCAAGATCAGCTTGTGAATTTTTAAACTTTATTTTTCCAGCTTTATTGAGACATAACTGGCACAGAACATTGTGTAAGTTGTGTGATGATTGGTGCACATAAATATTGTGAAATATTTACCGCAATAAGAGTTAACACATCCTTCACCTCACATACCATGTTGTTATGGTAGAGCATCGAACCTTTATTCTCACAGCAACTTTCAAGTCTACGCTACAGTATTGTTGACTATCGTCACCATGATGTATACTAGATTCCTGGGACTCATTCTAGAAAGTCTGTACCCTTTGGCCAGTGCCTCTGCATTTTCCCCATGCCTCAGCCTTTGGCATCTTCTTTATCCATCCTCTTTATCCATGCCTCTGTTGGTGGACCTTTAGGTTATTTCCATGTCTTGGTTATTGTGAATAGTGCTACATGTTCAGAGTAATGACCACGGGGCCTGCGGATGTCCCTCTGAGATCCTGATTCCATTTTCTTTGGAATCTACTCAGAAGCAGGATTGCTGGATCATATGATAGTTTTATTTTTAATTTTTTGAGGAAAACCCTTGCTATTATCCATAATGACTGTACCATTTCACATTTCTACCAATAATACCTGAGGATTCCCTTTACGCTACATCTTTGCCAGCACTTCTCTTTCTCTTTGATAATTGCCATTCTAACAGATGTGAGGTGATATCATTGTGGTTTGGTTTGTATTTCTCTGATGATTATTGATGCTGAGCATCTTTTCATGTACATTGGGAAAATTCTGTTTATGTCTTCTACCCATTTTTTAAATGAGGTGAGTTTTGTTTTTTGTTTTATTATTCTTGCTGTTGAGTTGTTTGAGGGTTTTTTTTTTTTAAATCTGTTTCAGATATTAACCCCTTTTCAAGATGTATGATTTGCAATGTTCTCTGTCATTCTTTAGGTTGCCTTTTCATTTTGTTAGTGGCTTCTTTTCCTGTGCAGAAGCTTTTTAGTTTGATGTAGTCCCACTTGGTGATTTTTCTTTTGCTGCTTATGCTTTTGGTGTCATATTCAAAAAATTAACACTAAGATGGGTGTCAGGGAACTTTCTCCTAATGCTTTCTTCTAGGAATTTTATAGTTTCAGGTCTTATATTTAAGGTCTTAATCCATTTTTGTGACTGGTTTAAGATAGGGGTTCAATTTCATTCTTTTGCCCATGAATATCCATTTTTTCCCCAACATCACTGAGAGACTGTTCTTTACTTATTGAATATTTTAGCTCCCTTGTCAAATCTTAGTTGGCTGTATATGTGTGGGCTTATTTCTGGGCTCTTGATTCTGATTCATTTCTTTATGTGTCTGTTTTTTATGCCAGCACCATACTGTTTTGATTACTGAAGCTTTGTAATGTAGTTTGAAATCATGGAACATGGTTCCTCCACCTTTGTTCTTTTGCAGGATTACTTTGTCCATTTGTGGTCTCCTATGGTTCCATGCAAATTTATGGATTTTTTTTCTATTTCTTTGAAAAGTGTCATTGGAATTTTGATAGGGATTGTGTTGAATCTGTAGATGACTTTGGGAAGTAATGGACACTTTAACAATAGTAACTCCTCTGATCTACGACCGTGGGATATCTTTCCATTTATTTGTGTCTTCTTCAGCTTCTGTCATCAGTGTCTAATAGTTTTCATTGTATAGCTCTTTCATTTCCTGGGTTAAATTTGTTTTTAAGTATTTTGTCCTATGATGCCATTGTCAGTGGGACTGTTTTCTTTAATGCTTTTTCAGATAGTTTATTGTTAGTGTATAGAAATGCAACTGATTATGAATTTGATCACATAATATAACCTTATTTCAAAAAGTGCAGATTTGACCACAGTAATTAGTCCTCCTTGGGAGAATTTCCATGAAAAAACATCATAAAATCTTTTGGAGATTCAAATAGAAATATTGCAAAAAAGTGGAATATTTGTGAAGTATGTACCAAGTAACCAACTATAGCTCAACATCATATTATTTCATGGGGTAAAATTTAAACACCGTCTTAGTATTGAGGCTGCAGACTACATTTTAAGCTATTGCTATAAAATACGTAGCCAAATTTGGTGCTCCATTTTAAATTCATGAAGCTTTTTTTTTTTTCTTTTTGTCCTCACCTGGAGCATGTGGAAGTTCCTGGGCCAGGGATTGAACCTTGTTCTGATACCGCCACACCATTCCAGTGCTTTGTTATGGTGAGTCAGGGACTTGAGCCACAGCAGTGACAATGCTGGATCCTTAACCCACTGAACCATCAGGGAATCCCCCCGACCCCATTTTTTTTTTTTTTAAATACTGCTTTACTTATCTCTTAATTAATCTGTAATACACTAAGGGGTAAAGCTGATAATATATTTAATGTAATAGTACAAGGGGATGTGGACTTAATATCAAATGGTAGAGAAGCACCACAGAAACTTTGTGGATAGAATGAAGAAAAAAACATTTTAAATAGCTTATTTTAAATTCTCTTAACTGAAAGTGAGTAGGCGCATATGTTCGTTTCTTGGTTTAAATTCTTCCACGGGATTGGAGTCAGTCATAGTTGACAACAGGACCTCCATGCTTATTTCAGAGCTGCTCAAAGATCATTCCCTCCCCCTAAAATGTACTGACAGGTTATAAACACAAAAAGACAGTCTTTGGAGGTTAAAGAGAGTTAAGAGAAAGAGAAGCAATGAAGAAGAAAATTGAAGCTTAAAAGTTGCTTTCATTGTTTAGTCATGTCTATTAAAAGGGTTCTTTATCAACTCTCCTTAGTATTCTCTGAAGCCTTATGATTCAGTCAAAAGAACATCTAATTCTTTGCTGTTAGCAAAGGTAAAATTATTTTTGGAAACATTCCTGAAGAGTATTTTTTTCTAAAAGAACTGCTCACATTTCTTTCCTTCCTCATTTATTTAAGGTAGGATTGGTGGATGAGGAGAGAAGATATTAAGAATTGGGAGGATCTCAGCTTAACCTTGCCATACATGAGGTGGGGGAGCAGTTGCGAGTCTCCATTGCATTTTCTGCTATCAATGACCTGGAGGCATGGCGTTTCTCGATCTAGTTATCAGCCTGTAACAGCCCCTTTCTTGCCAGGTCATTAAGATCCCCTGCAAGCTTCTGTGACAAGCTCTGCCTCTCAGGAACTCAAGATTAATACTTGAGGGAGAGTTTGGGAATTCCTTGTTATCAAATTGATCTATGAGAGTTTTTCTTTATCTGCTGGTGTCAGGAATGCAGGGTAGGTGGAGAGTAAGTCAGGCGAACAGAAACATCTGCAGGCGTACACACTTAAAATCCATTCTCTCCAGCCTTTCTCCTTCCTGTCTATTTACCTGGGTTGTTAATTATCTCTCTAGGAAGTTACTTTGTGGTAAAGAAAAATAAAATTCAACTCAACATTAGACTAGGGCTGAGTCCTGTGGTTTGGAGCTGTATTTCAATCCGATTTGGGTAAAGCTGGTGGTACCCTAAGGTGATTTTTCAATCAAACCTCTAGAAATCTTCCTAATTGACTTTAAATCAAGCGCCTCCCCTTTCCACACCTCGCCTTTCTTAGAGGAGAGAGCTAGGAATGGGTGTATGGGATTTTTTGAGGAAGCCACTTGTCTTTCTGGGCTTTGGTTACTCTCTCCTCAGGCAAAATTTCGGATTCGATGATGGCTAAGGTGATCCCCGCTGTCTCGGCTTCATACATCGCCATTTCAGATGCTCTGTAAGCACCACACTGAGGCTCATTATTAGGGTTCTCAACATGATGTATATGCTGGTCATGCCCTTGAGCATGTACATCAGTCACAACAGGTTAACACGAATGAGGATAATATCCGAGACTCATGTGTTTGATAAAGATCAGAGGGTTTATCAACTTGTGTGAGAGCCCCTCGGGATTGTCTACCTGCTACTTAACATGGATGTTGATATTTGTGATGGAAAAAGAGGGAGCAGGATGGCTATCAAGGGGATGATTGTGCCAAATTCGGTTAAAATCATTTGCCTCTTGGCCTCATTTATAAAAAAAAAAAAAAAAAAAGACCGGTAGGTGGAGGCCAGAATCTAGGTGACTTGGCCAAGCAGCTTGGTGGCTTCGATGCAAAGCTGTGAGAGGTTTGGTTCATGAAGGGAGCAGGAGGCATGGGATGTCAACCAGAATGCCAGAGGCATTGGGGATGGGCCGAGGAGGAAGAGGGAGGATTTGTAAAGTAAGGCACCTGAGGAGAACAGACTTGTGCCTAGTACCATGGAACACTTGATCTTGATGGTGAGAGAGCTTAGAGTACCCATTGCAATCTATCACGGATAATCATTATTAGTTTGGGGGCTATCCCCACCAATGAGTCAAGAGCAAATATTCAAATAGAAGGTAATTATTCCAATAGCACTTTCAGATCCCTTCTGTTCTACTCAGTAAATTAGAGGAAATACACGGGGCCTCATAGACCTGTAAGAAAGGTATGGCTATTTCACGCTAATAATAATAGGAGCCTAGTGTGGGAGGGTGGGGGGGTGGAGAGTAAATTAGTCACCTTTTGGAGATGGATTAATTCCTTTACGCCCCCAGGGTGCCATTCAGTACATACATTTATGAACTAATTAATGCCCTTGGGTCCAAGTATTAATGCAGGCCAAGAGGGAGATAGTTTACTCCCAGGCATCAGGAACATAAGGCCCATTATTATTGTTTATAATAAAATATTGTACTTACCCCACATCTTTGATCAAAACCCCCTTTTTTTTTCGCTTTTCTTTCCGAAACTCTCTCATTAATCCTAGCACCATCACTGGGATTAGGTGGCAGGCATACTCTATGATTATCTCCATTTTTGAAAGGAAGGGACCAGCCCTGGGAGGCAGCAACCTGCTCAGGCCACATTGAGTCACAAGTAGAAAAGGGACAAAAAAAAATCAGAATTCCTAGCTTTCCTTCTTGGGCTAAAAAATATCTTAGCTGATGAAAGGATATCAGGAACTGACTCCAGAATTCAGCCAATGCTTTTGTTTCTCTCACCCATCTCCTCCTTACCCGTGGTGCTTCTGTTTGTTAGAAACACATGGTGAGTCTCTCCTTCCTTCAGGATGATTAAAGAGGGTCATTGGTCCACTGTGGGCACCAGCTTTTTTTTTTTTTTTTTTAAGTATTGCAAGCCTAGTCCTCTTGTGACATTTAAAACGTTTAAAAAGTGACCTGACAATACATTCTACAGGGAAATCCACCTGTGAAATATCATTTAAAAGGAATCTATGCTCAAAGTATTTACCAAGACAAGGATTCGTTTCAGCAATGGGGACAACTGAGTAGCACGAGTCATTGAAAACATAGACACACGACCACCTGGGGACTCTCACTGAATAGGTAAATGACCCCTAACACATGTCATTTGGGGCCTTATTCACCTTTAGGGTCTTTCAGTTTTCCTCTCCAGTTTTCAAACAGTATCTTTATTTCTTCAAATGATGGGATTTTTCTGAGAGCTGATTTATAGTTTAAAAATAGAGGACTCTACCTTCCATGACACATTGGTCCATAGCAAACTCCCGGGGGAGCTGGAATTCACCAAGACAAATTTAGGTTTCCTGGACTTAGAGAAGCATTGCAGCTTCAAGGAAGAGAGCCTTATTCATCAGACCTTGGGTAATCAGGTATGATAGAGAATCGTTTTTTTTTTTTGACAGAAATAAACATAATCCTCTTTTTCTCTCTGTATTACTTCTGGTCATTGTGGTTCAGTGGTAACGAACCCGACTAGTATCCATGAGGATGCAGGTTCAATCCCTGGCCTTGTTCCATGGGTTAGGGATCCAGCATTGCTGTGAGCTGTGGCATAGGTCACAGATGCAGCCTGGATCCCCTGTTGCTGTGGCTGTGGTGTAGGCTGGCAGATGTAGCTCTGATTCGACCTCTAGCCTGGGAACTTCCATATACCTCATATGAGGCCATAAAAAGACAAAAAAAAAATCTGTGATGTTACCAAATGGATTAAGAACATAGGCTTTGTGGTTCTTAAGACCTTGGGCAACCTTGAACATTTAACCTCACTAAGTCTCAGTTTTCTCATCTGTAAAATGGGCTAATAATTGTACTTATCATATTAACAATAGATGAAATAAAGCATTTGAAGTGCTTCACACAGTGCCTGACCCATTGTAAGAAATCAGTCAATATTGGCTGTTACTTGCTGTTAACCACTCAAGACTCTTATTTTTAATTTTTATTACTATTATTTTTTTAGGCTGGCAGCTGCTACATATGGAAGTTCCCAGGCTAGGGGTCAAATCAGAACTGCAGCTACAGGCCAACATCACAGCCACAGCAATACTGGATCTGAGCTGCATCTGTGACCTATGCCGCAACTTATGGCAACGCCAGATCCTTAACCCACTGAGTAAGGCCAGGGATGGAACCCACATTCTCATGTAGACAACAGTGGGTCCTTAACTTGCTGAGGCACAACAGAATCTCCAGGGACTCTTAACTTATAAAATAATGTAGCTTTAAAAACATATTGAATCACTCTTGACAGTGATCACAAATTTCAAAGTTTTACCCAGTTCCTCTGCCAGTTTTTTTTTTTTGAGAGTTATGTTTTATTCAGTAGACAAAACTAAGGATTTAATCCTTTGCCAACTTTGAAGGAATAGGAAGAGTTCTAATAGATCTGTGAGATCCCTAGTTCTCTGATTTATCTTCAGTGCTTGTGAAGTCTCCAACTTTACTGCTCAAATCTTTCTTATTGTCTAAAATAATTAAATCACACCTTGGACAGTTATATGACCTACCCTGTATCCCAAATTCTTGAGTTGCCTCATATAATCAGAATCATTTCAGTTTATTAGCAGTATTTTGGAAAAAAAAAAGTCACAGATATGTGCCTATTTGCTCTTAGCTATTTTATGATTCATGTTTTATCTCTACCTGATTAGGAGGAGGAGGAGTCTGTTATTGGGAAGAGCTGTTAACTATGCCTGTCCATTAGGATCATCCAAAGATGATTCTTAAAAATCCCAGTTTCCCAGTGGCCAAGCTGTACCCCAAACAGTTCAAAAGAATTTTCAGGCTTTACTTTGGAAGTTCCGCAAGTGTTTTTACGATCAGTTAAAGACAGGACCCACTCTAGTGCTGGTCCTACACTTCAGCAAACATCAGAATGACTGGGAACCTGGTGATTCTAGGGCCTTACCTCTGAGATTCTGATTTTAGTAAGTCTAGGTCAAGGCCTGAGGATTTTCATTTTTAACAAGAACTCCCTCGTATCCCCTTCCCCTTGAGAATGCTGACTGAGTAGCCTTAGAACCACACACTGGGAAATGTTGGTGTTGACCAGTAATCCATTTAGAGCGATCCCGTTTTATCATTTTATTTTATTTTACTTTACTTTACTTTTATTTTATTTTAATTTTATTTTTTGGCCACACCTGTGGCATATGGAAGTTCGCAGGTCAGGGACTGAACCCACGCCACAGCTATAACCACAGCCACAGCACTGACAATGTCAGATCTTTAACCCACTGAGCCACAAGGGAACTCCATTTTAATTTCATTTTTTATTTTTATTTTTAGCCACTCCAGCGGCATATGGAAGTTCCCAGGCCAGAGACTGAACCCATGCCATAGCAGTGACAATGCCAGATCCTTAACAAGGAACTCCTAGAATGATCCCGTTTTAAATTCACAAGGTTCTAACCAAGAGTAAAAGCCTCATCAATACACATTATTTGGTCTCTTCTGAGATGCCATATAAGGAACTTCAACTTGCTTTCAGATGTGTGGTGATGTTTTCAATTCGCACCTCAGTTTGGAGTGGCTTTTTCTGACCCACTGTGATGCTGCCTCCATGCACCAGACAGCAGGCAAGGGGTGGCTGCCGTCCTGTGGAGATGGGCCTGGGGAGGTTTCCAGAGACTGTGTCTGTTCTCAAGGCTGGATGTGCCCCCCAGGGTTCAGCCTGTTGTTTTAGCCAGTTTTATTAAACTTTAAAAATATGCTTTCACTATAATTATTTCTCAGGCTTTCATCCATCTGCTGAGATTTCTGTAAGTCTACCATGGTTTCATTAAATGAAAGCTTTTCTGATGAGCCTCATGTGATGCTGTTACATTTAATGCTGGACTTCCTGTTTGCTTTGTAATCAAATACAACTAAAATTTGCCCATGTTTAATTTTTCTCAGGTCTCCCTTCAAGCTTCTTGGGTTTGCCATTCCTTGGAGACACACCATGCATTTCCCTTCTTGTGAAATCTGAGCTGTGAGCATACTCTGTGTTTAACCCCTGCTGCTGACTCCAGTATAAATTATTCTTGGGAAAGGCCAACGGGGAATGACTTGTATAAATTTTTGTTTCAAGTCATTGAGTTTCAAGCCAAGTATACTAAGCAAGTATCCAAAAAAAGAAGAAAGAAGAAAAACAAAACCGTATTATTAGAGCCCCTTGGTTTTTAGGCAGGATGACTATGTTCACTAAATAGTACCAAATATACAGTAATGGAAATTGACAGCTTTTAAAAGAGTCAGGGTGTCACTAATTAACATGGCAATGTAATGACATTACTTTGGGCCACTCTGAAGCAGTCAACCTTATAATTTATGGCATGTGGGACTAAGATTTTGTAATCTGAAACTGATAAGGCAGGTTGAGGGTAGGCATTTTTGTTCTTAATCCTTGATTCTGAGAAGGTGACTTGATGCCCTAGTGACATAAGCAGCTGTTCTCATCTCTATTTTTCATTGTTTGAGAGTCATGAACATTACTCTTGTCCTCAGCTTTGCTCTCAGTGCCAGGGTAGAGGTGTCCTGAGGAGAACCGCTTCCAGCATGGCAGTGATGTCAGGAATAAAAATCTTCCTGGTGATCTGTGGGCAAAGGACCAAGGAAAAGATGCTCCACTAGGCTGAGGTGGGACTTAGCCACTACTAGAAAAACCCAACTTTGCCCAGAATATATCACATTACTGAATAAGCTGTGCAGTAAAGGGACTTGGATAGAGGAAGACTTGACTTCTAATGTATCCATTCATTCAGCAACCATCTTGATTGATCACTTACTGTATCACCTACTTTATGACAGCTATTGTTTGGATATCGTGGATATAGTGGTGAATAGAAATCCGTATCCTCATGGAGATTACTTTCTAGTGGGGAGAGGTGGCAAAGAATAAAATAAGAAGTAAACTATATAGAAAGATAGTGATAAGTGCGATAGAGAAAAATAAAGCAGCAAAGGAGAAGAGGAAGGATGCAGGGGGGTGAGTGTTGTTGCAGTTGAAAAAACAGAAACCAAGGAAGGTCTCACTGAGAAAGTGAGACTTAAGTCAGGTCCTGAGAGAGGAGAGGGAGTTCCGTGGATACTGGGAAAGAGCAGTCCAGGTAGAGAGAAGAGCATGTGCAAAGGTCCTGAGGTAGAGAGTGCCTGGCCAGTCGGAGGCAAGAGATCTGGATCTTTAGGGTTAGGTGAAATATACTTGGTTGGAATTAACCAAGCCGCCCTAATTAGCCACTAATTAAAAATGCTTTTTCACTGAGCTTGGAAATGGAGGCCCCTCCTAACTCCCCACTTCTCCTCATCTTCTTCTGCTCCCCTCGCCCCACTCTTCTTTCTTGTCTCCCAGACTTGCTTGTGGACTACCCTCTGTTTAGAGGTTTCTTCTTGCAGACCTTCCATCAAGGAGACGAGAGATCAGAATGTAGTGGCCATGGCCTCACGTCCTAAGGTCATGTTCCAAAAGATGGCCCTGACACCTAATATCCTTACTGGATGACACTTCTGGCCACACGGAAACCACATGTGAAAGATAGTTGCATTTGGTAACCCACATTCATAGTGAAAATTACAAACTCAAGTTTGCCACAAAAGATTGGCCTGTGCTTTGGTCTTTTGAGAAAGGGATTAAGCTGGTTTGGACACCTCTAGGCAGTTCCATGGTGGTGTGGGAAGCAAACATGGGCCTTGGTATCAGATAGATGTGGAGTTTAAACCCTAATGAAATTTAATGAAATTTCCCACGCCATAGTTTTTTCGTTTTCATTAACCATTTTTGTGAGAGTTATATGTAGGGTAGATACTGCATTCATAATTAACAGCCAATAAATTGTAGGAGTACCTTTATGAATGTTTAGGTATAAACAGTGAAAGAAGGAAAACAGAGAGGAGCATATTTGTAGAGTGGAGCCAGGAAGCCAGTAGAGATGAGAAAGGTTAAAGGTCATGCCCTTTCACTTTTGCACATTCCTGCAGGGCAGGCTGTAGATAGGACACTGTTGTCATCACTTCCCTATAAAGCTGCCTCTGTGCCTCATGGCGCCAGAGGCAGTCATGAATAGAGGTGGGGTGGAGTGACAGGGGCCACAGGGATCCTGGAATCCCATGTTTATCAATAATTACCTTTGCGGTGTGGACTCAGCTGCTGCTGATAACAACCGTAGGTTTAAATAATGTGATTTATGGCCTGTGAACGTGATCTGTCGTGAGAGAGATTTAGTGTGAGTCAACTTTGGTGAAGAGGCGACTTTGAGTTTGACCCCTTTGAACCTTGATGACTGTGGAAAGATGTCCCTAAATCACTTACAAGGAAATGAAAGAATCAATAAGAACACACGTGCATAATTTCTGGCACAAAGGAGACTTTGAATCAATGGCTGTTGACTAGTATGACAATCTCAACCTTAGCATATACTTATATTAAAATATTATTGGGTTTATTCTAAATGTGGTATAATATTAATGCATTTAAGAGTCAAGTAGGATTACCTGAGGGTAAAATTATTATGGCTAGAAATAGCAAAAGAGAAAGTAGCAATTCATCTTGATAGTTTTAGGTCTGGGAGAGAAAAGCGTGTATGAAAACCGGAACACACAGATAAAGTTTTGCCTGAATGAAAGAACCATACTTATATCAAAAGCAACTCAGGACTTCCTTTGATTCTTTTGTCTCTCAAAATAAAAATGTAACTAACAAATCTTCATTAAATATAACTCTTTAATGAATGTCTTTTAAGAGAAATTGAAGCTTTTAATCTGTAGTTGATCATCACATGTGAAATGAAGTAGTTCTGCCTTTTATAATAGATGAAATGATTTCATAATCACATACATGTGGGAATGAAAAGGAAATCCAGAAAGCGAAATGCAGCTTACTGTACTTGAGAACTGTGTGTCACTGGAAATCCAGTCAGGATATGCTGACCTCTTTCTCCTTGGTCAAGAAGATCATGCTGCTTAATGGGAAAAAAACAAGGAAAATTTGAAAAAAATGATCCAAACTTTCCTTCTACGCGCTAAAATTCATGCACTTGTACCCAAGAAACTTTTATATTTTATTGCTTCTTAATCTATGCAATTATTTCCCCCATTGAATGCACTCAACAATCCCATAGAAAAGCATCATCACCATTTACAGATGAGAAAAGGGCTTAGAATTGTGTACCTTGGACCATATATATATAGCACCAGACATGAGATGTGAGCGTGAAGCTATGTCTGCATGTCTAAGGGTTCTTTCCACTTCATCACTTTGTTGTATGTGCCCAAGATATTTTCTCTGCTTTTCCTACTTGGTTTCTACTCACCATCTTTTTTTTTCCAATGATAATGCCCTGCCTTCCAATCCACACTAGCCCATATCTGCCATCTACTCTCCAGGTACAGTACCTCTTCTACAGAGATATCTAAGAGTCAGGGCAACTGCTGACAAAAGACACTGTAGTGCAAGATGGGTAAGACAGAATGTGATCCTTGGACCAGTATGGTGGGCATTGTATGGGAACTTTTTAAGTAGGCCTTTAACTTCAGGAAGTAAACTTGGCAATAAAAGTTGCTTATAAATGTTAATGGGTAAATGTCTGTTTCATGGGAAGCACTGACTGGAACCTGTAAATGAAAATCAGAAGTTTTAAGGAACTGCATGGGGTCTTAGCCCTTTTCTGTTTGTTCCCCAAAACATTCCTATCTCATATTCATGAATTTGATGTTTTGCAGTGTTTTTTTTTTGTAAAGGGGACACATGTTTTTCATCCATGAATCATTCAAACCCCTGCAGGATGCTCTTTAGAACTTAGAACTCCTTTCAGAGTAGATTGTTGTGAGGAACAGTTAAGAGATTTGTTTGTGTGCAATGTGAATCTTTATGCTAATAGTAAAAGTGATTTTCTACCTGGAGCGAATGTCTTGGAAATGTTTTTTTATACCTTCATGGTCCTAGAAAGCTGCCCTCTGCCAGTTGCTCACAGTGGCTCATTGCTGTCTGATGCTACAAAAAGGGAGAGTTGTTGGAGTTCCCTGGTAGCCCAGTGGGTAAGGGTCCAGTGTTGTCACTGCTTTGGTGTGGGTTTGATCCTTGCCTGGATGCCATAGGCACAGCCAAAAAAAATGTGGGTGCGGTGGGCTGTTAATAGCAGCCATTTCTTCCTGAATAGAGTAGGGAGAAGGCTGGCTATGGACAGTCCCATTGTGCCCTTGAAAGATGGTGATTACCTTTAGCTGCCTGTTTGATTCTCCTTTGTAGATCGTTGGAAGTTTCCACGCTTCTGAGGGTTGAAATTCATCACCAAAGCCTCTGCTTTTATGTCAGCTCATGCAGACAGTATAGAGACATATGTGAGGAGAACATGCTCCCTTTCATTTCAAGTTATTTATAATAACCGAAAACCCACAACTTGAAAAGACTTGAAAGTGTGTATTCTCTGAGAGAACATAAACATTTGACTTTTCTTTCTGGAAGAAATAAAATATGAAAAAAAAAACTTCTTTTAGTCTTCACCATGGGTTTAATTACTTTGGAGTCTCCTCCTGTGCTTTTGGCCGATTTGGCAATCCACGGTTATGAATCATCTGAAAAACAAGCGGGCAAGCAATTATGAATGATTTTGAAAAACAAAGATAGGACTGTGGAGTATCCATTCTCCATACATTTTGATTTCCACTGCATGAAACTTCTTGATTTGGAACATTGTCATATGTGAAAATGACATAGGAGATATAAAATGTTTTGTTTTCAGTGATTAAATCTAATTCTGTGCTTTTCACATATTCTCTAATCATTCTGAGTAGAATACTGGATATGGTGGAGAATTATTTTATGTGCTGGAGGAATACAAGTTTCCTCTTTCTTTTTGTGTGTTTTCCCCATCTACTGTGTCAAAATGTAATCATAGCAGTAAAGCTGGGTATAAAAAGAATGGTGTTCTAAATGGTACACTAAATGCATATCCTTAAATTTTAATACACACTTAATGCAGTCTATTCCAAAAAATAGGAGTAGGAGCTGGTTCTCACCTGCCTTGAATGATAAAAGAAAAATTCATTAAACAGATTAGAAAAAAAGTCTCTGGGATTTCCCATCATGGCTCAGTGCAAACGAATCTGACTAGTATCCATGAGGACACAGGTTCGTTCGATCCTTGACCTTGCTTAGTGGGTAAAGGATCTGGCGTTGTTGTGAGCCGTGGTGTAGGTTGCAGATGAGGCTGGGATCTGGTGTTGCTGTGACTGTGGTGTAGACCGGCAGCTATAGCTCCAATTCGACCTCTGGTCTGGGAATCTACAGATGCTGAGGGTGGGGCACTAAAAAGATAAAAAAAAAAAAAAAAATTAAAAAGTCTCCAAAGACAGGAATATAAAAAAATCAGACTAGTGAATCAGCGGATGCATTAGGGTCAAACCACAAATATCCAAGGGATGTACATAGATTTTTCTGCAGCTGCAAATATTTCTACTGGTTGAGTATGACTGCAAATTAGGTCTCTTGCTTTAGACTTAGTTGCCTTTCTTTTGGATTTTGTAGTCCTCAGAGATATAAGCTTTGCAGTTGAGTTATCCTAAAACTCTTCACAACAGTTTTCTCTTTAATGTCTGATAAATGTTAACTGACTCTAAAGAAAATCTAAGACACTCTGGCTTAATAGTCAATATGTGTGGCAAGAGGAATTGAAGAAAGAATGGAAATGAACGAAAGCTTGGGTAACTAATTGCTAGATTTTTCTTGTTGTCATTTGGTGTATACATTGACTTACATTTTGTAGTGGATGTTGTTTCAGGCAATCAAAAGATAATAACTTACTTTAGATTTAAAAATAGAAAAAATACATATTGGTTTATGATGTTGTCTTTGCTTAAAGAGGGTCCTAAGAACTGAGAAGCATGTGTAATATTAGTTGAAATGGTCGAAGAGTGGGAGGGGCGCTGAAAATACCCTTTCTGCTATCCTAGTGTGACAGTTATTCAAAAACTTCATAAAAAAGCGTCTCATTCGACAACTGACAAGAACAGACTTCTGGGTCAAATTAGCGCTGTTTCGGGAAGGCAGGCAATGCTTGGAAAATGCGCAGGACTAGGAACTTTGGGGAATATCAAAATAAATCCCGACACAAGAAAATGAATGCTTTGTTGATAGGAGGAAAATCTTCTTTATGTGTGACTTGAAACTGCTTGGAGCGAGTAGGCAGAAACCTCGTCAGTGTAATATAGATTATAGCATGGTATGTGCTGAGAAGACCAGAAAGCATAGGTTGAGAATACAACCTGTGTTCCATCTCTTCTCCACACACACACACCTGAAGAATCCTACAACTAGCATCTTAATCATGGAAATGCCTGTATCTCAAATCCCAACACACAAAGCTAATTTTCCTTGTAGTGGGGAGCTGAAATGGAGATAGATTTAAGTTTTGATGGAGTAAAATTTACTGATAGTTTTTCTTTTATTGTTTGTGATTTTTGTGTTATACTTAAGAAATCTTTGCCAAACTCAAGGTCACTAAGATCTTGCCCTTACATTTTTTTGAAGTTTCATAGCTTTAGCTTTTACATTTATTCTGTGATGTATTTTGAGTTAACTTTTGTTAACTGATAGGAATTAAGAGTCAAGATTATTTTATTTTTACTTAAGGCTCTCTAATAATTCCAGCAATATCTATTGAAGCAATTTTTCTTTCTTCAGTGACTTGCTTGTCTTGGTAACTTTGTTCAAAATGAATTGACCGTGTGTGGGGGGACATTTCTGAACTTTATTCCGTTCCATTGATTTATTTATCTCTTTTTGTAATATCTTGATTATTGCTGCATTATCAGTCTAGAAACAATTAGTGGTGTGGAAATATTCCCAAATTGTAGTTTTTTCAGTTTTTCAACTATTTTCATTACTCTGAGTCCCATATAAATATAACAATAAGCTCATCAATGTCTACAAAAATCCATTGTCCCCTTGGATTTTTCTTGGCATTACATTGGAGCTATAGATCTATTTGGTGAGAACTGATGTCTTAGAAGAGTCTTCTAGTTGTTAAATTTCTCCATTTATTTAATTAAAAATTTTTCTCTCGGTAGTTTTCAGTGTACTAGTCACACACACATTTATTTTTAGATTTATTTCTCCATATTTCATATTTTAATATTAATCTCAGTGATATTTATAATATCAGTTATGATTGTTGGTATTACTGAGAAATATAGCTGATTTTTGTATCTTGACTTCATACCCTGCAACATTGCCAAATTCACTTATTAGTTCTAATAGGTTTTTTTGTAGCTTCTGTAGGATATTCTATCCAAAACGTTCTATTTGTGAATAAAAGTTTAGTTTTTACCTCCAAGTTATTTAACTTTTTTTTGTTTTTTCTTGCCTCATTGCACTGACTGGAACCTCCACTATGCTGAGTAGAAGTAATGAGAGTGGATATTCTACCTTGTTACCTATCTTAGGTAAAAAACACTCAGTGTGATGCTAGCTATAGATTTTTTGTAGATGCCCTTTATCAGGTTGAGATTGTTCATTTTTATTCTTAGTTTCCTGAGGGATTTTTTAAAAAAATCAGCAATGAAGTTAGATTTTATCAAGTGCTTTTTCAGTATCTATTGAGGTGATCACAGGATTTTTCCTTTTAGTCTACTAATGCAGTGAATTACATTGACTGATTGTTGGTTGTTTAACCAAACTTGCATTCCTGATTCCTGGGATAAACACCGTTTAATCATAATGTATTATCTCTTTTATGTGTTAATGGAGTTAATTTGCAAAAATTAAAAAAATTTGCATCTCTGTCCATGAAGAATATTAGTTTATAGTTATCTTGTATGTATGTTTGTATGTATATATTTTGTCTTTTTTGAGCCACACCTGCGGCATGTGGAAGTTCCCAGGCTGGGGTTGAATCAGAGGAGCAGCCGCTGGTCTATGCCGTAGCCACAGCAAGACAAGATCTGAGCCACATCTGTGACCTACACCGCAGCTTGCGGCAATGCTGGATCCTTAATCTAGTGAGCAAGGCCAGGGATCAAGCCTGCATTCTTATGGATATTAGCCAGGTTCTTAACCCACTGAACCACAATGGGAATTCCTGTAGTTAACTTTTATTGTAATATTTTTCTCTGGTTTTGATATCTGGTTAAGACTGGCTTCACAGACTGAGTTTGACATCTTTCTTATTCATTATTTTCTGGGAAAATTTTTGTAAAATTAATGTTCCTTTCTCCTTAAGTGTTTGGCGAATTTAGCAGTGAGCCCATCTGGGCCGGGACTTTTCATTGTGAAAGTGTTTGTAACTACAAATTTAATAAATATTCAAATTATTTATGACTTCTTAAATGAGCATTGTCCATTTCATCAGAGTTTTAACTTTAATGGCAAAATATTGTTTAAAATATTCTCTCTAATCATTTTAATATTTGTGACTTTTATAATTGTCACCACTCTCATTCCTGATATTAATAATTTGTGCTGCTCTGATTTATTTCTTGATCAGTATGGCCAGTGGTTCATCAATCTTAGCGATCTTCTCACAGACTCAGTGCTTGTTTTTTAAAATTTTCTCTATTGTTTTTCAGTTTTGTTGATTTCTGCTCCTCCCTTTATTTTTTTCCTTTTCAATGTTTACTTTAGCTTGAATTTGCTTTTTCCCCCCTAATTTGTTAAGGTAGAAACTGAGTGTAGTGATTTGAAAACTTTTTTTTTATGGCTATAAATTTCGCTCTAAATGCTAGCTTAGATGGATCCCACATATGGGATGTTGTGTTCTCATTTTAATTCAATTCCAAAGTGGTAACCACTTTGAAAAGGACTCTAATTAGGCTTGTATCTTCTGTTCAGGGAACAAGTGAGGGCATTTAGTTTTAACAACGGTGGAAGCCTCAAATATCATATAGCAGTATGTGAGAGGATTGAATGGTGCAAGGGGGTGGGATGTATCAGATCCTTTTTATGGATCTCAGATCTTTTGGTTTCACCTCTTTCTAGAGTCTTTGGTACTTGTTGCACTGGGCTGTTGTAGCCACCGAGTTCACAAGGGAAAAATATCCGAGTGCTTTGCTTTATGCCTGTGTTCTGTACCTTTCACCTCTTATGCTGTGACCTCAGTTTTGCTGCTGAAGTATGAGCCTGCAGGACCCAACTGATCCCCGCACATGTGCCACTAAGAGGTACAGGAGCATTAATGTCAATGGGGGAAAACTTTGTTTAGTAAGAGCTGTTAACCAGTAAGGATAGATTGTGCTGAGATAGTAATTTACATAGTCTATTGGAAGGTGATTACGGAAGATACAGCGATCAAGAGGCTATATAAACTACTTGCATTTGCTTGTTCTCCTTTTTGACTTTTCACCTTTCCTAGGATTGTGCTCTCTAGTAAAGGAGTGGCATGTAGGCTTTTGCCTTCAGTTCTGCTTTCTGGGAAACCCAGACTAAGGCAGAAAGTGATCAGTGAATGACAAATAGATTTTTATTGTTTTCAATTAAATTTACTTAAAAATTATTTTGTTTTCATGAAGGTCTGCCATGATGGAGAAAATCAAGATAAGGATATACAGAGCTGTGACTTCTGAGTTTTGACTTGGTCACTCCTGGAGGAGGTTGTGGAGAGGATGTGACCTCCAGGTGACCCTCAAGCTGGACTTAGGCAATTGGAAACTCCTTACTGCCTCCCCTGTCTTTGGAATGTCAGTTCCACCCACCATTCCCAGAAGTAGGAGCTTTCAAAGTCACAGCCTTGTGAGAGTAAGGTGTTGTTGAGACCATCTGGACTACATATGTGCCTGGACCCAGTTAAAGCTTCTGTTAAGATTCTGGAGGGTGGGTGTGGAGATCTGCACATCTTGGGGCCACCCAAGTTAAGCCTAGTATGTAGGTTCCCTTGATTGTTAAACCTGCCACCTACCAGTCTCCACAAGGCTGCTGCTTCCTCTGGTCTCTCCTTGCCCTTTGTGTATGGGAGCTCGTTTGCAAACCCACAGCCAATATTATTCTTTTGAAATTGAACCATAGTTAGAAGGTTTTTTTTTTTTTTTCCACTCAGTATCGATTCAAAAATTGCTTTTCTCTGATGATTATATTTCCTTCTCTTGTATAGTGTTTCGAATTTTGAGTTTGGGTGTCTGGCTACAGGGAGCAGGTGTTAAGACTTTCAAAACTCTTAGGGGGGTTAGAGCGTTTGCAGTTTTCTGCCTGCATTGCACTATCTGAAAGGTGAGTACTCTTTGATCCTGAGTCTATATGTAAAAAAAAAGTCCCCTTTCTCATTAACTTCCTCCATGTCAGCTCCGTGTCATTGCCCTGAGATGCTTATATTGGTATTGAAGGAAGGTAAGAGGAATTACTTATGTTATTAATGATCTCTGTTGAAAATCATATATTGTCACTTGGATTATTGCCTTGATTTCTTTTGTGGTGGTTCAAGTTCTTTACGGGTTTGGTTATTTGCTCCTTTCTCCTGGCTCAGTGTCTAATGTTAGTGTAAACCTATGTCTGTGGGCAAACTCTTTTGTTGACAGCGAGAGCCAAGACTTCATAAAATGCAACTAATGCTAATCTGGTATTGGAGTGGAATAAAGCACGACAGGCAGTGATATAAATATGTTTTAGATTACCTCTTCATCAAAAGATTAACGCTTATTATGCAAAATGTGAAAAACTGGAAAAATAAGTCACCCATAGCTTAACAGAGAGAAGCATGGCTGGCATTTGGATGTATTTCCTTTTAATCATTTTGCTGAGCATGTTATTTCTATATGACTATTATCACACAAAATTAAGTACATCAGTATTTTCAAGAATATACTTTCTGATTTGAAAAGTGATACATGCTTGGTGTAGCAAATTTGGAAAATAAGATATTTTCAAAAAAAAAGGAAAATCAAGAATATTGTAAATTATGTCACCAGAAATAACCACTTTAAATATTTAACATTTCTTTGTAATGTTTTTTACCTGCAAAAACATTTTTCAATAATAAGCATTTCTTAAAAGTTCCAGTAATACTCTGGATAAAAAATATTAGCTTTACATGATAGCCTTTATTAAATCTGAATTATCCAAGCTTTAAGAAAGGTGAACTTCATTGTTTTATTTTTATTATAAATATTAAGCTGTAAGGGCAAATAATAATCAGGTTAATATTTGAAAAAACAACAACAAATGCCTGATAACTTCTTTGTATCAGCGATATCAAGGAAGAGATCAGAACACCTGGTATTTCCCAGACAGGAAACGCATTAAAGTTTTCAGAGGATATTTGAGGGGTTTACGTTGGAATCCACATGAATGAAAGGCAGAATTAATAATGCAGTCAAGCTGACTGGTGTAGAATTAGAAATAGGAACACAACTACGCCATAAGGCAGACAGATTTAAAGACAGACACCCATACATGTTCTTGTATAGATGGAAGACCAAACTAGCTTAAAGTGATTGTGTGGAAAATTTACTGAGGATGCCCAGGTCTTATGTACACTTTCATGTATAGGCTGGTTTGAAGCAAGGTTATCTAATATTACGGTTGTTATTTTCTCAAAAGATACTATATATTTGACTTTTGACTGGTATGCAGCCTTTTGCTCATGTTGCATTTCCTAACAGAGATCCAGGTTAGAGCAATAATTTTCACTGATTGGGAAGTTCTAAAACATTGGTAATTATTTGGTTCCTTCAGCCATTTGTAGTCACACTGTCCACTAGAAGGGATCCTATCCCTCTATCTTTCATCTTTGTTAAGACCTTCCAGCTCATGTGATGATGAGAGCAAGGCATGCTGCGAGGGGGGGTAATGGTAGTTAAGTGTCCAGTAGGACTGTCTTTGCAGACTTTGCATTTGGTTATAAAGACAGGTTTATGAAGATAAAACTTTTTTTTTTTTTGTCTTTTGTCGTTTTAGGGCCGCACCTGCAGCATGTGGAGGTTCCCAGGCTAGGGGTCTTATCAGAGCTACAGCTGCTGGCCTACACCACAGCTCACGGCAATGTCAGATCCTTAACCCACTGAGTGAGGCTAGGGATCGAACCCGCAACCTCATGGTTCCTGGTCGGATTCGTTTCTGCCGTGCCACGATGGGAACTCAGAAGATAAAACTTTTTAAATTTAACTTTTCCATTTTAAGAAAATCGTAGATGAACATGGAGTTGTAGAAATACAATAGAGATCCTATTACCTGATATGCTTTACCTAGATGCCCCCGCTGGTCATGTCTGACAAGAATACAGTATCACAAGGGTTATACTTATGATATTGTACTGTTGGATATTGACATGGATAAAGTGCACCCATTTTATTTGCATTTCCTTAGTTTTGTTTGTACTTATCCACATCTATACAACAGTCAAGGTGAAAAACAGATCACCACAAGGATCTCTCATGTTGTCGTTTTCTAAACACGTTTACTTCCGTTCCACCTCTTCTCTTGCTCCAAATCCCTGGCAACCACTAATTGGTCTTTATTTCTAAAATCTTACCATTTCAAGAATGTTATGTATGATACTTACTCGTCATAGGAAGTTGCACAGTATAGTCACATGTACATATTACTTGAATATCAAGCAAACCCACGAAATTGATGTTTTATAGTTCTGTGCCATTTTTTTGCATGTGTAGATTTTTTATGCACTCACTGTGTCTTATGGTTGAGATTTGTAAAAAAAAATTTTTTTTTGAAGGAATGTGAAATTCCCATGGAGAACGACCCAAAGAATATTTTAAAATATTGCGGTGGTTTTAGATATATCCACAAATTCTTTGATACTCCTCCCTTCCCATCCCATCCTGTTGAGGGCGAACTCTACTTAGTGACCTACTTCTATCAAAAAGAATGAAATGGGAGTAAGAGTATGCAGCTTCAGAGACTAGGTCCTAAGAGGGTGCCACTCTGTCTTGGAATCCTTACTCGGTGCGCGTTAGCTACATCTTGTGAGCAACCACATGGAGAGGCCCCCATGTTTGAGAAACTGAGGCTTCCTACAAATAGTGGTGTGTGTATACCATCGTGGACGCGAATCTTCCAGCCTCAGTAAAGCTTTCTAATCTGGCCTTGATCGACATCTTAATTGATAACCTCTTGAGAGAGCCTGATCCACCATTGCCTGGCAAAGCTGCTCGCAGGTTCCTGAGGACAGAAACGGTGTGGCGTGAGATAATAAATGTCTGTTTTGTTAAGCCACACAGTTGTGCAGTAATTTGGTATGTAGCAATATTTAACTAATCCAAACATCAGGTAGGAAGGCATATAAAATGTTAGAAAATCAAGACTATTGAAAACTCCTACATCACTGAAAAATCCAACGGATCACCTTTGCTTTTATAATTGCAACAGCCTTATAATTAATGTCAGACCGGAAGACAGATCACTGATTGCCTGAACTATGAAGGATGTTTGTTTTTGCCATTTCTAATTGGGGTAGAGGAGAACCTAGGTCATGAGATATAAGTTTCTCAGTCTTTCCCTCCCACACACTCCTTTGCCTCTTTTACTCCCTGAGGCTGCTGGCTGTGTGGTACCTTATGTGAGGTTTGTTTGCAGTGATTCACCTTGGCCATCTATGAAGGCCACTAAAAACTCTGTGCTAGGATGAGTCGCAACGTACTTTTCCACTGGCCGGTCTCTGCAACAATTTAGTGTTAGAATCTGAACTAACTAGTCTGCCTGAAACTAGTTTGCCTTTTTTACTTATTATATATTCAGTGCTCCTAATTTAGTTACAGAACAGAAACAGAGAGTCTGTGCTTTATAATACAAAAAAAGCTAGAACTAGGCACTCGCTGTCAGCTATCCTGTTTGGTATCTGCCGTATTTAGGCCCAGCTACTCTCTCCTTATTCTGTGTCTATCTTTAACAATTATTTTCTGATTACAAACAAACTCTTGGACGCTATATCATTAGCCTCTGAAATAGCTATGGCTGCACTAGAGCGGTCACTGACAGCTTCAGACTTTTTTGTAAAACTCCCTGGAGGAGTGTAGCAGTTCAGGGGAAAGTGGGAGATGGGGCCTTTGTCTCGCAGCCACGTGGGTAAAGTGACAGGAGATGACGAGGTGGTGGTGGCTACACTTCCCTCCCTGCAAGCCACTTGCTGCCATTGAAAACAGTGTCCTATTGTGGAAACTTTCTTTCTCCATCTCTTCTGTTGACAGCTCTTCCTCCTCCAGTCCCTCGACTGTTATTCCCTAAAGCAAGGGTTCTCAGACTTAAGTGTGCATGAGAATCACGTCGTGGATGTGTTACAGCAGATTCCTGGGCCCGTGTCCAGAATTTCTGAGGCAGGAAATCCGGAGGGGCTTCGGAGAATTTTCTTTTGCAACAAGTTCCCAGGTGATGCTCCTGCCACCCTTCTTGTGACCATGCTGCAGATCCACCACTGCCATCAGTTTGCCAGTTCTGTGCTTGAGTGGTAGTGGAGGTCCCGGGGAAGACAGGAGCCAGGGCCGGGAAGGAGACTGCCAGACTGCTTTGCATGGGGCCATAGAAGGAATGCGTTTTTGCTTTTGAGGGAGGAAATGAGGAGGAGAGGGAAGGAACAAGATAACTAGAGGCTGAGGGATCCGATAAAGATCAAAGCAGCTATAGAAATATGCCTGGTAGAGAAATCCTTGGAGATCGGAAAAGTTTCTCCTCCATATCTGGATGGTAAAGTGACCAGCAAGTAAGAAGGCCCCTATGTTGTGGCCAGAGGTGATCCAGACATGTTAGGTACCTGTTCTTCCCTCCCCCCCCCCACAACCGGAAGCTGTAGTTCACTCAGAGAAGGATTTGGGCTTGCCCAGCACATGAAAACAGGGGCTTGAAGCAATCATACCTGGTTCTCTAGAGGCCAGACAGGCCTTAGCTAACATCTGGGTTATATCCATCATTATTATATAAAGTATTTTCACTGCCCTAAAAATCCTCTGTGGTCTGCCTATTCACCTCCTCTTCCCTGCTACCCCTGACAATTGATCTTTTAATTATCTCCATAGTTTTACCAATTCCAGAATGTCATGTAGTTGGAATCATACAGTATATAGCCTTTTCAGGTTGTCTTCTTTCACTTAGTAATATGTATCTAGGGTTCCTCCATGTCTTTTCAAGACATGACAGCTCATTTCTTTCTAGTGCTGACTAGTATTCCATTGTCTGGATGTACCACTGTTTAATTATCCATTCACTGCTAAAGAATTTTTTGGTTGCTTCCAAGTTTTGACAGTTATGATTAAAACATGTGTTCAGGCTTTTGTGTTCACATTAAGTCAAATATAATCTTAAACAATCTGGTTAGTAGCTATTCAGTAGAATGTGCCTAAACTTAGATTCTTACCATTTGCTATTTTTCTTGAAATATTAATAATCTGTTAACAAACTGGGGTCGACACAAAGCACACTCCCATCTAGAGCTGTGGTTCTCACAGTGTGGTCTCCAGACTATTAGCATGAATGTCATCAAGAACTTGTTAGAAATGTAAATTCCTTTTCCCACTCTAGGCCTAGTGAACCTCAAGGTAAGACCCAGGAATTGTATTTGATAAATACTTTAGATGATTCTGATAGATGCAAAAATTTTAATGTGCATACAACTCACCTGGGAATGTTGTTAAAATACATATTTCTATTTAATAAATCTGGGGTAAGCCTGAGATTCTGCATTTTGGACAGTCTTCCAGGCGATTGCACTGCCCATGGTACAGGAATCAAATTTTGAGTAACAAGACTTTAGAGATATTGAAGGAGAAAAATTTTATATCACTGTGTAAAGCTGCTGAAATTTTGTAGACAAAAGAGCTACAAAAACCAGAAATCTCTTTATGAATACATTATTTTTATTGCTGTGGTTGATAATAATTTGCATAAATCTTCAGAATGCTGAGTAGTGTTTGGGGGGAAAGGGGAATGCTTATCTTCAACTGGAAGTTCTGAAAACAGAGTTGGTTAAAAAGTTTTACAGAACAAGTCAAATGCTCCATCATGTCTTAATCTTAGCGTGCAACAGCAGGTACCAAGAGTGGAATCTGTGTCTCCAGCTACCCTTTATTTCGTCTTCTTCATGACAAAAAAATAAATGCTACTTTCCACATTATTTAAAATAACTGAAAGCTTAATACTAATGATGTTACCAAGCCAGGACCTAAAAGAAGGGAAAATCTGGCTAGATGGCTCAACTTGATGATCATCACTGCTTGGGTCTTCCTTTCTTGTCCCAGAGTGATCATATCTAGTGTCTTTAGCCTCTGGCTATTTGATGACTAATCTTGAGAGCTTTTAGGTAGCTTGTCCAATCAGCAGTTTGCTATTACTGCCACTAACTTCTGATTACATTTGCTTGATGCCGCTGACTTAATGGGAATCGGAGGAGATGTGAATGGGTTTATGAAAATTCCTGGGTGAGGGGATCTCTTAGACCAAGTTCACCACCAATGTTTTCATGTCCAGTTTTACTGCCTTCATTATCGGATACCTCCTCTTTTCGTTTTTGCTTTGGAGAGGTTACAGACGGTTTCATTTCACATAATGAATTCAAAACCCTTTAAGAGGACATCCTTACACCAAAATCTCCCAAGAGGTTTAAGCAACATAAATGCATATAGAAAAAATTCTCTCATTTACAACCAAAGTTAAAGCTGAAACTCTGATTTATCTGCAGAATAATTTCTATTAGAATTCCTTGAAGAGATCAAATAAGCACGAGAATAAAGATAAGCCAGGAAACATAATATATTGAATCTTTCAAATACACTCATAAACTTTAGTAAGAACAATCAAATCATCCTCAATTAAGGGGTTCCTCCTCCCCATAAAGTCTTGTTTTCTGTCAGGAAATAAAAGACAGAGATACAGTATTTTTCTGAAGAAAGAAATAGTGTCGCTGTGACATCCCAGGAATTACTTCTGACATATGTCTAAATTAACATTTTTATAAATAATCTGGATGGTCATTTATGCATAGTTACATGGCAAGAGGTGAATACAGTAAAAACATTCAGGCAGCTAATGACTATTTCTGGTTTGAATTTAAGATGTAGTTGCATTTTGGTTGTTTGAAATACCAGCATCTAATCTTTTAGCTTACAGATTTAGAACCTTGGTTATTTTTTTTTGACAGGCTTTCTGGAAAAATGGCTTCCTTAACTTGGGAGAGGCTGCTTAAAGGTAAGAGAGTATGTTTTCTTTTCCTCATTATAAAAACTCTACAGATGTTTCTTATAGGAGATTTAGGACATATGAGAATATTCAGATTAAAAAAATAATTCCCTTCATACCACCATGGTCAGCATTCTGGATTTCAGTCTTTTCGTATCTGCATATAACTGTAAAATTTTACTAAACTTGCACGAAAATCTTTGCATATTTAAGTGTGTTTTATGGTTTAATATTTATATATACACTAACATTATTTTAGTAGATTTTTCATAATTACCCCCATAAAGCTCTACCAATTTGCATTCTCTTCTGTTAGGTATAAGGGTGTCTACTTTCCTACATTTTCTTTTTCAGATTTAGAATTTTTTATTAAAACAGTTGATTTAGTGTTGCGCCAATTTCTACTGTACAAGAAAGTGACTCAGTGATACACACACACACACATATATAGACACATTCTTTTTTAAAATATTATTTTTCATCATGTCCTATTCCAGGAGATTGGATATTGTTCCTTGTGCTATACAGTAGGATCTTACTGGCTATGCATTCTAAATATAATAGTTTGCACCCCAAATTCCCAGACCATCCTACTCCCTCCTCCCTTACCCCTTGGCAACCACAAATCTATTCTCCATGTCTGTGAGTCTGTTTCTGTTTTGTAGATAGGTTCATTTGTGACATATTTTAGATTCCACGTATTAGTGATATCATATGATATTTGTCTTTCTCTTTCTGACTAACTTCACTTACTGTGATAATCTCTAGATGCATCCATGTTGCTGCATTATTTTATTCCTTTTTATGGCTGAGTAATATTCCATTGTATCTCTTTAGCACATCTTCTAATCAGTTCATCTGTTGATGAACATTTAGGTTGTTTCCATGTCTTGGCTATTGTGAATAGTGTGGAAATGAACATAGGGGTGTATGTATCTGTTTCAAAGAAAGTTTTGTCCAGATATATGCCCAGGAGTGAGATTGCTGGATCATATGGTAATTATGTATTTCATTTTCTGAGGAACCTCCATACTGTTTTCCATAGTGGTTGTACCAATTTACATTCCCACCAACAGTGTAGGAAGTTTCACTTTTCTCCACACCCTCTCCAACATTTGTTATTTGTAGACTTATTAATGTAGCCATTCTTACCAGTGTGAGGTGGTATTTCATTGTAGTTTTGATTTGCATTTCTCTGTTAGTGATGTTGAACATCTTTTCATGTGCCAGCTGGCTATTCTTATGTGTTCTTTGGAGAAATGTCTATTTAGGTCTTCTGTCCATTTTTGATTGGGTTATTTGCTTTTGTTGTTGAGTTTTTTTTTTTTTTTTTTAATGTGGAGCCGCACCTGTGGCACATGGAGGTTCCCAGGCTAGGGGTCTGACAGGAGCTGTAGCTGCTGGACTTCGCCACAGCTACAGCAACGCGGGATCCGAGCCGCGTCTGCAACCTTCACCACAGCTCACGGCAACGCCGGATCCTTAACCCATTGAGCAAGGCCAGGGATCGAACCCGCAACCTCATGGTTCTTAGTCGGATTCATTAACCACTGAGCCACGAAGGGAACTCCATTTTGTTTTTGTTTTTTTTTATTTTTTATTTTTTTTGTTTTTTTTGTTGTTGTTGAGTTGTATGAGTTGTTTGTATATTTTGGAGATTAGGTCCTTATTGGTTGCATCATTTGCCAAAATTTTCTCCTAGGTTTCAGTCTTTTAGTATGTGCATATATAGTAAAATTTTACCAACCTTGCAGGAAAACCTCTGTATATTTAAGTGTATTTTCTGGCTCAATGTATACACTAACATTATTTTAGCAGATTTTCATAGTTACCTTCCATAAAGCAATACCAGTTTGCTTTCTTTTCTGTTAGGTTCGAGGGTGGCTGTTTTCCTACATTTTTGTCGTTGTTAAGAGACAGCATCCTACTTGACTTTGGCATTGACCTCTTTCTCATGAACCTGTTCCTGAGGTGCTTGGTCCCACCTGGTCACTAGGTCTGTGGTATCATGTGCTACTATTAGTCCTAAATTGTCCTTGCCTCTGCCTTGAGTTGCTGAAACTAAGTAATATTTATTTCCAAAGATTCCAGGTCTCTTTTATGGCACCAGTATTCCCCTTGGGTAGGAGTATTAGCAAACATCTTGGTTTTCTTCATACCACATACAACGTGGGAGAGATTTTTTCTCTATGGTTCCCTCTGATAGTGCAGTGCTACTGCTGTTGCACCGTATTGAATGTGGCCCCAGGCTGAGGGCAAGGCTTTCGAGGGAGTTTGCAGCAGCCCCCACACAAAACACCTGGAAGAGTGGGGCACTAGCTTTGATGTTCTGCTATTCTTTGATATTTATTTCCGTATATGTGCAGTTCATTCCCCATATTCCATGGAGGTTTGGAATTTGACCTCTTCTCTCTGTCCCTTTTATAACTTCCTCTTTCTTTCGGACATGGAAGTGTTTTCTTTATATTTCGTTTCCTTGCTAGTCTGGCTGAAAGTTTGTCTACGTAATAGACATCTTATTTTTCAAGATGTTATAATGAGAAGCATGAAAAGAATCATGATTATTTATTTCATGTCTTTAACAAGTGGCTGTATAGCATTATTAGGTTCAAGGCAGTATTTTGAGCACTTCACAAGTATTAATTTATTCAGGCCTCATTGCAGTCCCTCAGGATGGATACTATCATTATTCCTACTTTACTACTGAGCTGAGGCACAGAAAATTTATGGAAGTAGTACATGTTTACACAGCTTGTAAGTGGTAGAGTCACTATTACTTCTTTGAACCTGGGTACTCTGGCTTCACAGCCTATACACTTTTCACTGTGCTGTGTTGTCTCATATTTGAAAAAGTCTCATTTTAAATAGCCTCATGTATAAAGCCTTAAAAGTAAAATGGAAAATATTTTAATACTTTCAGGATTTCCCCCCATTATACACACGTAAACACACAGAAAGAATATAACCTGAAGATTATAACAGCAGTCATTATTGAATATTGGGATTATAGTTCAAGCGATTTTTTTTTTAATAAGAAGGAGAGGTTTAATCAGTGATTGAAAAACATCCCCCAAGGAAGATTCCAGGACCAGATGGCCCCACTGGTCAACTCTACCAAACATTCAAAGTGGAATCAACAGCAATCCTTCCACGACTCTGCCAAAAATAGAAAGGGAGGGAACACTTCCCAACTCACTCTGCAACGCCAGCACTCCCCTGACACCAGCGCCAGAGAAAGACATCCCAAGGGAAGAAAACTGTAGACCAACATCCCTTATGAACACAGACTCAGAACCCCTAACAAAACACTAGTAAACCAAACACAGCAGCACATTAAAAGGACCACACACGGGGACCAAGTGGGACCCACCCCAGGAATGCAAGAGTGGTTCAACATGCAGGTGATTTTAATTTTACTTTTTTGGGGGCTGTTATAAATTTGCTACAGTATAGATGATTATCATTATGTTCAATAAAACAACACATCCATTAATGAAGATAAGATTATTTGTAAACATAGGCTTATACTGAAAAGACTAGGCTCGTAAAAGGACTTCTTCTTTCATCAATGCATTCAATATTTATTGAAGAAATGTACCATGGATTATACTATGACTAGGATATGGAGATGAACAAAACACAGTTCCAACCTTTAAAGGAATTATTTATAGTGAGGGTTGAGAGATAAGTGTACCATTGTGATGCACTATTTTAATAGCTATTCCAAGCGTGTAAGAGACACAACATCATCTTGAGAGACTGGTAAATGTTTATTGGAAACTGAGAGTGAAGGAATGTGAGAAAGGGAAAGAAAAATATATCCAGCCAGAAATACCAGCATGTGCAAAGATGTGTAGTCAAGGAATTGAATGCTGCTGTTTAGCTAAAGAATTGAATACATTATTTGGAGTGATGGGAGAAGACACAGGAAAACAAGTTTAATTATGAGGATATAACTGATGATATTGGCAAGAACAGACTCAATTGTGAAAGCAAATGAAACTTTGAAATAGGATGATTAGGGGGGAGTTTATACTTCTCTCCCTTTCTCTCTCTCTCTATATATCTCTCTATATAGAGATATATATGCATGTTTCTCTCTCTCTCTCTGCATGTGTGTGTGTATGTATGTGTATCTATCTATCTATCACGCATATACACACAGGATGAAATTCTACTCAGCCATAAGGAAGAATGAAAAATTGCCCTTTGCAACAGCATGGATGGACCTGGAGGGGATTTTGCATAGTGAAGTAAATCAGAGAAAGACAAATATTGTATTTATTTTACATGTGGAATATAAAAAACAAAATTAATGAATAGAGCAACAACAAAAATCTTCCTTTGAAGGAAGGTCAGGTGGCAATGGTGATATACTTTTTGAATCTACTTGAATCCTCCCACAAAGTAGACATAGAAACTAGTATTGCAAGACCAGAATCCCACGGGCAACATAGTCAACAAAACTAGTGACCAGGAAACGCCCAAACTCCAGACTCCAGGTACACACTGCCATGGTTGAAACTGCAGAAGGAAACTGGGCGCCAGGAAATCCTGAAATTGATAATAAATACTCACCCTCAAAAGAAAATGTCTCACTCAGAAGTGAAACTCAGCTAGTTTGGGAAAACTAGCTCAGACTGAGAGAGGGCTTTTTATATCCGGGTATACGGGGTGACTTAAGGAAAATTGTCAAATTGACAATTCTGAATCAGCCTAGGCCTTATGTGCTCTTAAAACCAGCCTGCCGAAGTTCTCTTCTAGGACAAAGCCCCATATTGAAAAGAAACTGCAGGAAATCATATCAAAATGACACCCAGGAAAAGGAAAAGAAAAAAGATTCAGATGAGAGTAGGAGAAGAGAAGGGAAATCAGATTTCAGAAGGAACTGTGGGCATATTTTGAATTATTGGTCATTAATGACAGCACTGTAGCCTACAGCCATGAAGTCAGAAATTTGTTCTGGTTCACCCCACCCCCACAAAGAGGAGGCTCCTCCTAGAAGCACAGGAAGGGCATAAATGTGAGTGACATAAAAGGACGATGGTTAGGTCCTATACAAACCTAAGAAATAAATATTATAAGAAATAAAAGAATAATGAGCAAACTAACGTTCCCAAAGACTTTAAGTATAAAAACTGTAGCCCAAATATCTGTAATAAGGTTAAAAGAACTTCCATGTCTGGACGTGCTTTTTCCTATTCCTCCTGCTAAGTACAACTAAAGACCTTGGCCTAGTATATAAAATAAACATAAAAAGCCATTGAAGGCTAAGGAGAAAAAGACAGACTTACTAGGAAACTTGGAACCTGAGGAATGATATGGTAGTGAGCACCTGGGTTTTCTTTTTGCCTTTCATATTTCAGAATCAAATCTGAAAAGCCAGCAACCTAGAGATGCCACTGACTACAAACAAGGTCCCATAAAAGCAGTATGTTTCTGGCCAAATGATCAGGACCAGGGTCAGGCTAGGAAATCTGAAAAAGTTTAGATATTCATGGTCTAAATATGGAAGCTAAAATACAAAAATGGACAGCTTGGATTAAAGAATATATTACAATTATATTTCATCTATTAGAAATTCACTTCAATCATAACTACATAGCGAGGCTGAAACTAAAAAGATAGAAAAGATATATCATTCAGGAAGTTCCCATTGTAACTTGGTGGTAAGAAGCCTGACTGATATCCATGAGGATACAGGTTCTATCTCTGGCCTCGCTCAGTGGGTCGGGGATCTGGTGTTGCTGTGAGCTGTGGTGTAGGTCACAGATACGGCTCAGATCCTGTGTAGCTGTGGCTGTGCCATAGGCTGGCAGCTATAACTCTGATTCAACACATAGCCAAGGGACTTCCATATGCCACAAGTATGGCTGTAAAAAGCAACAACAGCAGAAAGAGAAAGAGAGAAAGAAAGAAAGAAAGAAAGGAAGGAAGAAAGAAAGAAAGAAAGGAGGGAGGGAGGGAGGAAGGAGGAAGGAAGGAAGGGGAAGGGAAGGGAAGGAAACAAGGAAAGGAAGGAAGGAAGAAAATCATGCAAACATTAATCAAAGGAAATCTCAAGTTGCTATATGAATGTCAGATAAAGTTGACTTTAGAACAAGGAAAACCACCAGAGACAGAAAAGAATATTATATAATGATAAGTAGGTCAGTTCACCAAGATCACATAGCAATCCTAAATGTATATGTACTTTTAAACAAAGCTGCAAAATATGTGAAACCAAAACTAATACAAATGGAAGGAGAAATGAACAAATCTACAATTGTATTTGGAAACTTTAAAAACCCTCTCTCAAAAATAAATAGAAAAACTAGACAGAGAATCAGCAAGAATATGTAAGAACTCAGCAACATGATTCACCAACAGATATAATTGATATTTGTCTAACAGTACACCACCAAACAGTGAAATACACATTCTGGGCCATTAAATAAACCTCAACCCACCTAAAGAATTGAAATTGTACAGTGGAATCAAACTAGAAGTCAATAACAGAAAGAATGGGAAAATATCCAAATTTTGGAAATTGTACAACATATTTTTTTTTTTCACTTTTTAGGGCTGCACTTTTGGCATATGGAGGTTCCCAGGCTAGGGGTCTGATCAGAGCTGTAGCTACTGGCCTACACCACAGCCCAGGGCAACGCCGGATCCTTAACCCACCGATCAAGGCCAGGGATGGAACCTGCAACATCATGGTTCCTAGTTGGATTCATTTCCGCTGCGCCATAATGGGAACACACTTTTAACTTATCCATGGATCAAGGAGGAAATTTCAGGGGAAGTAAAAAATAATGTCTAACTGAATGAAAATGAAAATAGTTGGAAAGAGCTAAAATAGTACTGAAAGGAGTTATGTCTTTAAATATATACATAAGAAAATGACATAACATATCTATTATGTAGTCTCCTGACTCAATAAATTGTAAGAATAATAGTGGTATAAACTCAGAGCAAGCAGGAAGAATAAAATAATGAAGAATATAAGTAAAAATTTAAACCAAAAAACAATAGAGAAAACTCAACATAACAGAGTTGATTTTTTGCAAAGACCAATAAAATTAACAAACCAGTAACAGTACTACCAAAGAGGAGATGAAACAGGGATTGTCTCTACAGACCCAGCAGACATCAAAAGGATAATAAGGGCATGCCACAGTAAACTACATGCACATGTGATAATTCAGGTGAAATGAACTAATTCCTTAAAAAGAAATATACAAACTATGGCAACTTACCTAATTTGGGAAAGCTAATTTGAATAGGCGATAGCTATTAAGGAAATAAAATTTTTAATTAAAAGTCTTCCAAAGAAGAAAATCCCTAGGCCATTGGAGAATGCAACCAAAAGTGTAAAGAAGAATTAATGACAATTGTACACAGCCTTTACCAAAAAATAGAAGAGCAGGGACTACTTCCTAATTCCTTCTATGAAGCTACTATTATCTTGATACTGAAAACAGATGAAGATAGCACAAAAAAGAAAAATAAAGACCAACATCCCTTATGAATATATAGTATGAATTATATAGCATGACCAAGTGGAATTTTTTCCAGACAAGTCTGTTTCACTGTAATTGCTGTCTAAGTTTGATACCTCTCCCTCATTTATGCTGTTACTGTTGTGCAAGTTATATCTTTATACACTGTGTGCCCGTCAATACAGATTTATGATTATTGTTTTATGCAGTTTTCTTTTAAATCATATAGTAGAGAAAGTTACAAACAAAACATATACTTTTATATCTATGAAATTAACTTACCAATGATCTTTTTTATGTGGATTTGAGTTACTCTTTATTGGCTTTTCATTTCAGCCAGAAAGAATCTCTTTAGTACTTTTCTGAAGGACAGATTTGCAAGTGATGAAATCTTTTATCTTTTGTTCACCTGGAAATGTCTTAATTTCTCCTTCAGTTTTGAAGGATAGTTTTGTTGGATATAGAATTCTTGTTTGACAGCCTTTCTCTGAGTACTTTTAATACGCTAATCACACTGTCTTTTGATGGTTTCTGATGAGAAATTGGCTGTTATTATCAGAATCACTTGTATGTGATGAGTCATCTCTCTCCTCATGTTTTCAAGATTCTCTCTTTGTCTTTTTCAACGATTTGATTATATGTCTAGGTGTGGATATCTTTGAGTTTATTTGGATTTCATTGAGCTTCTTGTGTGTGCAGATTAATTTTTTTCACCAAATTTTGGAGGATATTTTTGCCATTATTTTTTCAAATAGTCTTTCTGTCCCTTTCTTTTTCTCATTCCTGGGCTTGTAATACACAGGTTACACTTGTAATACACTTGTAATAGCAACACTTGATATTGTCTTATAGGTTTCTGAGGCTTTGTTCACTTGTCCTTATTTTTTTTCCTTCCCGTTTGTCATAGTGAATAATGTCAATCAACCCACCTTCAAGTTTGATGATTCTTTCTTTCCCTTGATCAGATTTGCTGCTGAGTCCTGTTGATAAACATTTCATTTCATTAATTATATCTCAACTCCATAATTTCTGTGTGTGTGTTTAAAATAATTTCTCTTTATTGATATTCTTTATTTGGCAAGTTATTATTCTTTTACTTCCCTTTACTTCATTCTTTAGTCATGGTTTCTGTTATTTGTTTAAACATATTTATTAAAATACCTTCTTTAAAGTCTTTGTCTAATAGGTCTAGTGTCTGGTCTTCCTCAAGGACAGTTTTTGTTGATTACTTTTTTACAGTGTATAGGCCATGCTTTGTTGTATCTTTTCATATCTAGTAATTTTTATTGAAAACTGGACATTTAAAATAATATAATGTGGCACCTCTAGAAATGAAAGTTTCCTCCCTCCCCAGGGTTCTTGTTTGTCTGCTTAGTGTTTTTTTTTTTTTTTTTTTCCTGAACTAATTCTATAATGTCTGTGTTGTTTGCCAAGTGTGGTCAGTAAAGTCTGTATTTAGTTAGCTTAGTAGTCAGCTAATGATTAGACAGAAACTTCCTTAAATACATGTAATCAGTATCTCCCTGTATTTCTGAAGAGCCCTGTGTGTGTGTGTGTTAGGGAAGATCTTCAACACTCAGTTAGTCAGTTAACAACTTTGCCTTCTTACTTGTGCAGAGCCTAAAAATCAGCCTGCATTGAGAACTTAGGGTCTTCTCAGATCTTTCCTGAGCATTTGCACAGCTGGGGACATGCACATAGCCCTATGGATTGAGTGCACTCCCAGATTCCCAGAAAAATGTTGGAGCTTTTCAGTGCTTCTGTGACATCTCATTCCTCAGCCTTTCTTTTTAAACATTTTGGTTAGCTTATTGTTTGCTCCAACTATTACCCACTGACTCATGCAACCATGATACTAATCAATTCCTTCTAGTTTTTTGACGTATGCTTCAGGGAAAATACTTTTTGCACTGAGTGAGCTTTGAATCAGGTAAAAGACATAGCCTTGGGAGTTTCCACTGTGGCTCAGCAGCGGTGAATCTGACTAGTATCCATGAGGGTGTGGGTTTGATCCCTGGCCTCGCTCAGTGGGTTAAGGATCCTGCATTGCTCTGACTTGCGGTATAGGTCACAGAAGCAATTCAGATCCCACATTGCCATGGCTGTGGCATAGGCTGGTAGCTGCAGCTTTGATTCAACCCCTAGCCTGGTAACTTCCATGTGCCGCATATGTGGCCCTAAAAATGAAAGACAGCCTTGAATGTGTTTTTTTTTTTTTTTTTCCCATGGACCAATTGACAGTTCAAATGATGACAATGATCTGAGAAAGAGGCATTGAAGGAGTTCCACTCCCATACTTTCCACTCTGGTGGTTCTCAGGTCAAGCATTTGGTTTACACGTAGTTGCAGGCTGTTGGTTTTCACTATGATTACTTTGGTTTTTAAAGTTATCTCAGAGCTGTAGAATGGAGGATCAGAACAGGACAAGTGAAAATGCCATAGAGCTTCCTATATTTACCAGAATTCAGCCTTTGTTCTTGAATAAATGCTCCCTGGATTGCTGCAATCTTTGGTTTATTTCCAGAGGTCTGAAGAACTTAATTCTGACAATTTTGCTATTTTTATCGTTGATTTTATGGAGGAGAGAATTTTCTAAGCTCCTAACTCTGCCAGTTTTGCTGACATCATCTCTCCAAAGATCTTATCATGTGACTACATAACATGCCCCAATTCATATTCCCTTGAAAACTTATATGTAATATTTTATATCCCCTAAGATTGGATTTCTCAACACACGATTCTTTAAGGAGTCAGAAAAACTTCATTCTTGGGAAGTGTGTGTTATGTACGTAATGACCAGTAAGATGTAGAAGACGTGTGAGAGAAAACTGAGTATTTTTATTCAGTTTTCAAAAATAAAGTGAATAAATGTATGGACTGTTTCATGCAGTTCTAGTTTCTATATGTTAAATCATAATGACAGTAGAGATATATATATGATAGAAAATTTAAGTTTAGACAAAATTATCTTTTGTCTAAAAGACAAAAGGCTGCCAGAAGAGAAAATTTATGTTTGATAAATTTGTGGAAGTTGTTTCCACAAGGCTAACAGAGGTAAAGTTGATCATATTAAAATTTTGCTTTTTTTCATACCATATGACCCAGCAATCCCACTCTTGGGCATATATCTGGACAAAACTTTCCTTGAAAAAGACACCTGCACACGCATGTTCATTGCAGCACTATTCACAATAGCCAAGACATGGAAACAACCCAAATGTCCATCGACAGATGATTGGATTAGGAAGATGTGGTATATATACACAATGGAATACTACTCAGCTATAAAAAAGAATAAAATAATGTCATTTGCAGCAACATGGATGGAATTAGAGACCCTCATACTGAGTGAGGTAAATCAGAAGGAGAAAGACAGATACCATATGATATCACTAATAGCTGGAATCTAATATACTGAACAAATGAACCTTTATGCAGAAAAGAAAATCAAGGACTTGGAGAACAGACTTGCGGTTGCCAAAAGGGTGGGGGAGGGAATGGGATGATAGGTGGGGTCTGGGGTTAATAGTTGTAGACTGTTGCCTCTGGGCTGGAAAAGCAAGGAGATTCTACTGTATAGCACTGGGAACTATGTCTAACCACTTGTGATGAATCCATATATGTATGTGTAACCCTGTCACCACACTGTGCAGCTGGGTATAATGGAAAACAAAAACCTAGAATAATTATCTACAATAGAGATAGAAATACAAAGAGCCGGAATATATTTAAAAAAAATAAAGATGGAATATAGAATGCAAAAAAAAATTTTGCTTTTTAAAATTGTCATTAAAATTTTACTGACTTTTCCTCTCATTTTTTTTCAAGAAAATGGGACAGAGTAATAGAAATTAACTTAGATTTTAAAAATAATTCTTACCTGCACAGTTTAGATTTAGCAGTTTTTAACCCAGTTTAAACAGTTGTCCCAGACACTATAGCAGGTTTAGAGATCATACTTTGGTACATTGCTGCATTCAAAGGAACAATGATTTGACCAAGAGTATGACCAAATATTTGCTTAAAAACACATTAGAGGCTGTAATTTTGTGGGCTATACATTGACTAAAAATTAGAAATTGTTTCATTGCTAATTGACAGGAGCTAAGTCTGACTTTAAAAGTTTTAATTTGATTTTGGTGGTTAAAAATGAATCTTGGCCTTTTAATTTAATTTTGGAAAGTTGATTTCCTGTGCTTTCTATTGTGGTATGTATGTATGTATGCATGCGGTTTGAGAGAAGAAAATGTATATATTTTTAGGTTTTTTATTTTTTGTCACATGGAATTAGGACCTTCAACATAAAGTTCTGAAATAAATTAGTTGTCAGCATAAAGGATGAAAATATAGTAGGGCATATGCCCTTAATTAAATTATACTATGCTCAGTGTATATATGGTTGAAATTATTCATTAAAAAGTAGAACATAAAGCAGACTGCTCTTCACAGCACCTCCCACTTGGAGGGCTAGGGCAGCATTCAAGGGGAGATACACTGGCGGCACTTACTAGGCTGGTGGCGGGGAGGGCCTGAAGTGAATGGGTGGATGGTGTTTAAGAAGGGTAAAAACCAACATTTACAACTTCTTTTTTTCCCCCACCTAATATAACTCACTTCACCTAGATTGTAAGATTTTATGGCTTTAAACATCCATTCCATTCCAGTAAAAATGAGCTTTCCTTTCCTGTCGATCTTCCTCAGAATAAATACTGTGCTCTTTTCATATATATTTGAAAATATTTCTAAAATATCTTAGGGCAGAAGTCAATGTGAAGTTCTTTGTACTAAGATTCACACACAAGTATTTTCATTTGGCTTATACAGAATTAAGAAAATTGAATTAGTTGTCAACCTTTGTATGTAGGGAGTTTCTTCACATAAAAATACAGTTTTCTAGCTTTCCTTGAAAATGTGGGTTCTCCACCCTTTAGGCTTGGTTGATATAATACCACCACTCCTTAGATATATAGCCTTTAATGGGTTATGTCCAAATCCTACTCCTTATCTGTTAACTTGGAGCATCAGTATTAACTGAGCCCTTACTATATATTAAATACATGATGTGTGTTATTTTAACTGATTCTCACAAAAGCAGCATGATAAAAAAAAAATGTTACTCTCTTTTTTACGATAAATCAATGGAGGCAGAAGTTCTGTCCCTTTTCTGAGGTCACATAGGTGTTTTATTAAGATGTGGGAAGGTCAACAGATCAGAAGATGATTACCTTCTTCTTCTTGGGGCGGAGAACGTGGGGCAGAGAATCGCTGGAGTCAGGAGACGGGGGAGAAGGTGGGCAAGAGCCTTTCTTGTTCTTTCCATCGGAAGGAAACCACAGGAGTGGCAGGGGGAACAGGCTTCATGTTGGTTAGTTTGAGTAATTCCAGTGGGCTCTGTCCTTAGTTGCCTTGGTACCTGGCCCTGGGGTGAGTAGGGCAGGCAGATAGTGACCTGGAGCGTGAGAGTCCAATAAAGAAGGTGGTTAGGAGTGTGGGCTCTGGATGGTTGGTTTGCATTCCAAAAACATGCAATTTTTTTTTTTCACTATCTCCAGTAATTGGAGGGGTAGTACTTCCATGGTCAGCCAGGCACCAGCTGTCAAAGCATCAGGAATGCAAAAAATATAAGACACCATTAAGACAATGGCTTGTAAATAATTGATGAAGCTGTGGCTTGGTTACTGGTTTCTTGACTCAAGCCCAGCTCCTTAACATTCTGTGGCAGGATGAATGGAAAAGCCTAAATGAGGGATCTGAGGACATGAACAGTGGACCTAGAACTGGAAGCCAGTTCCTTAATTACTGCAATTTAGTTGAGCTGGTTTATCAAATGAGACCACAGCCCTGCTTCCTTCGATATACCTGAGCCTTCATATACCTGAAATAGTTAGTTCTCCTTGACAGACTGACAGCAGGAGATACTGCTATAAGATTAGTAGAAGGGAGAGCAGAGATTCTTGTCATTATGATGTGGTTTTGTAGTGATAAAGCCTCCCTCTCCCTTATTACGATAAAGGCTCACGACTCTGAGGCCTTTCTGGACCCACCTTGTCAAAGTTCCTTGAAGTAGAGGTTAGTTTCTTGCTCTGAGGTCACCACATAGTCTGAAAAGGGAAGGTAAGTAGGGCAGCAGGGAAGATGGTGCCATGTTGGTTGTGCCCTGCGCCAGCACCGTTGTTCCATGTGGGCCCCTCACTCTTTCCTTTGTCACAGAAATTGCACAGTCCACGTTCATTGACAGAGTATCTACCCCTGGCCAGATGTTGGACGTTTTTAGTGAAAGCAGGGATTAAGGAGTGGGACTCACTCTCAACAAAACTGCTTGTGCTTTTCTGAATTCAGGAACAATCACCCCAGAGTCACTTTGAGGAGAAAAATAACTCTGGGAGAACCTGTTTTTCATTTAATCAGCAAATTAATTGCCTCTTTACACATGTAGCTCTGAATTGTTTACCAATATATGACATTCCTGAAATTTCACAAGCGCTCTTGAAATAGTATGCTTTATTTTCAGGCATGGTTGAAGAACTCAGTGAAAATCATATTTTGCTCATAAAAATAGGTCGTATCTTATTTATTTGCTGTAACTCAATAATTTGCTATATGTGAGGATAGCTTAAGTATAAGTTTAGTTGAAGAAGACTTTGTTGTCAATACAAATGCTAGTAACAGTTTTTTTCCTAGTTTTATTTTGTGGAATAGTAATACCATCTTTTATGAATGTGGAAATAAGTCTTTTTTAAAAGATAAAAATGATTTGGCTTGTTTAAAGACATCTTTTACTAGAAAATTTGGAATCCTTGGAATGAAAGCTGCAGGGAAATGAATATATTTCCCTTTGATGTGCTGAAAGGTGGCTTTTAGAGTGGAAGTAGCAGGTTTCCCCTAAATGAACCTTGCCAGAAGATGGAAAAATTTTGCTAAAATGACAACAATTAAGTACAACTATCAGAGTCAATACAACATACTTCTAAAGTGGGATGAAATTCTCAGGGCAGCAGAAACATTTGAATTATGGAGCCAAGGACTGACAGCCCCTGTAAGTGTGAGTTATTGTTTGTTTTTGAGGCTTAAATATCTGACTTTCAATCAAGAGTCACTATTGTTAAGAACAAATTCTGTCTTGTTAAGATTACTCCCTTAGCATTTAATCAAAGAAGGGCTGGAAGGAAATTTGCTCTTATGAAAACTTCTGATGCAGAAATCCCTTTAAACATGTCCAAATAAGCACCATCTCTTATAGACAATTCATTTGGTGAGTGACAGGATTTGTAAGCTGAAAAAAGAATTATGGACCAAAGAGTGACTGTTCACTATAAAATATATTTGAATGATAGTCTCCTCCAAGAATATGCTTGGTGTGTAATTGAATTTGGGATTGAGAAACTTTTAGGAAATTACCCTCTTGGAAAGACTGCAGTGAAGAGCCAACTATACATCCACAGAATTGCTTTAAACATTTGCTTCAATTTTAAGGCCAACTTGAGTCTCTTACAGCATTTTGGTGGTTGGGTTGCATTTGGGTAATGGCTTCCTCGCGTGTATGGTTTTGCTGGTGGTGTCTCCAGAACACGCATGGGTTTCCATCTGGAATTAGAACATCAGTCTTGAGTTAGAGGATCAGGCTAACCGTGGGGGGCTGGGGTGGGGGGAGGGAGAGCTTCAGACACACAGGCGCTGGCGCAAAGGGGTGCTTGCTTCTCATTACTCATGGCCTGAATCCCAGGATTAGGTTATTCTATTGTTTTCTGTTTTAGACCGCAATCATCTTCATAAATTTAAGACATATGTAGTGATTCTTCATAGTCTCTCAGAAGCATCCAGCTGAAAGGTTTCAATCACCCCCAGAAGTTTTAAAAAAGTTCTTATATAGTTTTCGTATTACGTGGGTCAGTTAACAGGGCATCTCAAATTGGAGCATTTCTGTGGATGGCGCGGGGCCCCCAAACCCAATCCAAATGTTTTGCTTATCATTAGACCACCTTTGATTCATTGGGACAGTCTGTATCTATGCCCTGGGTAAGAAAATCATGTCTTATAAATCCCCTCATATGTATTTGCTCTTCAGAGGGTCCTTCATTGCAAGTGCACATCTGTGATGCATCCATCCAGCTTTGTAACTTAGAGAATGACTGAGATGTCCCCTGGGAGCAGCAATGACCACCTAGATAGTGAGAGAAATAATGTAAAGGCTTCTATCATGACACCTTCCTCGGGGGTCCTGGGAACAAGAGAACAACTTGGGGGATACTTCAGATTAGGAATCTTACCCATGGAAAAGTCACCTACTCTTCCTGGTTGGCTGCACTGATGTGACCTTGACTCTCTGTCCTTCCCTTCTCATTGCTTTCTCCTTGGTCATTCTCTCCAAGTTTTCTTTCCTATGAAATAAAATCCTGCTGCCTTGGCATCCACTAATTCTCTGGTGCTTTTTGACACCCAGAAGCCGTGATCTGAGGCACATTAGTGTCTGATATCATCCTGACTGGTGAGCCTGTCTTTCACTCCTTAAATCTGACCTTTTGTACATTGATTAAGGGCATTCTATGTGTTCGGTGCAATAAACACAGAATTTGCTAATGCTACTACCTTGTAGATCTCTGAAGTCATTCAGAAGGGTGCACGTAATAGGATTTTAAGACTCAAAAAGCTAGTGATTTAATAAATCCAAACTGCATTTCCTTGTGCTTCATTCAGGTAGAAATATGTGGATGTGCGTGGCCAGTGGTATTTTTCTACCGTGTATGTGCAGTCATTTAAAGTGGAGATTGTCCTCACTATAAACAGACACTCTCTCCAAGTGTGTGAGAAGGCATAAATAGTTTCTAGACAGATAGAATGCTGTTTCAGCTTTTATTATACCTTTTTCTATAGCTAACCTATTGTTTTAAGACAAAAAGGACTAGTGGGACTCTTTTGAAAGACGGTTTCACAAACATTGCTCTTGGGAATGTAAATTAGTACAAAATTTATTGGGGAGCCATTCAACAGTATATTTGAAAAGCTTCTTTGAACTCCATAATTTCACTGTTTTGAATTTACTCTAAAGAGAAAAAAAAATCACAAATATGCAGGAAGATTTCTCTTTTGGGATTTTTCATGTCAGAATTAATAATAGTGAAACATTAGATACTCTCTTTATATCCAATAATTGAGAATGATTAAATAAACTATGGCATATATTTGTGCCATATATATTATATTATATATGTAATCAAATACATCTATGCACCTAAAGTTCTGTTTATACATAGAAGGCTCAAAAGAACAAACAAGTCCTAGTAATAGTTATTTCTTGGTAGTATGTCAGAAAATTGTATTTCTTTCATTATGTTTTTATTTATGTTGTAACTTTTCCTGCCTTGAGTGTTTATTGATTTTTAAATGAGGAATATAGTATAAAAATTAAAATAAGGAAACACCCATTAATTATCTTAACCATTAACTATATTATTAGCTTGAACCAGTAACTATTATTCACTTGAATTTTTCATGGATTGATTTTTCATCTTTTTGATTAAGAACCTTATTTTCCATTTTTCATCCCTGAAGTTCAGCTTCTATAGATTTCCCTATTTATCAGCCCTGTGATTCTAAGTGTATGAATAGGGAGAGGAGGAAGTGACTTGTAGGACCTTCTTATAGGCTGGATTTGAATATAGCTCTTATTAATAAGAGGTGATGAAAAGTCTTTTTCTTAGTAATATATTATTTTTTTTAACAGATCAAAACCTTTGTAGAGGTTGTTCAGTGTTGAGATCTTATGAGAACTAGCTGCAGAGTTTTTAAAAGGCTTCTGGTTCTTTGTACTAAAAGGGAATACAGCGCAGAACACAGGTGGGCAGAGTATCAAAATGGCGTCTTCCTGGGTAAGCTTTGTACCAGAGAGGAGGCCCCGAGGTAGGAGACCCTGAGGAGACCAGGGCCCCGAGGAGAGGAGGCTCCCAGGAGAGAGGCCCCGAGGAGAAGAGGCTCCCAGGAGAGAGGCCCCGAGGAGAAGAGGTCCGGAGGAGAGGAGCTGTTGCCCTGAAACAAAGGCCTCAAAGGGTTTTTTTTTCTTAGCTTCCTTTTTCTCTAACCTGCTCTCTCCTAAATGTTTCTCAGTCATATACTTGATATGTTGAATATTTAAAACGCTTCAGCTAGAGAATACTGAGCAAGAATTACTTCAACAACTAACTGCTCCATGTAATGACGATGACAATGGGCCTGAAAATTAAACCCATGTGATTGGTAAAAAGAATTATGTTCTTAGATTATATGGTCTACTTGGTAGGTGCTTAAAACATTTCTGCTTTTATCATGTTAATATAGTCAATGACATGGGCCTTTGTTAGGTTGTTGGCCCAGAACAATGGAGAATGCAATATAAGAGATTATGCAAGAGCGCATGCACCCAGTCTTGACTTTTTGTCTTTTAAGAGTCTAATGGTTAAAAACATTTCCTTCTCTGACTTTTATAAAGGCTGAAATAAGTTGATTTGGGTCTAGTTGATTAGCCCAAGAGAAGTCATACTTAATTGCTACAGAGCTTGAAAACCCACACTGTTTTATTAAAGTTGGTAAGTTTGAAATGAAAATCTTACAGCTGCTCTCTCCTTCCTCACCACTCTATTCAGCCATGATTACATCCAATCTGTGCTGGACAGACAAACTTCTAGGCATTTATAGGGAAATGAAATTATTCTCCAGAAGGCGCTCTGGTCCATCAAGATCCATTCTTAAAAACTGTCCACTATGTCAGATTTTCTCATACATCCACTTAGGAGCTTTAATATTTTATTGTCATTTTCTAATTATAAAAGTAAGTAATACTCATTGTAGAAAATTTAGAAAAATCCACACAGGTTTTTAAAAAGAAAATCTAGAAGTGCCTTCAATCCCTAATCATAGGTTTAAATATTGTCAGCATTCTGTTGTATTTTTCCTAGTCCTTTTTCTTCCACATGTTTGTATATTTAGCAGAGTTAAAATCCTTAAGTATTGTACTTTGCTTTTTTTCATAAATGATATTTCATGATTATTTCTCTTATCATTAAGATTTCTTCAGAAATATATTTTGAATAGAATATCCAGTCAAAGAATCTCAAGTGTATCCTCTATCTTTGGACATTTTGTTTGTTTGTAGCTGTTAATTGTTATAAATAATGATGTATTGAACATCTTGTGCATACATTTTTACTCATACACTTAATTAATTCTTCAGGACAGATTCTTAGACATGGAATTGCTGCGTAAAATGATACATTTTTAAAAATTTTAAATTCATATTGTCTCAGGTACTTCTGAAGTCAGATTTATAGAAAATTAGCTCTACTTACTGAGTAATGGTAGGGTTGAAAGTCGGAAGACTGTAAATGCTATAACTTAAGAATTTAGACCTAAGAATTTGTTCTGAGTACCTGTTAAGCCATCTGGGCCAGACTCTTGGCAATGTCACTGCAACTCTCTGTGCCTTCATCTCCTCATTTGGGGGAATGGTTAAATAATACCCCTCTTCTTGTTGCCTTTTAAAGAAAATTTTAAGGTAAGCTGATTGACAAGAGTCTCTAAAGTATTTTGAACACCGAACAAGGGATGTGGAAGAACAAGCGATGACAATCTGGTTGTTTTCTTTGTGAACCCAAATCAGCTGTTTGGTCCTCCAGTTTTTAGAGGTTTGGCTGGGAAAGCAGGAGACAATGAGACTGGCCAAAGCAGCATTTACTGTGCAGTATAATTTCAAAGGTATGCTAAGGGAAAGAGAGCTCAGCCAAGAATTTATGACTGGGTCAGAGGCAAAGTTGAGAGCTATCACCTGCTTCAAGGAGAACAGCTCTGGATGAATTCATATATATGCATGGCACACTGCTGCAGTCTTAACTTTATGACTTTTAATGACTCCGACCACCTAATCACTTGTGAAAGGATGTGCCGGAGTTTGCCTTCACTCAGCTTGACAAGGTGATGGGAGGCATATATCTTCCTTACATGAAAACACTTGTCAGTTGCATCATATTTGGTAAGACAAGCACCAATGTCACCTTGGGGGGAAAGAAAAGTAACTCAGCTGACATCCAATGCATATGAGTTTCCAATATGCTGCAACACAGCCTAATTTCAAGTGAAATATGCAAATACACCCCAGTTTGTCTGTAGTTTTTATTTTCCTGATGCTTTCTCTAAGTGCCACATCTTCTGGTGATGGAAACATTGTGTAACTTCTTCTGAGCTGATGCATATTTAAATACGCAAGGGGAAGAATTTTAAGACTTTGAGAAGAAGCAACGTGGCAAACCAAATGCAAATCTCTCAGTCACCTCTTTTTGTCTGGTTTGTTTTTATTTTATTTGGAGGCTCGGGATGCACTTATATAACCAATTTACGTTAGTTCAACCTACTGAATTTTAGACTTTTTATGGGTAGTAGGGCAGTCGAGTGAAGTTGTCTTATTAGGGTGTAGGACTAAGCTACGTGGGCAGCAGAGGGATGACTGAGTGGTATTGGATAATGAGGAACAGATAAAGGAGGTCACAAAATCATGTGTTTTTACTACTTTCTTCACTAAATCTTAAAGAAGAATATTAAAGTGGGTGCTTTGTGTAATCCCCATGGTCGATTTGTATGTTTATTTGGCTTTGATTTCTAAACAACTTCTGCATTAGGACAGATAACCAAAGAAGTCTAAGTGCACCCGAGAGACAAATATTATGGATCAGGTAAATATTCGAAGCAGAACAGTGGGCCTGATGGCTTTCAGCGTGGTGAAGTCCTGTTTCCTAAGGAAAGGAAAAGGTTAAGTTGAAAAATGGGGCTGCGATTGAAAAGTCTTCAGTGCAAGCTTTGTCCTTAAGGCAGAAAGCCACTAAGGTGCTGTGTTGTTGATTGCTGGAATACTGTCCCATCAGAAACAAAAAAGTTCTTTATAGACCTGCAGTCTTTCCCTAATAAAGATGTCCTTGTTTTATTAGATGATCTCTTTTGGAGGACTCAATCTACAAGAGGGTTTAACTTGTGTTTTCCAGGTTATTAGTAAATAACTTAAGTCCATGTTCCCATAGCATGTTTCTCTGTTTAAACCAAGCGTACATTTATGACAGCTCCTGTTTTCTTATAAGTCAGTCAGCTGGTGCAAGTAGAATGGTCAAGGGTTCCATTTTATATCATGTATGGGTTTCCTTCAATTGCTATGAGCCATGTATCTTCAGTCACTTCTGAGGGACTAGAGGGGACCCTTTCCTCAGCTGAGTTACGTCGCAGGATTGTGCCTATTTGGGTAGCAAAAATGGCAAAGAGTTTGCTCGTAGGTGTTGAGCAGACGGAGGTTTTGGTTTGAATTCGATGTAACTTTATTTAGATTTTACCATTTGGCATCTTGGAGGAATGAGGCCAGGGAATGCGCTCAGTCAAGTTGTTTCCCCACCCAAGAAACAAGAGAGTCTCATCGTTGGAATCCGATTCCTCATCTGCTAAGCAGTCTATGTGCTGCAAATGCAAACAGTCGATGCTACTTTATATAGTTTTTGGAAGGTCAAGGAATAAGGAGCCAACTGCCTGGAACTGTCTCCACAGCAGCCTAAGGGAGGCATGCAGGCAGTGATGTGATGTGGTTCCAGTTCCAGAGAGCTCTTGTACGCCAAGGAAAAAAGAAACACATCTCGAATTGGATGGCCCCTGGTGAAACACTGTCCAAGAAAAGAGTTGGTAAAAGTTACATTTGGTTTACTACTTCAACAAGGAACAAAATACCAAGTTTGTATTTGTGGCCATCCACAAAAATATGTTTTCCTTTAAAGCCACTTATTAGAACATGTAAAAGAAAGCCATGCAGTTTACCATGTTAATGAGAACATAGCTCTTTGGGGCTTGTAGGTTGTGACAAAAATTTTCATTTTTAAGTTTCAAACCTTTGTTTCTTCCCCAGACTCAACACTCGTAACTATGTGCTGCTATTTCCTTCCTTCTTTTTGTATTACTATTTTGTCTTTCAAAAGTTTGTGAATGTTGCGTTCCAGTGATCATCCAATGTCTGATTTTTTAAAAAAAATCAGAAGTCATTTGAGAATGAATTAAGCAAGCATCATGATAGATCTAAAATGAAATACATGTTAAAAAACAAACTTTCTCTTATCCTGCAATTCTCTCTTACAGGAATAAGTAGGAAAATGATCTACGTTAGCATTTAATTATTGTAGAGCTCCTTCGACAATTGGTCCATTGGTTACAGGTTTCCTGCTCTTGCTATTGTTCGGTGGTGAAGAGGCAAACAAAGGGAACGCACTGAATTGTCACATGACTATTTGGGATAGTCATGAGCAACGTTTTCTTCTTGTATGAAACAATAACATTTAAATTTTGTGGTTATGTATCGTGAGTGTCTGACAGCAGAAACCGTTGTGATTGGCAGGCAGTAGATTAAATTTATGGGTCTTAGGCTTTTTTTTTTTTTCTTAATAAGGATACCTTGAGAAAGTCCAAGGGAAATGAAAGTCAGTTTTGTCATCTCACACAGATTTCAAAGACAGGGGGCTACACCAGGGCTTGAAAGGTCTATATTACACTGCTGCTGTCTAGCCATACTTGACAATGAGACATACTGTATTTGCTCACGGTGCTGGAGTTTATCATGCAAGAAGAGTAATTATATTTGAATTGTGTCAGCCAGCCACCCTAAAATGAAGGAACGTCAACGAATGTTGCTCCAAGGAGAAGGAGATGATTAGTTATAATTATACTCAGTGTCCAAGAAAAATGCTTCATTCTCTTATTCTGTTGCAAAGGGGAGAGGGAAAAAAAACCAACAAATTTTTTTTTAGTACTTCTCAGTATTTTAAAAAAACTTTTAAGGTGGCCATTTATTGTAGAAATTTCAGATAAGCACTCTGGTGTGACTATTTCACTATTGGAGGACTTGGTTAATCTGTGCACAATTTTATAGTCTTAAAAACAAAGTATGTAATAAATCTTCTAGATTTTTCTTTCTTGCCATTTTTAGATAAATCCTAACCAAGGAAATGTTAGAGAATAGGAAACAAATTCCTTAACTGTGGGTTTTATCTACATAGTACCAAGGCAAAAAATATTGACGTTATAGCCACTTATAAATTTGGTGATTTGATTTATAATTGTCATATGAATGGTTTGTTTGAGATGATGGGATAAATACCCTGGAGTGTTGATACTTTTTTTGTGTTTTTGTCAGTGAATGGATATCTGAACTTAGCTTTTATATCCTAAAAACACACATTTTGAAGTTCGGCTTTAAGACTTCTTAGTGGATGCATTTTGCTGTGTAATCCTTTTTTTTTTTTTTAATAGTGTAGCTTCCAATATCTAACATAGAGTGATGGTTTTGGGGAGTATTAGTTTATTGGTCAATTCTCATAGTGGTTGATTTCTCTGTATTTCTTTTGTATAGCTTTTTGCGGATAAAATTCTCACTTCAGGAATTTTTTTAATAACGTTGAGATGATGGTAGAGTTGATGGACTTGAATTATCTCTCAAATTTATTATTGTACTTAAAAGAACGAGATTCATTTATAATTGTTGACGTTTGTGTGGTTTCAGTAACTCCCCATGGCATTCTTAAACCAGTGTTATAACTAATGAAAAATGAATAGAGATAATGGATTTAAAAGGAACAATGTTCTCAAGATGTTTTTGCTGAAAAATCAAATTAGTTATCAGCCATTTTTATACATTATTTAAGTCAACTTCCTTAGTGGTGAAGACATAGGTAGTCAAAATATTTTAAATATTACTTCTATATCCAAATAATATAGTCTATCAAGTTTGATTATATAACTATAAATATGTAATAAATATGTACTCTTTTTGGCCTTTTTCAGGGCCACACCTGTGGCATATGGAGGTTCCTAGGCTAGGGGTCAAACTGGAGCTACAGCTGCTGGTCTACTCCATAGCCATAGCAACCCAGATCCAAGCCGCATCTGCAACCTAAACCACAGCTCACAGCAACGCTGAATCCTTAACCCACTGAGCGAGGCCAGGGATCGAACCCACAACCTCGTGGTTCCTAGTCGGATTCGTTTCCAATGCACCACGATGAAAACTCCAAATATGTACATATTTTTTACAGAGGTTGAAATAATAAAGTATTTTCAAAGATATTAGAACGAGAAAAGTCATAGAGATGCTCTCTCTGGTTTCCATATTGGCATCCGGTTGGATTATTATCATGGATCACTCAGAATGGCTTTGATTAGTTGTCTTTAACTAATCAGTTTACCTTTCACAGAATTTTACAAACTTATCAGACAGTATGTAACTATGTCTGATCCATATAAAGTGAATTGAGGCGTGATATAATTTTCTTGCAGAACAAACCCAACTATTTCCCCTCAAACAGCTAGGTTATTGAGACATAATTTCACATATATATGTATTTTGGCCGCCCCCATGGCCTGTGGAAGTTCCCAGGCCAGGGATCAAACCCACACCACAGTAGCGACTGGAGCTGCTGCAGTGACAGTGCCGGATCCTTAGCCCACTGCACCACAAGGGAACGCCCAACTCTGATTCCTTAAGTCAGATCCAGGTGTGTATCATGAGCCCTGTTGCTGTAGAAGACTATTCAGGTGATTTTTTCCTTAGTGAGATTTTCTTTCTTTTTTTATAAATGTGTTTAAATGTAATCAGATCAATTAAGAGATTTGCCAAATAAAAATTTTTCAGTATGGAAGATTTTTAAGAACATCCCTATACTTATTTCTTTGTGGACCTGTGAAGGTGTATTTTTGGGATTGCTGGGTGGGTGGGCATGTGCCCATTTTCTTTCAGCAAAGATTTTTCCGCCTAAATTTTGACTAATGAATGGGTGAAAGCTGGTTTGCATTTGAGGACCAATTAGAATTCCCTCCACCCCCCACACTTGCTTGAGCTTTGAAATCAGGTTAATAGTAGTCTTGGAAGGAAAAAAATTGGCCTTAGTTTTTCCTTTCACATCAGCTCATCAGCAGCAATATAAATCAGCTTGAAATACTCTCACTTTTTTAAAACTTAGGAATAAAACTGATGGTGCTTTATATTAAATTGTGTAAACTATTTATTTAGGAAGTTCCTGTTGTGGCTTAGCAGTAGTGAGCTGGACTAGCATCCATGAGGATGCAGGTTTCAATCCCTGGCCTTGCTAAGTGGGTTAGGGATCCAGCGTTGCTGTGAGCTGTGGTGTAGGTCACAGACTCAGCTCGGATCCCATGTTGCTGTGGCAGTGGCATAGGCCTGCAGCTGCAGCTCTGATTTAACCCTCTAGCCAGGGACCTTCCATATGCTGCAGGTGTGGCCCTTAAAAGCAAATAGCATTATAATTAGGAGGCCTTATTTTTACAAATAGAACGTTTATTTTTGCTGCTTCTGTATTTCCTTAGATGACTAATAAGATGACTTCAGTTATGTACTGATCATTTGAATACACTTCTTTACTATATTGTCCCCTCATATAGTGAACAGTGAGCAAAGGAGCAGCCAGAGTGCACAGCTGTGAGCTTCATTTTTTGGTTAGCTTGTCTTGATCAGAATTTGCTCCTGACTTTGCATATGTATTCTGTCACCCAAATTCAACCAGCGGTCCCAAACAAGAACTTAAGAAAGGAAGTGAAAGTGATGTTTGATGAGTGATGTTTGCTGAATGCTTTCATCAAACCCCATTTTCTGAAGAGCCCGCATTTCAGTGAGTCCTAAGCTGCGTTGCAGTGTCTTTTGTTTACTGGATCATTGACTTTGTATAGGTTCCCTTTCCATCCAGGTGGAAGGGTCTGTTAATGCAGGAGAAGCAGTGACGAGAAAGTTAAACTGAGAATTTATCATCAGTGTCTTATGGGGAATTATATACTTTTACAAAATTACTTTATGCGCTATTTTATTTCATGTTTTATTTTCTTTTCTGTCCTAGTATATCCATGTCCCAAATATCAATAACGGCAATAAACATGATCATAAAACTATGCTATTTAACTTGGTTATGAGAAAGCTAATATCTAGTTATTTAGATAAAACCTAAATGACCATTCTTTTAATTTGGGCGATTTGGTTATAATTTTTCAAACGTTTTTTTTTTCCCTCTTAGGCATTCTGCTCTGCCACGTCCACATTGCTAGCCTTCCACTCTAACCTTACACTTTGGATAGAAACAGTGCAATCCCATTGTAACTTTTCTTAGTGTATTTTTAAAAATTAGCTGACATGAACACTGACTGGTGCAATAATGATTGAACTCCTCTTTTTACCACCTAAATATTTTAACGGCTTTCACAGCCATAACAATAATAAAACCCCAATTCGTTAACTTTCAGTGCACATCTTTTCATGATTCCTAACACTCCGTTTGGGATGGAACCATCCCTTCGGGCTCATGTTGAGGCTGGGGGTGGTTATTAATTCATTAAGGCATGGTGGATCCACTCTTAGGCTCTTCTGCCTTCTTTTGGTCCTGGGAGCCCAGGAGAGAGAGGAGGAGGGGTGGTGGGGGAGAGACAGTGAGGGGAAGAGGGAGACAGGGAGACAAGGAGACAAAGCCTGAGAGGGCGACGATGACATTAGAGGTGACACGTAGCTATCCTGAGCTTCCTCACTCTGAGGGGAGAATAATGAAGGGTTTTCCCTGCCTTCTACAGCCCGAGGACAACCCTATGGCCACAGCACCTTTTCTAATCCCATTTTCTGTGTGCTGCATGTCATAATCTGTAAGGCACTGGTTCCAAGTGAAAACACTGAATCCAAACAGCGACTGGGTCTTGTATTTATTTGCACTTTAAAACTACAGTGTGTGGGAAAACTTATTCATAAAAAAAAAAAAAAAAAGAAAAAAGAGAAAAGGGATAGCAGCAAAATAGCACCAGGAATATGTTGCCATTAAAATGGAGTCTCTGGATCCGGCCAGCTTTCAGATTTCAGTCCTCTGATTTATAGTAGCATTTTATCAGAAAGTGAAAGCTGTGCGGTCTCTTTAAAGCTTTTTACAGAAATCTCCCCTCTTTGGATTATCTTTGTTTCCTACAGTTGATAGCCCTGTGTAACCATAAGCAGTTGTACTTGAGCTCAGCTGACCCCAAGGCCCCCCTCTCTACAGAACCCTGGCAGGTTCCCGGTTTATTCTGAGTGGGAAGGAGGCAGGACGGTTTTCCTAGATGCAGGTACGTGTAGTTTTGTCCATGAAGATCACTGGTAATGACCAATAAGAAGAACCTGTGCACAGAGCACATTGAAATAACCACCTGCCAACTTTCCTCTGCCAACCCGGTGAGTCGAACAGTCACTAGAATAAATGATTATCATTCTGTTAAGGAGAGGGTGGATGGGATAAAGGTGGGGAAAATCTGTGTGTACATTTCAAAGTTATGAATAGTTATTTATAAACTTCCGGGAGTGAGAAGCCAAGGGGACCAGATAGGAACCAGACTGAGATGACTCATTAGCCTGATGGGAGGCAGGGAGGGAGGGGACTGAGCAGGGAAACTGGAGAACAGGCAGATTTCTGGGGATGGGACTAGTGTCTGCCTATCTGCCTGTCTGCTAGGAGTGCTCTAGCCAGAACTTAAAAAAGAAGCTATTGTGAAAAGCCTTATCTAGCCGTTGTACAAATGCTGATTAATCATGATAGCAGCAAATAACTTGTTGATATGGAAAATGATGTGATTATGGTTGAAAAAATCGTTATTTAGACCTCTAGTCATTATAATTCTGTGGGCAGTATAATACATCCACTATTTTACTTCTTCAAAATTGGGCTGTTTGAGTTGTGTTAAAAATATGTTAACATTTTATTTTGAAATTGCATTTACTTTTTGCCAATAAAAAGCACAAATAATAACTCATTTTCAGCTAGTTTACCTGGCTAGAAATAGGTTGTGACCATTGATCAGTAATATTAACTATATTTTAATAAAATAGTTAAAATATTTTAAAAGTTGCTGGTGGAGAGGTATTTAAGTGGATACTAATTTAGTTTTCAAAATTCTCCTTATTCCATTCAGTCTTTCATTTGCTTGTGGCTAATTCGGGTCATTTCTTTGTTCACTTTCTAGGATTACAAATTTATCCTATCTCACTATGTAACAATTCCAAAAGAAAATACTTAGTTCAATTTTGATTTAATAGGATTTCTTGGCTGAAGATTAGAGAGTTAATTTAGAAATCCACAATTGCATACTAAACATTTTACAGTAATTATGCCTACTGGAGCAGTAATAGGCCTCTACTTTTAAAAAATACAGATTAAAGAATTAGAAAAAAAATCAGCTCATCCAGCTAGGGACATCTAAAAACTTGATCAAAAAGACTATTTGGGAGTTCCCGTCGTGGCGCAGTGGTTAACGAATCCGACTAGGAACCATGAGGTTGCGGGTTCGATCCCTGCCCTTGCTCAGTAGGTTAACGATCCGGCGTTGCCGTGAGCTGTGGTGTAGGTTGCAGACGCGGCTGGGATCCTGCGTTGCTGTGGCTGCGGCGCAGGCCAGTGGCCACAGCTCCGATTAGACCCCTAGCCTGGGAACCTCCACATGCTGCGGGTGCGGCCATAAACCCGCGGCCATAAAATGACAAAAGGCAAAAAAAAAAAAAAAAAAAAAAAAGTATTTGATTGGTAGAATTTTCTAAATGTGTTGTTTGCTTTTCGGAACTTAGTTATTATCAGATCTGGCCTTGGAGGAGGAATGATGAGGCCATTCTTATCCTCAAAAAAACCTTAAAAAAATTTTTTTAATCAGCATTTTTTCACTCAGATCCAATTCAGCTTTTATATCTAACAGAATTTACATTTAGTAGTTCCTATTCAAATATCACTATTTTTATCCCTTTCAATCTGGTAGTAATTTATAAAGAAAACATGATAGCCTTACAAAGAGATCATTTAAGGTCGTTTATTGTGTTTTTAATGGAATTTTGGCTCATTTAGTACATCTCATTTCAGAAGAATTAATGATACCCTAATGGGTAAATAAGCAGAGTTACTTGTGTGCTTTTCTAAGATAATTTCCTATTTTTAAAATGATATATTCTGGTAAAGTTTCTAGTCACTTCATCTCAGAATAATGTGAATACTGAAATAGGTATAATTTTATAATTTCTGGTAAATTACAGATGCAGAGTTTGGTTTCATTCCAACATAATCACTAACTAGCTGTATGATTTTGGACAGTTCATTTGATATTGTCAGACTTCAGATTGCTTCTGTCTAAAAGAAGGATAGAGAAAGAGGCCTTCCAAGATCCTTTTTTCTTATTCCTAAGTTTTATGATATGGAAAGAATTTGCATGAACTTAAATGAATGATGTGTAGAAAACCATAGTCACCTTGATAGAATGATAGAATTAAATTGTAGGTTGGTTTTCTTTTCAGGCTTTCAGAAGTATTATTGAAAGGAAAATTAAGATATCCCTAATGATTCTGGCCATTCCATTTGGTCTTGCTTCATTATTATCTGATAGTTGACTAAAAGTAAAAAGACATATTACACAGGAGCTTGGAATGACTTAAAAAATCATATCACACTTTTATTAGTATGGAATCTGTTGATTGCACGTGACAGAACGCCAGCTCAAACTACCTTAAGCAAAATAAAGGGAAAGTTTTGGAATCTGTAGTCGCCCATCCAAAGATGGGTCTACTTCAGATACAGGTAGATTTTCAGGGTTTCAAGTAGTGTCCTTGGAGCTTTGTTTCTCTATCTCTTTGCCCTATTTTCCTATTAGTTTATTGCTCAGACAGGCAGCTTCTCAACATGAAAGAAAGCCCCAAGAATATATCCTTTCTGAATTTTGACTAGAAGGAAGAAAGACTTTCTCAGTCTGATCCAATATATTGATTGGTTTTTATTCGGTCATGTGCTCCTATAATATTGTGGTTGGGGGTAGGGATGGAGTGTTCTGATTGGCCAGCGGTGAGTCATAGACACATCACACGGCCATGGGCATTTTCACCCCACCCAAATTACAAGAAATGGACTTTCTAAAGGAGAGTAGAATTCTGTTATTAGAAGTGTGGGTGGATATGCTGAAAAGGCACAACAAAGTCACAAATCCAACACAAGGTCTTGGATTGTATACTTTTTTGGCAGTTGAAAAATTTTAGCCAAATGGATAATTTGTTAACTTGCTTGGAAAACAACAGCAATAACAACCATAAGTTGAATAGCCTCAAGTCATTCTTTAAACCATTCAGTCAGGCAGATGTCAAGACCCTTCCTGAACTAATTTAAAATCGATCTGCCCAAGGATTCAGAACTTTGTTTTATTCATGCATTTATTTTGTTCTTTTAATAATTTATAGTGGTGAAGCTTTGTGTTTCTCCAAGGTATTCAAGTTGGGCACCTTGGTTTTCTTGCTTGTTAATACTTATGTTTCAAATATTGCTGCTTCATTCTTATTTTATACAATAGAGAGTAGAATGTGAAATGATTTTCAGCGTATTTAGGATATTTTTCAAAAGTGAAGCACAAGATGTCATCTTTTCAGACTTCTGCTGTTTTCTTGTGTGATAAAATGTGATGTAAACTTTCCATTTGGTACCAGTATTGATTGAATTTTATTCCGAATCACAGGAATATCTGAGTCATATGTTGTGTGGAAGTCCAGGCAACATTGACTTTTGTCATTTATCAGAAAAACACAGAGACTGGAGGACAGGTGTCACCCGATTATTATTATTATTAATTAGAATTAGAGATCTTTTAATTGGCAAAGTTTTACTTAACGATTCATATAATTAGGATACAAAAAAATTGCTGGTACTATCTCATTAGGTAATGATCAAGCCAGCACAGTGAAAAAGAAAGAATGTGTACTTTGGCAACCCATAGAGTGGTTCCAAACCCAGCTCTTCCAATGACTGATTCTGTGGTTGTAGACAAATGACTTGATTTCCTATGCCTCATCCTTATTTGCAGAATAGGGAGCTTCATAATCTTTCTTCATAAGATTCATTTCAGCATAAAAATGAGGGGGCTAGGTGCCAATTCCTAGCATAATGCTCAAAATTTAATAAATATTATTTAGTTTTTTTTCCCTTCCTTTCTTTTATTTCCTTCCTTTCTTCCTCTCTTTTTCTCCTCTTTCCTTTTTCTTAAATCTAGGCTAACTATATAGGTCCATTCTTTGTCATCTATTTTAATTAACGAATAAGTATAATCAATTGATGCAGTGATTAATTAATATCACTTTACTTAAGAGGAAAGAAAATCCATACCTGATAATAAGTAATATGCAGATATGTCCTTATTATAAATTAGGAATAATTTGGTTTAAACCCTATGCTCTTAAGTGGCTTCTTGTTTTTCTCTGGCAGGAAAGTAATCAAACAATCATTTTATTGCTAAATGTTCACAATCAAATGATTAATTATATATTCACAGTCTAATTTAGCTTGAATGAAGGGTAAAAAAAGAGTCTAGTAATCTAGTAAAATGCTGGAAATCTTAAATACATTTTAGCCTTGCTGTCGCTGAGTTCTTTCTGCACAATTTGATGCATGAAAAAGCTACAAGGAGTGAGAGAACAGAATGACTATGTATATCTTGGCACTGGAAATGGAAATAATCTTTGCACAGTGAATGTTCTACGAACAGAATCAATCCTGGTGTCTAGCAAATACCAAGAATATGTTTAGTCCATACTACACAGTTTTGAATTTTTTGAAAAAAATCCTTTTTTTTTGGTAATGCTTTTGATTATTAAAGAAGGTAGTAAGGAGTTCCCTGGTGGCTTAGTAGATTAAGGAACTGGCATTGTCGCTGCTGTGCTTCTGGTCACTGCTGTGGCTCGGGTTTATTCCCTGGACCCAGAATTTCCCCATGCTGCAGGCGTGTCCAACCCCCCCCCCCAAAAAAAAGCCCAACCTCTTTCCCCTCCCCAGAAAAGGTAATGATTTTGTCTTGAACCTTTTTGATATGAAAAAAATGCAACCTTTTGTTTTTTTCCTGAAAGACAGTTTAAAAAGGCGATCTCAAATGATGCCACTCTATTTTTACAGATTATACAAAGCTATTGACTTTTAAGGAATTAAACAGAACAAAGAAAGGCAAGTTCAAGGGAGTTGTCTTCTGTGGAACAGTAATGATGGCTCCCTAAACAATGGCCTCAAAAGCCGGGCTTCTATTCAGGTGATTAAAGTTCATCAGTTGCTGCCTGATGAGTAGTGGGTAGGGACTGGACACTGGGGTCTTAATTGCTGTTTTGCTCTAGGTCATGCCTTCCTGTTTCAATTAAATCTCTGGTGTAAGGGATCCCTTTTTCCTTTCCTCTTGCTTTTGATCACCTAATGGAAAGAAGCCCATGTTCCTCAGGGAAATAACTTTGAGCAGCGTGAATCAACCTCTCTCACTCTTTCCTGAGTACAATGTAATTTTAGCGTTATAATAGCAAATCAAATGTAAAAACAGAATGGAACTGGTGCTCTTTTCTCTGTTCCTCAGTTTTGCTTTCAGTGCAAAGTTTTTTACCAGCAAGGGGGAAAGAGTCAATTTAATCTTAACGATTTTAAATTTATGTATAGGGAGAAAAAGTCAGGTAGAAATGTCAGTCCAAAAAGCACCACCAGATGTATTTGGCCCCAGCCCTTGCAACTGAGTTAAAAATGATAACTTTGAAAAGGTCTTGAATTTCTAAATTTATATCCTTATTCTAATCATATTATTTTAATTATGTCAACTTCCAGTGGGCAAAAGTACTAGCCTCAGGATAGTTGAAGTCTATCATAGCAGGTAAAAAGTGTACATATAAATAAGTCTAAACTCCTATATTATTATAAAAAGAGTTGCACTGACAAGATTTCAGATTTCAGACCAAGGTGGTTTCTATTGGAATGTGAAGCAGGATGCAGTGAGGATTAGAAAGGCAAAAAGAAGGACATTCAAAAGCCAATGGCCTTTGAGCAAAACCTAAATTAACAAAGATTAAAAATAAAAAACAGTACAGGGAGTTCCCACTGTAGCACAGTGAGTTAAAAATCCAGCTGCAGGAATTCCGATCATGGTGCAGTGGAAAGGATTATGACTAGGAACCATGAGGTTGCGAGTTTGATCTGTGGCCTTGCTCAGTGGGTTAAGGATTCAGCGTTGCCGTGAGCTGTGGTGTAGGTTGCAGACGTGGCTTGGATCTGGCGTTGCTGTGGCTGTGGCATAGGCCTGCAGCTACAGCTCCGATTTGATCCCTAGCCTGGGAACTTCCATATGTGGGTGTGGCCCTAAAAGACATTAAAAAAAAAAAAGGAATCCAACTGCAGTGGCTCGGGTTGCTGCAGAGGTGCGGGTTTGATCCCCAGACTGATGCAGTGGCTTAAGGATCCAGCAGTGCTGCTGCTATGGTGTAGGTTGCAGCTGCAACTTGGATTTGAAACTGGCTAGGGAACTTCCATATACTGCAGGTGCAGCCAAAAAAAAAAAAAAGAAGTCGGATTTCAGATGCAGTGTAATATTTCAGAGATGTTCGGGTGTGAGAAAAGATCATCCATCTTAATACAACTGTTATGAATCTACATAAATTAACTTAAATTATTCTTAACCATTTCTGTTGATGCTATATATTTTGTACAGGGTCAAGTTAAAACTTTCTATGTGTATGCATTCGTGCAGGTGGATGTGGGTTTAGAAGCTAGTGTATGGGTCTGATTATCAGTCTTTCCAGTTTTTATCTTCATGAGGAATTTTGATCTTAGGCTGTTCCTAAGCCTTTGCCAATTAAAACTACAGCCATGATAGGCTCCTGCTCTTTGAGGTTAAGCAAGCCGATGTTATGAAACTGGTATGCCTAGAAAGAGAGTTTTATGCCTATGGAGAGAGTTATACCACGTTTACGTAAGTGATTATTTTGTTTAAGCTGATATCAGTGAAATACTATTTGTAAGTGATTTCCTATCCAGAAACAGTTGACATTAAGTATCACAAACGCTTAGCACACAGTTCTTCTCTCTTCATTTCAGTCCCAAGAAATCACATTTTGCCCAAATATTTCGTGAGTCCTAAGAGGTTGGAGTTAGGTTTAAAACTTGTTACCTTTGGATTTTACAAAAGTCTCAGATGACCTAAGCAAATAGATTAATCACAGCTGAATGGAGCCCCCCCCCCCAAAAAAAAGAATACATCATAGTCCTGGAATAGTATCGGAGGTAACTTAATTAGTTGACTGCTCTTGAAAGAACAAGTAAGGTTCAGATTTGTGGTTCAGACAAGAAGTGATGTAGTTGAATTTGATGAATTAACTTTAATTTGTTATTTATACCATTGGAATTTCATTTGAACAATGTGGTAACAAACAGGTAATTCTGAAAGCCACGATGAGTAAAAATGGACTGGTTTATAGTGCTAGAGCTTTGGAGCTAGCATGGCATAGATGGCTTGGAGGTGACTAAGTTCAGAGAGATGTAGGTTTCAACCATGCCAACACTTCCCCTTGAGGCCACAAATGTGTACAAGTTACACTTTTGCCTTTTCATTTTCCATACAGGTTGCAGGGGAAGAATAATATTCACTTTGGGGAGTTGTTTAAGGATAAATTAAAGAGCATATATTAAGTGCCAGGCATATAATCCACGCTATCATTCGTAAGTTTGATTATTGCTGCTGTGCATTATTTTCAGAAGGAATATTGAGACCATCTTGGATCCTTAAGAATACTTGTTGACGTTAAACTAAAAGAAGAAAAAAATTTAGAGACGTCCCTGTTACGGAGAGTATTGTGAAACAAAATCTCACGCATTTCTGGTGACAGTGCAGATTGGAGCAGCTTCCTTTGGAAAAAGTCTTGGCCATTTGGTATCTATTGTAACACTACTGCAGTGCAAGAATGCACTATTTAAGAAGTGTGGGTTAGGAGAACTGAGTGGGCAGAAAGGGCTTGTGTTGATTTAGTGGGAGAAAGGAAGCCCAATGGGATCAGGAAATGTCTTTCCGGTAGAGACTGGAAAAAGCTGGAGAAAAGAGAAAAGGAATGGCCACCCTCCACTGAATTAAAATCGTTCCTCCCATTTTTTGGCCTCTGTTGACAGTATGACCTAATGATTTGCAGAAGGATCGACCATAGCAGATGGTGGTGTAACCACCTGGGATATTAGCAGTCAGAAATATCCTGGAGAAACTAATTCTGCGGTCAAGATTTTTCAGACAGATCCGGGATTCAGGGTCCCGTGAGCCAAGATGAAAACCCTTCCAGAGTCAGCACATTTAAGGAGTTCCACTGAGGCTAGGACCAGTAAATAACACCAACCCCAGGGAAGCACATGAGGGGTGTTGACTGCATTTTCCAGGCTGGTGGTAGCCTGTCTTCGAGCTTGGGAACCATCCACACAATTGTATAGGACATCTAGCCTTTTCTGTTAGTTCTATTTCTTATCATAACTTTCTTAGTGGGCGAGCTTGTCCTTTATTTTAGATATTCCCAGGTTATTGGGCAAAGCTAGTGTGAGGTGTATACTATCCACCAACATTCCACAATCCTAATTATCTGAGACACCACAAAAACACTTAACCTAGATAGAGGTATCCCAGTGATAGATCCAGAAGATGTTTACATATTTTTGCTGCAGTAGTCCTAGGATCTCACTCCCGATCTGGAAGGCATCTCAAAAATACATAAAGAAGTTAAAAATTAAATATTTTGAGGTCATATACATATCCCAAAATGATAAAAGGCCTAAGTAAATTAGTTGACTTCTAATAAAAACTGTACATGGGAAAAATACAAATATCATGTAATGTCATGTGAGAAAGAGTAGGTACAATATTTGATATACATAATAATTATAACAGTATGAAAAGCAGGCACTTACAGTGTTGTCTTAGCTTCAGGTGTACAGCAAAGTGAATTTTATACTCCTTTTCAGATTCTTTTCCCATGTAGGTGACTACAGAGAATTGAGTAGGTTTCCCTGTGCTATACAGTAGGTCAGGATGTTTTCTCTTAAGATCAACTCTTTATTATACCTGTATCATTTGAGAACTGTAAAAGAGGAAGAGAAGAATTCAGTATTTTACCGTAAACATAATACTCTTCAGCTCAAGTTCCCAAGAGTGGGATTTTTTTTGAAAGTGAACTATAATTAAATAAGAAACTAGACATATTCTATTGGCTTTAAGATTAAAAATAGAAAGTGAAACTTCAAGGCATTTGAAAGTGAAAGATTTCAAAATCACACTGAGATATTTTATTTATATCACTGTTAAATGCAAATTGTAGATAGCAGGAATGCACAGTAGCTCTCATCTAATGTTTCTTTGGAAATTCTGCATCTTCACCCTTGCCTGTGTTTCCAAAATAGAAAGTCTACCCTGGCATTACTTTACTGTGTGGGTCTTCTCCCCTCATTTGTTAAAATAGGAAATGATAGAGAAACTTCCAAAAATTGTGTTTCTTAAGGAATACCACCTGCTCTTAAGGAAAGTATGTTTTCCAAGTCAAAAGTCAAAAATAATCAAATGGAGAGTCTGTTGGTTGATACTCAATGGCCCCAAACGTCATAGATGTGCAAGGGAACATTTTATCCTTCTGATCAGATTCATCTTACTCACCTTTCACTTGGAATATACACACGTGACGTGCTCCTTCTCTGATACCTTTCCAAATAACTTTGAGGACATATTTTCCCTTTTTTCCCCTTTTTAAAAAGAGTGTGGACCAGAGACCATTTCCTGTAATCCTATTGAAGGCACACTTCCAAGAAGCCTAAATATTTAGGCACAAGACCTGAGAATCTGCCTAAATTAAGCCTTGCAAAGAATAATAATATCCCTCTACTTCTTTTGCTCAATTTTTCTGTATATTGGCCTATTTCCTAATAGTTTATAAACTCTGGTATAGTTTATAAGGTACTTAGTATTGGAAATTTTCTTTAATTAGAAGCAATGATTTGAAACCAAAAAACCCTTGAAGTTAGAATTGGAATTAGAAATTTAATGTACAGCATAGAGCTTCTAATTAACAATACTTATTGTATGCTTAAATATTTGCTAAGAGGGTAGATCTTATGTTGTGTTCTTGTCACATGAAATAATCATATTAATAAGGTAGGAAGAAACTTTTGGGTGTGATGGATATGTTTATGGCATAGACTGTGGTGATGATGGTTCATGGATATATACTTAACTTCAAACTTTTACAGTTGTGTATGTTAAATACATACAGGAAGGAAATAACAAAGTTTAGAGCAAAAAGCAATGGAGACTAAAAAGAATAGGGAAGATCAATGAAACTAAGAGCTAGTTATTTGAAAAGATAAAATTAACAAGACTCACAAGGAGAAAAGGGGACTCAAATAAAATAAGAAATGAAAAAGAAGTTACAACTGATACGACAGAAATACAAAGATTATAAAAGATTGCTATGAACAATTATATACCAACAGATTGGATAGCCTAGAAGAAATGGATACATTCCTAGAAACATACAATCTATCAAGACTGAATGATGAGGGGTAGAAAATCTGAACAGACTGATTACTAGTAAACAAACAAAAGTCCAGGTCCAGATAGCTTTACTAGTAAATTCTACCAAATGTTCAAAGAAGAATTAATACTGATCCTTCTCAAACTCTTCCAAAGTATAGACAAGGAGGGAACTCTTCCATACTTATTTTATGAGGAAAAAATCCTGATACAAAAGCCAGACAAGGATCCCATGAAAAAGAAAAGTACAGGCCAATATCACTAATGAACATCGATGCAAAAATTCTCAACAAAATATTAGCAAACTAAATTTAATAATACATTGAAAGGACCATATGCATAATCAGGTGGGATCCAGAATCACAAAAGTGGTTCAACATCCACAGATCAGTCAGTCTGATATACTGCATTAACAAAATGAGAATAACATTCATAAAATCCTCTCAACAGATGCAGAAAAAGCATTTGGCAAAATTCTATCATTTATGATTAAAAACTCTAACATTGCAGGTAGAGAGGGAAATTACCTCAACATAATAAAGGCCATATATGGCAAGCCCACAGCTAGTATTACACTCAACAGTGAAAAGCTGAAGCTCTTCCTCTATGGTCAGGAACAAGACAAGGATACCCACTCCTGCCACTTTTATTAAACATAGTATTGGAAGCCTAGTCTGAGCAGTTAGGCAATAAAAAGAAATAATAGGCATCCAAATCAGAAAAGAAGAAGCAAAACTATCACTGTTTGCAGGTTACATGGTTTTATACATAGAAACCCTAAAGACTGCATCAAAAAATTGTTAGAACTAATAAACGAATTCAGTATAGTTGCAGAATACAAAATCAATGCACAAAAATCTATTACATGTATGTACATTAATAACAAACTATCAGAAGGAGGAATTAAGGAACAATCCCATTTATAATTGCATCAAAAGATTATATCATCTAGAAATAAATTTAACTGAGGTGAAAGACTTTCTATGTATTGAAAACTATAAGTCTTAATGAAAGGAATTGAAGAAGACACAAAAGATATTCCATGCTCATGGATTGGGAGAATCAGTGTCATTAAAATGTCCATAATACCTAAAGCAATCTGTGGAGTCAGTGCAATTCCTATCAAAATTCCAATGGCATTTTTCAAAGAAATAGAACAAATAACCCTAAAACTTATATGAATCCATGGAAGACCTTGAATAGTCAAAGCAATCTTGAGAAGAACAAAGCTGGAGGCATCACACTCCCTGCTTAAAACTATATTACAAAGCTACAATAATTAAAACAGTATGTCATTGGCATCAAAACACATAGAAGTACCTGTTGTGGCTCGGCAGAAATGAATCTGACTAGTATCCACAAGGACTCAAGTTCAATCCCTGGCTGCACTCAGTGGGTTAAGGATCCACCTTTTCCATGAGCTGAGGTGTAGTTTGCAGACGCGGCTCAGATCCTGCATTGCTGTGGCTGTGGTATAGGCCAGTGGCTATAGCTCGGATTCAATCCCTAGCCTGGCAACCTCCATATGCCACAGGTGCAGCCCTAAAAAGACCAAAGAAAACAAAACACAACAGCAAGACAGACACATAGATCAAAAGAAGAGAGAACCCATAAATAAACCCATATATTGTCATATATGGTCGTTTAATTTTTGACCCAAAGAAGCCAAGAATATGCAACGGGAACAGCACAGTCTCTTCAATAAATGGCATTTGGAAAACTAGACAGTTACATGCAAAAGAATGAAACTCAACCACTCTCTTACATCATACACAAAAATTAATTCAAAATTAATTGAAGGCTTGAATGTAAGACCTAAAACTCCTCGAAGAAAAAAAATAGGTGATAACCTCAACAGAGGTTTTAGTAATGCTTTTTTGAATCTGACACCAAAGCATAAGAAACAAAAGCAAAAATAAGTGAGAATACATCAAACTAAAAACCTTTTGCACAGCAAAGGAAACTATTGAAACAAAATGAAAGGGCAACTTACTAATGGGAGAAATTATTTGCAAATGATATATCTTATAGGGCTAATATCCAAAATATAAAAAGAACTCATACAACTGAGTAACAAAGAAACAATCCAATTAAACATGTGCAGAAGATCTGAATAGACACTTTTCCAAAGAAGACATACAAATGACCAACATGTACATCATCAGGGAATGCAGTCAAAAACAAAATGCAATATTACCACACACTGTTAGAATGACTCATAAAAATGACAGGGAATAAGTGTTCGTAAGAAAGTGGGGAAAAGAAAATTCTTGTATCGTATTGATGGGATTGTAAATTGGTGCAGGCACTATGGAAAAGAGTATAGAAGTTCCTCAAAAAGTTAAAAAATAGAACTCCTATATGATCCCTCATTTCCTCCTGCAGGTATTTATCACCTCCCCAAAAAAACCCAAAATACTAACTAGAAAAGTTATATGCATCCCAATGTTCATTGCAGCAGTATTTACAATAACCAAGACATAGAAGCAACCTATGTCAACTGATGGATGAATGCATAAAGAAATTGTATATGCAGGCATACTCAAAGATATTGCAGATTCAGTTCCAGATTGCTGCGATAAACTGAATATCACAATTAAACAACTCACATGAATTTTTTGGCTTCACAGTGCATATGGAAGTTACATTATACTTTATATTATACTGTAGTCTATTAAGTGTACAATAGTATTATGTCTAAAAATGTATACACCTTAATTTTAAGATACTATATTGCTAAAAGTTGCCCAAATTATAATAATAACATCAAAGATTACTGATCACAGATCACCATAACAAGTACAATAATAATAATCTAAAAGTTTGAATTGTTGTAAAAATTAATCCCAAATGACACAGAGACATGAAGTGAGAAAATGTTGTTAGAAAAATAGTGCTGATAGACTTGCTTGATACAGAGTTGCCACAAACCTTCACTGTGTAGAAAACAATATATGAGAAGTGCAGTAAAAGACCTTTTGCCTGTATATAAATGGAATACTATTCAGCTATAAAAAATAACCCATCTTGCCAGTGGCAGCAACATGGATGGAACTTGATGAAATTAAGCTGAAATAGGTCAAACAGAAAGATGAATACCTTAGGATCTCTCGTAAATGTGGAATCTAAAGATGAATATAAAGAAGGAGGAGGAGAGGAAAGAGGAGAAGGGGGAGGCAGAGGGGGAGTGGGGGAAGAGGAATAAGATAAAAGCTCTTAGGTATAGTAAACAGATTGATGGCTTCCAAAGGAAGCAGGGGGTTGGGGTGTGGGAGAAATGGGTGAAAGAGGTCAGAAGGTAAAAAGAAAGAAAACTGGGTGGTGTAGATTTTCTCAAAGAGACATGTCAGTGGGTTACGTCTCCCCCTCTCCCCCCACCCTTCAGTGTGTAGAGAATCTGCTCCTCCCCAGCCACCCAGACCCCCTTCCTGCCACTGATCAAACCCAGGTTCCTCTGACTCCAAAACCAGAATGAGATTTTTACTCTATAATATACAGCCTTTTAAAGTAATCATTAAAATGCCTGCTTTCTAGACACAATATATCTTTTAAAAACAGCCTCATTGAGCTCCGACATACCCTACAATTCATACAATTCAGTGGTGTTTAATATAGTCAAAGGGTTGTGCAACCATCACCACAATATAATTTTAGAACCCCCCTCCCCCAAGAAGCCTCATATTTATTAGCAGTTTCAAGCATCTCTTAATCCTATTCTGTGACACATCATTAGGCCATAATTGCCTCTGAAACAAATGACCATGCCATATTTATGGTGGATGTTAGAAGAATAATATTGACATAAATGTTTTCTATGCCCTTAGTATTCTTTTCTCACCTGTGCTGGGGATTCATCAATAGGCCTGTTATTATACTCCCAGAGAGAGAATAATAGCAGGACAGCAAATCCACATTGTCACACTTTCTTGAACAACTCCTAGCATAACACATTATATCAACAATGCTAATCTAGGATAATATTTTAGAGAAAGACTAAAAAAATAATAAAAATGAATGAATGAATGAATAAACTACAATCATACCCCAATTGAGTGTTTAAAAAAAAAAACAACTATAAGCATTGGAATATTTGGTTCATTCCTCCTTTTTTTTTTAACTTGAGATTTGGATATATTTTGAGAGTATTTCTTACAGCTTTTCATTCCTGTCTCCTGACTTAATGTGGAAGTACACTCATAAATATTTAGAAATAGATGCACACAAACTTTAAAAATGTTAACTTATAAATAAATTCATTCAAGCTTATAAAAGCATGCATACTTCATGGAAGACTATGTTGGGGCTATTTTCAATAATTCAGCTACTTCAAGGCAGCCATCTAACAGAACTCAGGTCAAAATTTTTTATTTTAAAATGGAAAATATGTGAGTGGATTTCAATGCTAATTTCACCCATGAAATTAAGTGGTATCCAAAACAAATTGTACAGTAGGTCTAATGAAAAAAATGTGATACACCCTTTTCCACATTGTATCAATATTTATTTTCTTTTTTGGAATTTGTGTTCTAGGGCTGGTTGTTTGTGTTAACGTCTACTGCTAGCTAAGACTTGCCTTTTCTCTGTCTGTTATTATGAGAAGCAATAGGGAGAGACAGTGGCAATGCTAACGTGAGCTGAGTCATATTTTTTTTCCCAAAATTCTAATTACTTTTATTTGAGTGATATTATTTTATTAATCAATTGGATTAATTACCATTTATGAATATATACTAATTTTTGAAAACTATTTACACATTAAACTAGTAAAAAAGAATGAGTAGGTTTTATTTCAATGAAAACAAACTGCCAAACCCAGCCTTAGACTATTCCTTGGACTGGCTTCAAAACTCCCGAAGTTTGGCTGAAAGGAAGAGAAAAACAGTTGACTCTGAACTGGAATTTAAGTGAGATTGAGGCAGTGGAATAGTGTAATAGGGCAGAATTTCAGCAGACTGATTAACGTCCTAAGGTCTGGGCTAAATACAGACTACACAGTCATGGGTCTACGGGTGTCTTTTCATTTGGATGAAAAAGATCAAAGTCCTATTTCCAGATTCTGAAGCAAGCAAAACTTTCTGTATGTTCAAGGCTATTCCAGGGAAAGGAAGCTTTTAGTTTGTTTTAACTTTTGGGAGGATCCCAATACTCTAAATTCGTTGATCATATTTGTAGTGTGTAAAAATTTGAGACCCAGAAAGTAAAGCCTTTAAAGTCCCTCGTTCAGAGTAGACTCTTCATGCAAGATACAGTTTCTTTTCCACCTAATTGGTGATGTTACTTCTTTAGGCACCAAATATGAAACATAAGTAATATGAGTTTTCCTCAAAATTATCTGAACTCATTTTCCCAGAATCAGGAATGAGGTAATAGAAGTTTTCTCACTTGCTCTATTGCTCTTTTTGGATGTGTAAGACCCACAGAGTCTTTCTTACTCTGCAGGTTCAGACCAGTTGAAACAAATTTGTCAGGAGGTTCCTCGTCTCCACTGTAAATGTGAAGCACTCTGTCAGACACTCCTAAGGGTTGCAAAGTCATAGGTGGGAACTCTTGGCCAATATTCAAGATCCCCATGCAACCTTCTGAATTGAGTTGAAATTTTTTGTTAAATTTCAGCACATACACAAAATATGTTTAAAAGTTCAGGAGGTTTCTCATGTGTAATATTTGCTGTAATATCATATGTTCTTATTATTTCAGGATTTCAGAACAACATGCTTTCACTCATGAGCTGAAGTTTTCTTCTGCCAGTACAATTTTCTTCTCTCTTAATGGTACAAGATAATTCAGATGTCCTCAGAATTTCTTAATTTGCATTTCTAGTTGCCATAATTGTGTTATTATTTTTTATTATTGTTACACTGGAATCAGAGGAAAATCCACATGCCATGTGAGCCAAATACAGAAGTGGGGTACTTTATTTTACTTTCCAAAACTGTAGGTTCTCCCCTGTTTGGTTCTTTGGTGCTTATTTCTGTCCTTTTTTGTTAATTAAAAAAATTATTTTTATACAATTTTAAAGGGTTATCCCTCCATTTACAGTTTCATTTTTTTTTTTTTTTCTCTTTAGGGCTGCGCCTGTGGCATTTGGAAGTTCCCAGGCTAGGGCTCCAATCAGAGCTGCTGCTGCTGGCCCATGCCACAGCCACAACAATGCGGGATCTGAGCTGCATATGCAACCTACACCACAGTGGATGGTAATACCAGATCCTTAACCCACTGAGCAAGGCCAGGGATCAAACCTGCCATCTTCATGGATACTAGTCAAGTTCTTAACCCGCTGAGCCACAACAGGAACTCCCTTCAGTTGTGGTTGTCATGACTAAGTTGTAAGATCAGTCCAATATTGCTGCAGGGCTAAATTCTATGCTTAAATGTTCTGTGGAGTGCATTGAGAATAGTAATTAAATCCATCCCGTCATCGATACTTTTAAATCTCTAAGAAGAAAACTCAGTGCATAATAAGTGCCTAATACATGTAGCTGTTATTGGTATAGAACCCCTTTCAGTTTGTGGTTATGGCATTACGCCATTCGTGGGCATTCCTTGTCATCAAATGTAGGCACCCTCAAATGCAGGCATCTTGGTTTTGTTCACTGATGTATATCCCAAATATATTGCAAAGAACCTGGTAGAGGGTAGGTGCTCAGCAATTTGTTAAATGAAGAAGTATTTGTCTGATTTCAATCAGGCTAGTGGTCTACCACCCAGTGTTTGACAGCAGCCTGACCCCCACTAAGTTTACTGATAGGCTGGTATAATCAAACATGCTCCAGGAGGATGCTGTAAACTCTCTTCTATGTTCTGAGGAGCCATAAGGACAGAGGGTGACCATTTGCTTGAGTAAAGTCATGGTCAGGAGGGTTCCCAGATCTTTGCTTTTTGTACAGAAGGAGCATGAACACTCTACACCTGATAGGAATTTTAGTGAAGCTTTCCATGTTGGCTTCTGTTGGTTACATCTTATGCTCTGCTTCTGCAAACTTTGCATTACAGACATTGTCTAGCAGGGAAAATTATAAACAGAAGGGAGTGCACATTTTAATTCATTACAACATTTAATCATTTTTATAACAGATGGGTAAAAACAAGAGATAATGACAAAATGTTAAAGAATTTAGCATATCTGGAGTCTATTCCAGAGCCATCTGGGAGACTTTGTCTTCCTAATGATGGCCAATGTACAGAAATTAAAGTCATTTCAGGACAGATTTGTTTTGCCATTTAAGGTGAAAACACTTTTCTGGTTCATGTACTGTATGCTTTCTTGTAGTTCTGTTAGGGAAGATACACTTTGGCCTAGGTAATTTAAAAAGTTTTTGGAAGAAGATGCAAGTTGAACTGAGCCCTGAAGCCTGGATAGGAGTTGAACAGCAGGTAGAAATTACAGGGGAGGGCATTCCAAGCACAAAATAAATGTGGTCTTTGGAGAACAGTGATTAAACTGGTTTGGAAAAGAAGATCTTCTGTATTGAGAGGCAGGGGAGATGGCTATGAGCCAAGCAGTGGACTTCCAATGCCAGTTACAAGAAGCTGGTATATATTCTGTGGGGGCAAGGGAAGTGAGTATATGACATGATGCGAGTGATAATGTCCAGTAGCGGTCCCTAATGCAGATTGGAGTGAGGCAGTAAGAAAGACACAAAAGGTGTATCTGAAACAGTAAGTGCAGGAACCTTCTTTAGAAAGAAAGGGATGAAGGTCCCCAGTATTGGTGACTAGGTCATTAAATGTGGTTATGAGCAAGGTGAGTCAAAGATGACTAAGACTGTAGCTTGGAGTCACTGGAGGAACGATGTGAAAAATTGTGGGAGGTATTTAAGAGCAGGAGGAACACAGAGGAGAGGTCTTGGAGAAAACAATAACTTTGGAGCAAATTTGAGGAATGAACAACATAGTCCAAGGCGAAATGTTCCAACCGCAGAACATTGGAGTGGGACTTCCTCAGGAGAGGAGGCGTTTGTGTCTGTGGATGAACGTAGTGATGTTTGAAGCCGAAGTTATAGGTGAGATCTTACAAAAAGAACTTAAAAAGGGTACTGAGTTTCTGGGAACACCCACATTTAGGAAGTAGAAGGGAAAAAGGAGGCAGCGAGAGAATCTGGGACAAAGCGATTAGAAACATGTGGAAAGACAGAAGCTGGCTTTCAAGTAGAGGTGTTGATGATTTGAGTTGCTACAAACCAGTTAAGCATGAAGGCAAGTAATTGCCTTTCCCGCTTGTGGTCAGGAGATCATGGCTAACACTGGGAACACAGCCTCAGTGGAGTGAGGGAGGAAGACACATCTTTAAGGCCCCAGCACAGCGTATGTTCATTTCTGAATGTTTTGAAGGTGCGAGAAAATGGATTACAGAGAGAGGAAAGAAAATGCCATGTATCAGGTAATCAATTTAAATTTATCTTCAAAGATGGAAGGGGCTAGTTATTAAGACTGTTACCTGACAACTGCCTGGTGGACAAATAGGGCCTCCAGGCCACAACATGCCAACAGATATCTTTGGGTTGTTTGGGTGATAATGTGTTTTAAAAAATGAATTAGGTGTGAATGTTTAGAATTGTAAAGTTTCTTTTTTTCATAAAAATGCCAATTTCATCTTCTCTTGAAAATATTGGAAATTCGGCAACGCTGGGTGTGCAATTCTGCATGTCATCCGTTAGCTGGAGTTGAATAGTAGCTTTCCTTGTGGAAGAGCGTGCATCCTTCACTTGGCCATGGTCCCCACAGTGTGTGAGTCTCCCCATTAGACTACTTGCTGCATCTTTGTAGATGTTTCAGTTGGCAATTCATAATTAAGCTCAACTTCCTCGTTCCAAAGAAGAGGAGCATCAAGTCTGAAACGGAGCATGACTTGTCCTAAAGTCACATATCTGGCCAGTGGGAGAGTCTGTTTTAGAGCCTGTAGCTCCTGATTCTTATTTCAGTAAGGCTCCTGCTCTGTTAACACATTATGATTTTCTCTGACTAGTCGTCTCTTGAGGACTAATCTATGGCAATTTCCACCCCACTTCCCAGATTTTAGTATTGCCAAATGGTACATGATTTATTTGGCTCTGCCCCAGCCAGGTTCTCAGTGTTTTTCCAGTGGTCCAGATGGTGACTAAAGTTCTTCCTCTTCGTACAAGAAGGAAGCTCTCTTGATCACCAGGTTCAAGCTAACTCTTTTCAGGACTTTGGCCTAACTAGAGGCCTATAAATTCCCCATAAGGTTTCTTTTATGGAGATTTTTGAGGCCTAAGTGGAATGATGTTCAGCAATGACTGTCATGCATTGTTGCCTAAAGTAGAAAATTAAATTCAGCTCATTGAAATGAATACCAGATCACACCCTTCAAGTTTCCGCACCCCAGATATATCACAGGTCTTTCAAGAAAATTTGAATATTGTGTTTGGATTTATTTTTTTCTTCTGCCTTATGAAGAAAGTTAATGATCTTTCTTATTTTCTTTGCCAATATGAAAATTCATTGACCATTCAAAAGAAGCTGTTTGACATTAAAATAATACTGCATTGTGAATGATAGCATAAACAGGCTCTAACCCACTCACTTAGAAGGGATTTTCTGAAAGCCTGGGATACAGCTGCATTATTTTTTTTCTTTTCTCCAGTCTTTGCCCCTTCACCACCCAATATGAACAGACTTGGCTTAAAAATAGAACAGCTAATGATGTTTGTATAGTGGATTTAAGACAGACAGTGTTAACTCTTTATAAAGATACAATGACCTATGGAAATTTGGAAATACTACTGTTTCAATGAAGTATGACTACTGATATGAAAATTGTATTTTAAAAATGTTCCAAACCATCCAGTTCTTTCTCAAACTCATCCCTTTCATGTAAAGCTTTGTCAAGTGCAGCCTATGTTAACAGTATACACTAGTAGTGTGATTGTTTTCCATCTTCTTCCTCTAGAGCTTCTGACTTAGAAGACTATGGGACATCAATCAACTTATTACTGATAACAGTTTTACAACTTTTTTTCCCAATTGCACAACTTAGATGACCGTATTTCCAGCCCGTGGTATCAGTTTCTTTGCTGGCTGATGCCCTGCCACCTCTTTAAAGTTTTGTGGTGGTGTTCCCTATCACCAGTACCACTTTCTCACTCAGGTTGGGCTAAATTATGGGGCGGTAGCAAACAAGTTCTGGAATCTTAGAGCTTAGTGCTTAAGTAAGTGTAGGTTAGTTTCTTTCTCAAGTCGCTGTCCAGTGCAATTGAGGTTGCTGTCTTTCATCTTGTTATCTTCAGCACATCATCTCCATGGTTGCCTTTATGAATGGTTATGCATTGGAGTTTATGAAACAGGCATGGAAGTAGTATATTTCTTCCCTTTACATGGCACTGGTTCCTCAAAAAATTAAATATAGAACTACCATATGACCCAGCAATTCCACTCCTGGGTATTTATCCAAGGAAGACAGCAACACTAACTCAAAAAGATATATTCATCTCTATGTTCATTGCAGCATTGTTACAATAGCTGAAATATAGAAGCAACCTAAGTGTCCATTGATGGATGACTTGAGAGAGAGGACGCCTTCTTTATCCATATCTATGTGTGTGTATGTGTGTATAAGACAATATTGTTCAGACATGCAAAGAATGAAGTATTGTCACTTAAGACAACATGGACAGATCTAGAGGTTATTATGCTAAGCAGAAGTCAAAGTGAGAAAGACAAATACCACATAATCTTATATATTTCGTTTTAAAAAAAAACAAAAACAAAGGAACAGGCGGATGAAACAAAAGCTGACTCATAGAGAACAAACAAGTGATTGCCAGAGGGAAAGAGGTGAGGTGTTAAATGAAACAGGTGAAGGGAATAAACTTGCAATTCTAAGATAAGTCAGTCATGAGGATGTAATATTCAGCATAACAAATATGCTCAGTAATACTGCAGTAACTTCGTGTGGAGGCAGATGGTTATTAGTCTTAGGAAAGTGATTGTTTAGTACTGTATTTAAATTTCAGCTAAGGTCAGGCAGGAGTGAGGTATTTCAGTCTTTATGAATTTGAGAGTGGGCGTATAGAATTTTTTCAATGCAACAGTGAACGCAAAGCTGTAAATATCATCTCTAACATTCTAGAACTTGACTTCTTCATCTTCAAAGATAGGAATGATAATAGAAAGCTGATCACCACGGAGCTTGAAGAGCAAAGTGAAATCACCCGTATATAGTATCTAGTAAAGTACAGTAGGACATAGTAATTATCCTGTTGCTACTGTTGCTGTGAGAATGATGACTGTTGATGATAGCAGCAGGCGGAAGTTCAAGCAGTTGCTTGTCTTTAGCCAAGAGAAGCATGATGTGACATGTCGTGTGTGGAATGAGCTCCCTACCTCTGCGTCTCTCAGACACCTGGTTACTTTGTCTTCCGTCCTTCTAAGTCACCTACTGTTTCTACTTTTTATAGCATAAAACTAAGTCAATGTATGTTCTTGTCTGATCACGTTTTTCCTCTAACCAGTACTTCTACCTCTTCTCCCTTCAGTTCCTGCTCATTTTGCTGATAATTCTGGTGAGTATTATTTTTAGGGCTTTACCTTCTGTTGGCTTCTTGGTGGAGAGCGTTAGAAATAGTAGGAGTTTTTACTATTCTAATTGATAGAAGGACCTGGATGAAAATCAAGCAGCTCTAGTATCTGTCTTTTGCTTCTGTTTCCCATTATCTCTCTTTATCATTGTGGACTTCTTTCAAATTGATGAGTCAGTAATTTTCATTTTAAACATATTTTCTTTGTTTCCTAACACCTGCCGATGACCAAACGTTTTTATAACTGAATATTTTCCTAGAAGGCTTCACTCTTTCCTGCTACCTATTTTACTCTCTTCTACCTCTTCTTTTTCTTTCTTTTAACCTTTTTTGAAATTAAAGTATAGTTGATTTACAATGTTTTGTCAAGTTCTGTTGTACAACGAAGTGACCCAGTCACACGCATTTCCTTGTGTGGTACAGTAGGATCCCATTGCCCGTATTCCAAATATAACAGTTTGCATCCAAAAACCCCCCAAATGCCCATCTGTCCCACTCCCTCCCCTTTCCCCCTTAGGAACTCCAAGTCTGCTCTTCTTCCTGCTTCTTTTCTTCCAGGGCCACCTTGCTGCCCCACACCAGGGGGCAGTTTTCACGTGAATTAGGTGTTAATGATTTCTCCATTCTTGTGCAGCTATGCCATCTCACCTTCATCCAATTTGATTTAGTAAATCAGTACTCTGCAGAATTATATTGCATCTTATTACCATAAAAGTGTAAGTGAATCAGAAATATCTATTATAGAGATTTTGGAAAGAGATTAATACAGATATACTAGAATATTAATGTAATTTTATGACATGTACAGATATGATTACTTTTTTGCTTATAAAATGACAGTAAATCCACCTGATCCCATGTTTCTCAGCAAGAGAATAAAATTTGAGTCTTTGACAGTGTGAGGCTTCTTTGACTTTTGGGTCTTGTTACTCCTATTACAGAGTTACTATCTTTTCACAGAGTGCCTCTCATCCCATAGGGAAATTTACTGAAAGTTTATCCAGATAGCTGGTGTTTAAAACAAGAAAACAGACCCAGAATAGAGTTGCTTCTGCTAAGCCCCACAACACCAAACTGAGAGAGTTTCAGTACAGCTTCAGCTGTCTCAGAAATAGAATCTTAAACCAGCCAATCAGGAATTATCAGATCAGCCTAAGTTAGGTAACTCGCCTGATAGACCCTGCTGTCCCCTAAAGGGAAGTGACTTTACGGTAACCAGTCTGCTTTTGGCCTAGTACAGCGTCCTCATTCCTGCTCCCTTCTGCCTTTAAAAGTTTTCCAGTTTGTACATCTCCACAGAGCTCCTTTTTATCTGCGAGATTGGACACTGCCTGATTCCAATCAATATTTGCTCACATAAACTCTTAAAGTTTTAAATCTGCCTCAGTTTATCTTTCAACCCTGGGGGCCCTGCCCCTTCAGAAACCCTTTCCCCACAAGGTTCACTATGTCCAGAATCCTGTGAGTGATTGCATCACAAAGAATAACAGCAGTAATTATTTTTTAAAGAGCTACAAGTAGTGCCTTTGGACAAAGCTGTTATTGAGATGACTATAAAAATGACTCATATACACTTCAGCTTCTACACCTGCTTTATATCAGTGGCAGTTTCCGATGGTTCGTGTTACTGCCTTTCCAACCATCTTGACATTTTTGTTTACAAGCTTGCTGAGAGAGGTTGCTGCCTGCTCTTTTCAAACTAAGGTCACAGTATCTGAACTACTAAAGCAAGCATTTCTGAAAGTGGCTGGAGATATATGCCAGCCTGCAAATTCTTTGTAGAAATCACCCAGTCTTGGAAATTTTATTGATATGCTGATTCTTGCTGTCTCCATCACACCATCATAATTATCTTCTTAGGCTAGGGGAACTCAGCATTTGCCCCCTTTAAGTACATTCTGTGTTTTTCCTGTATCACTGATGCTAATGAAATAGAAATGTAAAAGAAAGGAGTTTTATTATCCATATCTTTCTTTTACATTTATTTTAGGTTTGCCTTGATTATTTTTTAGGTCTGGAGTAATAAGTTTATATCTGATTTGTGAGTCCATGGCATAGCTCAAATTTGCATCCTCAGATATTTGTGTTGGTGATATTGCATTAATGCAATAAGAAAGTATTTCTTGAGCACCGACCATGTATGTCCTTTCTTTTAACAAGACTCACGACTTCCATGAACGGTTCCTACTGATGCGTCTGTGTTGGCTTTTTCTAGCCTGCAAAGTGGTGTAAAGGTTGAGAGCCAAAGATATGAAGGGTATTGATGGAAATCGAGAGGTCAAACAGCACAGGACTTGAACACATCAGTTGCCTGGTACAAATTATTTCTTTTCTTTTTTTACTATCGATATTATTTCCTTGTTATTAGTACTTGAAATGATTGGTGTAGTGCTTCACAAGAGCTGGGAGTTGAATTAAACAACTGTATTTCCTGCTTATTCTCATCCATATTCCTTTTCCTCCCTCCTTGCCCCAGTTCTGAGAGAGAAGAAAGTAAGGACACGGCAAGGAGGGAGACAGCAGACAATACAGAAATAGAAAACTAGATAAGGAGGCAGAGAGGCAGGTGACAGAAGGAAAGTGATAGAAGATAACAGAATGCAAGAAAGAGGAGTAACATATAAGAACAGATATGGGGAATGTAAGTGCTCCTAGTAATCTTTCTCCTCCATGGAGAGGAAGTTAGAGAAATACATATTTAATAAATATCTATTTCTCTGTGCTACCAGCTTTTCAATCTTATTTTAAAATCCTAACTACCTTTGGAAGTAGGCATTATTATTCCCATTTAATGTGGGAGAACCAAGGCTCAGAAAGTGTGTGGGACATGTCTTGGCCATATGTGTGCGCAATCTGTATTTGCAAGTAGCGCTCTTGAATTCTAAAGCCTCTGTGCTTTCCACTACATTCACACTGAGCCCTTAGAGAATTAAGATATGAAAATATGGCTCTAGGAGTTCCCATTGTGGCTTAGTGGTTAATGAATCCGACTAGGAACCATGAGGTTGCGGGTTCGATCCCTGGCCTCGCTCAGTGGGTTAAGGATCCTGCATTGCTGTGTTTGTGGCATAGGCTGGCGGCTACAGCTCCGATTAGACCCCTAGCCTAGGAACCTCCATATGCTGTGAGTGTGGCCCTACAAAAGGCAAAAATATATATATGGCTCTAAGTGACTGTTGCGTTTGTGAAATGTTTACGTAGTAGCCAAAAATATCTAAACAATGGATGAAACATAATTAGCCATATAAAAGTATTACCTTTCAGTAAATAACAGGGACTCTGCCTTCCTATTTCATTACATAAAGAAGTAAAGCAGATTAGCCTCCAGAACATGGGGGCCTCATCCAACCAGCTGGATGCCTTGAGAAAAGGCTGAGCTCCCCAAGGAAGAGGCTGCTTCCCACCCATGGCTCAGATCCAGCCGCAGCATCAGTGCCACCTGGATTTCCAGCCTCTGACTTGTCACAATCCTAGCAATGGACCAGTCTCTACCTCCTAGACCCCAAACTTTTTCATCTTTCCAAACTGAGACCCTGTCCCCATTAAACAAACACGAAGTCCCCATCCCCTTGTCCCTGACTATTGGCAACCTCCATTCTATGTTCTGCCTTCATGATTTGACTAATCTAAGCACTGAGTATAATATGCAGTGTTTACCCCTTCCATCTGGCTTATTTAACTGAATGTAGCATCCTCACAGTAACGTTCTCATCCATGGTGCAGCATGTCTCAGAACTTCCTTTCTTTTCAAGGCCGAATAATATTCCATCGTATGAATGGACCACATTCTATTTATTCTGTCATTAGCTGATAGACACTTGGGTTGCTTCCAGCTTGTGGTTACTTAATGTTACCACAAGGACCTATTAGAATCTTACGTTTTCCAGGGAACACCTGAAACATCTGTGCTCTTCAAGACAGCATCTCTCTGGCAGGTGCTGCGCTCTGTTCTTGGACTGCTGATCCACCCAGGCTGCGGGGAGGGGCGTAACCTAGGGTCCCTGAACTCCTCACTCCCGCTTTCTTCTCCTTCCCCAGCAAGGTACTTCTGGACACACACTGCCTTATCTGTTTCTTGCAGAGGAGGAATACTATCCCCTTTTCTAAGTGCTGTAATGTGGGAAAAGTTAGGAAACACTACTTTAAAAATTAATACCACCTGACCTAACTTTCTCTAGTAAGATAAACACGAAATTCTTTAGGCTGTTGGTACATTTCTAATCTGGCCAAGACCCCGTGACGGGCTGAGAGGATGAAGGCAGGCTGCCAGGAGCCCCCGCTCTCTGCAGATTAAGGCAAAGGTTGTGCTTCATTCAAGTATGGCTGGTGAAGTGTAGCCCTGAGCAAGGTGCATGCAGAAAAAATAGAAACCCTGCGGAGTTCCTTCAAGAAGATGTTTTTTGGGGACTTCTTTCCAGGGGCATCTTCTTTCCCTGAGATGGAAGGGAACATATGCATAAAGGCCTGTGGCTAGATGGAGCCTAATGACAGCTGTTGTCTACTACATTTTCTGAGTCCCTTCTTAAAGGCAACATTCTTAAAACCTATTTCTTTTTTTCTCTAAAAACTCATGCTACCTGGAGTAAAGGTTATTCTAGTGTCACCCTAGAATGGTCCTCTGATGAGTCACAAAAATTACCCTTTGTGTAGGATTTTCCCCGGAGATGTTCTTTGATCACTTGCGCTCAGATGGCCGGGTTAGACCATCCAGTTTGGTTGGAAGCCATTAAGCCCATCAACGCACATGGTCCTCAGAAGTTGTAGCTCTGTATGCAGCTATGGCCACAGAGCTGCTCGGAGCTCTGATGGTTTATCATAAACGACCCTCAGTTTCATGCAATGAGACCTGTGAAGGAACCTCGTTCCGGTGAAATGACACAACACACTTCAGGTAGATCTTCCTTTAAGAAGTGATTGTCCCTTCTCCTGTCGTGTATGGGATTATTGGGCAGGGTGGTTAGGATGTTCTGGCACTGCACATTTGGTGAAATCAGTGATCAGAAAAAAGCCAAGAAATGAGTAAGGTCAGGGTCCCACATTTCTGCATTCTCATGCAATGGCCAGCCATGATTCAGGTCTGTTGGATAACACAACTTCCTGTATTTTTGTGCGCAGGGGAGATTATTACATTCCTGAGGAACTGAAATACATTTCATGTTCTAGGTTCCAAGTCTATTATTGTAGCAGAGTACTACCCACGAAACCAAACCAATCAGTATTCATGGACTGTGGTCATTATCGCCATATTTGTTGGGAAGATCAACTGGCAAATAGAGAGTTTCGGAATCCTCAGTTACAAAGACCAAGAGGTTGGTTTATCTGTGAGAAGATGGATGTATCAGCTTTCCCAGTGGATTAAATCAAGGAGGTGGATGTCCCTTCTTTAAAAATCACATGCTTTGGGGTAACCACTGTGGTGCAGTGGGTTAAGGATCTGGCATTGTCTCTGCAGCAGCACAGGTTCAACTCCTGGCCCAGGAACTTCCACATGCTGCAGGTGAAAAAATGTGGAAAAAAATTTTAAAGAGGAAACACTTTACCATTAACCAGTTAATTCTGTTAAGGCTGGATTCTGTCAAGCTATTGCTTCAGGTGCAGTTGTCTAAAAAAGAGGTTTCTCCAAGGCAGGCAAAGCAGCCCAGGCTGGAGATATCCCACCAGCCTTAAAAAAAGCTGCAAGACCTCGACTTGTCCAGGACTATATTCTGAGGCACTTTTTACAGCATATAATGTTAAGTGCTGACTTCCTCACAGAGGGTCATTTATCACTGGGATTTGTTTCATGGCCTTTGCCCCTGCATGTATATTTCTGATGCGGAGTGTTTTGGCTGTTTGTTTAAATTAGTTGGTGCTTAAAGGAATGTCCTAGAGAATGTGAGAGCATTTCTGGAATTCTTTGGAATGCTCTGGCTATTTGCAAGATTGTTCCTGCCTCCAGCTTGACTGTTTCCATTGACAGGTGCTGACTTTCCCCAAGTTAATTATCAATATAACAGAGAGGTGGGGGAGCTCACAACTATCTTTAATGTTAGAAAAGCGTGGACATGTTAGCTTCGATTCATAATAACAGATGACATTTGCTCAGCATAAACTTTCTACCACGCATAATTGGTATAATCCTTATGACAAATTTTTGTTGTCGTTGTTTTTTATGTTTATTTATTTTTTTACTGCACCTGCAGCATGTGGAAGTTCCTGGGCCAGGGATTGAACCCCAACCAACACTGGATCCATAATGCACTTTTGCACAAAAGAACTCCCTCATGACAAGATTTTTTTTTTATATATATATATTTTGGCCCCACCCATGGCATACGTAAGTTCCCGGGCCAGGGACTGAATCCGAGCTGCAGCTGCAGCAATGCTAGATCCTTAACCACCTGCGCTGGGGCGAAGATCAAACCTGCACCTCTATGGCAACCAGGAAGATGGGGGAAATGAGAGGAATTACTGTAAATTAACGAGATCTGGATAATGATACCTCATTTTTATGATTTAGCAAAACACTTGAATCGGTAGCCTGTATTCCTAAGATAAAAGAGCTAGTGTATAATTCATAGGATACAAGTTTGGGCAGACCTGAAGCTTCTACAATTTGGAGACACCCTCCTTAAAATCTTTTTTACAGAATTACAAACACAAAAATATATTAAAAGTAAATCTTTATTACAAATAAGAAATTATGAGAGGCTAAAAATTAATAAGATCTGAGAAATATGATATATATCATAAATCCAGAAAAATAGAAAATGTTTAATATACTTCCCTGCACACTTCTCTATTACTCTTTTCCCCTATGTTTTTTGGTAACCCATTTTTTTTATCACCTCTGCCTAAAAGAGGAATTTTGCAGTTTCTTCCATAGAGAGAATGCAAAGGTCATTCAGTCTTTTCTCTAACATGGTTGATTAATTTTATGTTTTTATTATGAACACTGTAAAAAAATGTGTCCAGCCCTATAATTTGTTCCTGGTAATGTGATGTCAGTTTTTAGGACTGCTGTCAAATTTGGGAATACCTCTATTAAGTTTCCTTAATACGTGGGCACTATAGGAGGGAAGAATTTTACAAAGACTCTGCCTGTACCTTCATGTTACAAAGCTGAATGAGCTGGCAAAGCAGGTGGTTAAAATATACCCATTTTAGACACACACAAACACACACGTTTGGAAAAATAGATTCACGTTATCTGCCTTTGAGTGGAAGTCTTCTTACTTGAAACTCTTCTCTAGGTTACCTTGAAAAGGTCAAACGCAGTCTGGAGGAAGGTGACATCGCAGCAGGAGATAGATGGGTCCCAGGGTCAGATAGATGGGTGGCTGTAGGGTGAGAATGCTGAACCCTAACCATTTGATGTAGGTCCCCAGTACTTGTCCCTTTGGAGAAAGAATTCTGCAAAGAGACTGAGGGTAGGGAGGCAGATCAATGTTTATTAGGAGAGAAGAGAGAGAAGATAGGTGTGGAGAAAGCACAGGCGGGCTGGGGGGCGTAGAGGGGGTGGGTGGAGAGGGAGAGAGAGAGAGGTAAAGACAGAAAAAGCAGAAGAGGAAGAGGATGACATGCTTTGGAGGTGGTCTAAATCACCTGTATGGGGGCGGGCCTTCAGGGTTTCCTCTGGCCAATCACCTTGCTTCGTCTGGCTTTGGCCTGGCTCGGGCCCCTCCCCTGTGCACAGGCATCTTTTAGCCACGGTGATTCTAGCACAAGGGTGTCTAGGAAGCTGACAGGATGTGTTATGGTCTGGTGCCGCTCCTTTCTCCGACCCCTGAGGAGTCTTTCTGTGAGTGTGTAGTTCCAGGGTTCTCCTTGACCTTGAGAATGAGAAATAGGTGGCCTGTACCTTTTATCCCAGCAGGATGCAACTTTTGTCATCAAGTTATCTGTCCACAGGAAACAGATTACAGTTGCTCAACCTGGGACCCATCTATCCTCTGCTTCACGAGGGCATGTTTTGAGACCTTTCTCATGCCCAGGTACACTCCAAAATTATACAGATTCTATATATTAACTTGTACGAAGATGAAAATCATTTTAAGACAGTAGAGCAGGACAGTAGCCCAGCTTAATGGGTAGGATAACTCAAGTTTTATAATATTGCTTAATATGAGTTGTCAGGGAGCTGAAATATTACCTCAACAGAAGAACATGGAAAGAGAAATTTTTACCAGAGGATATTTAGTGCCATGTAGGCATGGAGATAGGATAGCTGCATAATTCTACTTTATTTTTCTCGTAGAATAAACTCTCTATTCCCTCCCAAATTAGTATTTCTATGTAGATATTTTCAGAAGTACCTACATGTTCATTATACTCATGCGTGTTCTGTAGGATATGTAGTTTATAATGATACCCTGCTTTGAACTGCACTCCAGTGAAGGGAAGAGAAATTGCTGTCATACACTTAGCTTCTATGCTTTTTGATAGCTGGTATTGTCATTAAATATCTCAACTTCATTTCCTAAGTGGATAACATTGAACTTTTTACTGCTAATTTCTCTGCTCCTCATGACCAGTAGTAACCTTCTGAAAAATGTGTGCTTCGTTGCATGTACCTCCCCTCTTTACCAAAATCACATATATACTGACACCCTGCCCCACCTCTTTGGAGTGGTTTTTCAGAGCTCTCTGAAGTGCCACTTCCCAGGCTCTAGTCCTCATTTTGCCCCAAATAAAACTTAACTCACAACTCTCATGTGCTATTTTTTAAAGTCAACAAATGTAAAAGAAAGACTGGTAGGATCAAATAAAAAACTGGGAGGGAAGAGGATGTTTTTGTTTTTAAGAGAGAATTGCTTGAAGTCAGATATGGAAATTTGTCTGACCAACTTCGTATTGTCTCTAATGCAGCGTGCCAAAGTATGGTCTGTGGGGGAGTGTTGAGATGGCATCAGTCATCAATGTGTAGAAATACTCCCTCTAATTACTTATTGTGCATATGTCAATCATAAGTTTAAATGAGTCAATATTTTAAGTTATTCAGCTTGTACCATCTTTCAGGGGAATACTAATGATACTATTAATGTATCACTTCCTTTTCTGAGATACTTTCACATCTCCTTCATCTGACTGCAGCATCATACTTGTTAAATTATTTATAAATAAATAAATTATTTACAACTCATGAGGAAGAGGTGAGATCTTAAAGATCTCAGAGAGGTCCAGATTAGAAAATTTAGAAAATTTCAGTTATCAGAAAATCTAGTTATCCATTCTGGGAACTAGAAGAAGGAAATGGCATTGCAAGCATCTTTCTCCACCTGACTGTGTAGAGCTACAGTATCAGTAGGGATATATATGGGGGAATTTTAAAGTTTTTGCTGCAGTTTTTTTTCCCCTCCCTTTTTGTCTCTGTTGCAAAGTGTTCAATAAAACAAGGCTTACTGTCCCAATAGTTTTGTTTATTTTTATTTTTCCTCCCAGTTCTATTGAATGACATACAGCACTGTATAAGTTTCAGGTGTACAGCGTAATGATTTGACTTACAAGCATCATGAAATGATTACCACCATAAGTGAGCATCCATCATCTCATATGGGTACAAAATTAAAGAAATGAAACTTTTTTTCTTGTGATGAGAACTCAGGATTTACCCTCTTAAAAACTTTCATATATAGCATAGAGCAGTGTTGATTATATGAATCATGTTGTCCACTACATCCCTAGTACTTAGTTATCTTGTAACTGGAAGTTTGTATCTTTTGACCACGTTTGTCACTGTACAAAGATGGTTCCAATGTGTTTATATCAAAGGATTCTTTGGGGGAATGATGATCACACTTTAGTGTGAATGAAAATTGTTTGAGTTGTGAGTTAAAATGCAGATTCCAATTAAGTAGTGGCAGGATGAGGTGGGGAACTAAATGCTGTGCTAAGCCCTGCCTCCGGGTGGAGGGGGAAGATAAGGATATAGCCAGTGTCTGGATTCTCCCATTTCCTCTTTGACATTTTTTTTTTTTTGGTCTTTTTTTTGGGAGGGGGGAATATGGAATTTCCCAGGTTAGGGGTTATATTGGAGCTGTAGCTGCTGGCCTACACCACAGCCACAGCAATATGGGATCTGAATTGTGTCTATGACCTACACCACAGTTCATGGCAATTCTGGATCCTTAACCCACTGACCAAGGCCAGGGATTTAACCCGTGTCCTCATGGATACTAGGTGGGTTCATTACCACTGAGCCATGATAGGAGCTCCCTTCTTTGATTTCTTTAGTGATCCATTTGTTCTTTAGTAGCATATTGTTTAGACTCCATGTGTTTGTGTGTTTTACAGTCTCTTGTAGTTGACCTCTAGTTTCATGGTGTTGTGGTCAGAGAAGATCCTTGATATGATTTTAATTTTCTTAAATTTACCAAGGCTCATTTTGTGGCCTAGCATGTGATCTGTCCTGGAGAACATTCCATGTGCACTTGAAAAGAATGTGTATTCTGCTAATTTTGGATATAATGTTCTATAAATATCAATTAAGTCAGTCTGATGTAATGGGTCATTTAAGGCCAGTGTTTCCTTATTGATTTTCCATCTGGGTGATCTATCCGTTGATGTAACTGGGGTGTTAACGTGACTAATACCAGTATGTTACTGTTGATTTCTCCTTTTATGCCTGTTAATATTTGCCTTATATATTGAGGTGATCTTATGTTGAGTGTATATGTATTTATTTTAGAAACTTGAAGATTTAAAAAATTAAATAACCTTTAGTAACTTACATCTTCTGATAGAAGGTGGCCCTGGGACATGAACCTTAGTCTTTAGGCCTTCAGTCCCACCTGTCTCTATAACTGTGCCCTGAGACTTGGTGTACCTATGTGGCTAAGACCATAGAGTTTTAGAGCCAGGTTCCTTGTGTCCAAATCTTAGCTCTTCCACTTACTAGCTGTATTATTATTAGCTGTATTAACTCAGCTTCTGTCTACTGTTGCCAAATAGAACTGTGGAAAAAGACTTTTGAGTGAAGGAGAAAAAGATAGCTTTATTGATTTGCCAGGCAAAGGGGGCCACAACAGGCTAATGCCTTAAAGACTGTGCCTTAAAGACTTTGGAAGGGGTTAGGAGGTGGTTTCATAGTTTAGAGAGTGGAAAATAGGGTCATAGATAAGATCAGGGTAGAGGCAAGCTTACATTGTAGTGACCCCAGGACTGGATCTAGTGGTCCTCCTTCCTGTAATGAAGATTCTTCATCACGTAGTTCTTTCATTTGTTGGGTACTTTAGTTCTGCAGAAAGGCTCAACGATATTGTTATGTATATTCCTTAAGAAGTAACAAACAACCTGCCCCAAGGCTGCGCTATTGTCTGTCTGTCTGTCTGTCTGTCTGTCTGTCTGTCTGTCTCTCTCTCTCTCTCTCTCTCTTTTGTTTTTTAGGGCCATACCTAAAGCAAGTGGAAGTTCCCAGGCTAGGGGCTGAATTTCAGCTACAGCAGCCGGCCTACAGCACAGCCACAGCAACATGGAATCTGATCCGTGTCTTCGACCCACACCAGAGCTCATGGCAACCCTGGATCCCCCACTCACTGTGCAAGGCCACGGTTTGAACCAGCATCTTCATGGATACTAGTCGAATTCATTTCCACTGAGACATGATAGGAAGTCCCTGCACTATTGTCTCTTTACTGCTCCTCCCTGCCTCTGCATCCCCTCCGTTTTCTGATTAGCAGCTGCCCTTCAGAACTCAAGGAGGCTGAGGGTTATTCCCTAAAAACTGGAAGTGCAGGAGACAGAAAGGCTTGTGCGCCCAGGCGCCCCACAGGGCACTAGCTCAGTTACGTTATCTTGGGCAAAATCACTCATCTCTGCATGTCACAGTTTCCCATTGGAAAGTGAGCATAACTTGTCTAGGATTATATGAGTTACTGTTGTGAAGGGCTGCAGGAAGCACAAGGCAGCCATTTGAAAGATGATATAGGGGACAGCCTGCATCCTCGTCCATGGTGTACACACATCTGCTGTCCCTGCGTGCTGACTTTGCTGAATCGTCTGTTTTCTCTTTGTGGGCCCCAGGAGAGGGGAGAGTGGCCCAGTTACATGAAGGCAATAGCTCCCTCCAATGCAAAACGAGCAACCTAGGCAAGAGGAATTCTATCTCATTCTGTTGCATTGCCCTTACTTACATTCACGGAGAGAGCCAGGCTACGGTTTTTAAATCTTCTGGTAGGAAATGATTGAAATTATTACCCAGGCACAGGAGAAAGCTAGATTTTGTTTGTTTGTTTTTTGTCCTTTGGACCTTCTAATATTCTTTTACAGTATTTTTTTTTCACAGTACACAGCAGTTATTTATTTAAATACTTGAAAAAGTCAGTGATGGAAAAAATAGGTTTATCACGAGAGTTTATAGTCATTAGATTTATTTTACCATTTTATTTGTTTTATTTTAACTTAATTTATTTATTTATTTTTTTTTTGCTTTTTTAGGGCCACACCTGTGGCATGTGGAAGTTCCCAGTCTAGGGCTTGAATTGGAGCTGCAGCTGCTAGCCTACACCAAAGTCACAGCAATGCCAGATCCAAGCTGCATCTGCAACTTGCACTGCAGCTTGCAGCAATGCCAAATCCTTTAACCCACTTAGTGATTGAACCCCCATCCTCACGAATATTAGATTCTTAACCCGCTGAGCTGCAATGGGAACTCCTATTTTACCATTTTGAAAAGTACTGCTTCTAGGTTATCCCAGCCAGATATGGAACTCTTACTAACAACTGCAGCTACTATAATAAACTGTAATAGACTCAGCCATTATGATTTACACTTTGGGAGAAAATTTAATAGTAGTTGTGGTGACTGTTTATTGAAACTAAAACATTGATAATATACAAATCTTTTTTCTCATTTGATTGAAAGGGCTATAATTCCAATTCTACTCAATATTTTCAAAGGAAAAAGTATTCTTGCTTGTCAAACATGGCAGCTCCCCCCCCCCTTTTTCTTTCCTATTTGTTAAGGCAAAACAGATATGCATTTTTTTTTTCTTTTTAGAGCCGTACTTGTAGCATATTGAAATTCCCGAGCTAGGGGTTGAATCAGAGCTACAGCTTCTGGCCTACACCACAGCCACAGCAACATGGGATCTGAGCCGCATCTGCAACCTACACCACAGCTCACAAAATGCCAGATCCTTAACCCACTGAGTGAGGCCAGGGATCGAACCTGCATCCTCATGGATACTAGTCAGTTTCGTTACCTCTGAGCCACAATGGGAACTCCCAGATATGCATTTAAAAATTCAGAACTTTTCTGTTGGTAATGTCCAGCAACTTTCAACTGCCTTGCTATGTTTGGATGGTGTTTTCCTTTGACAGGCTATGACCTCACATGGGTGTTGCCAACAGCTGTTAACCAATGGGTGGGTCAGGCAGTCTTCCTTACAGCTGGGTATCATCTCTGTATTTCCTGTGTCACAAAGGTAGCAACAATAAGAGTGTTTTCATAGGCTTTCTGTTAGCAGCCTTGACCACAGGCGAGCTGTGGCTTGCTCAGCTGTGAAGGACAGGGGCCAGGCTTATTTACACCCACTGCTGGAACTGCAAATCGGTTCACTGGTTCTTTAGAGAAATATGGCAATATTTACATATTACAAATACATGAATAGTACTTAATACAAAGTATGTGTTAAAAACCCTTAAAAATGTGCACTATCTGATTCGGAAGTTCCATTTCTAGGAATTTTTTATGCTTAAGGAAATACTCAGACAAGTGTGCCAAGGTATGTAAACAAGGATGTTTATAGAAATGTTTTAATTAGAAGAAAATTGTAAGCAACTATTCATGAATGGTGGCTTGACAAATAACGTATGGTACATTCACATGTGTACTGTCAGGCAACTATTTAAAACCATGATATGAAAGATAGTTATTCTGTGTATTGTATATGGGAATATATTTAATCTGTATTGCTAAAGGAAAAATGACTATAATTTGATATATTTAATATTGTGTATATCTACTTCCATATGAATTTTTATTTACTTAGAAACAGAAAATGTAAACCACAAAGTATTCCAAACCATTATTTCAGACTATTGGATTATGGATGGTTTTAATTTTATTTTAATTAATTTTGTAAATTTTTCACTCTAATATTATGTTACTTGTGTAGTAAAAATGATTTTGTGGAATGGTTTGTGTGTGACAAAGAGTGTTACAAGTTATTCTACCATCTTCGTATTTAGCAATGTTTATACATTTGAACAGGTATTAATAACATTTCACTATGTCAAATGCAGACCAGAGAAAGATGGCTTCTTTCAAAGCTGAAATACCCTCCCAGAGCTGAAATCCCTTTAGGTCTGTTATTTTGTTGACTTTTACAGAAATATAGCTCCATAAAATCAGACCTCTGTTGCATTAGCTTGTGGACCCTGTGTTGTTACACTCTCCAATCTATGCTGCAAAATCCAGAAGGACTGTCTTTGATGCGTTCACAGCACACACACTGAAGCCAAAAGAAATAAAAAATAAACCAAAAACCCAGTATATATACTTGATCTATATTTTCCTTGGAAAATATTCTAAAGAAACATCATTAGTGCCAAAGATTCCATAGCATTGGGTTTGTTTCTTTCTGCTTTATGCCATTTAAATTTTTGTACCTCTTATCTGCAACTTTGTGGCCACATTCTGAATAATCTTTAGGATGCCAAGGGTCTTTATTAAATGCTTTCTCTGATTGGGTTTTGTGTTGTTTCTATAAGGAATAACTTATGTCCTCATGATAAGTTAGGCAATCAGATTTTAAATGTGCTTCTGTATCTAACATCATGATGGTGATGGTGATGATGTAAGAGAAGCAGTAATCACAGAAGTAGTAACGAGTAACTACTGTGTAGTAGTAGTAGTAGCAATTGAGCTATCCGTAGTAACTGCTAGACAGTTGTGTTACTACTGCTGGTACTACTATTACTACCAATAAACCTAGTAGAAATTCCAGTTATGAATACCTTAGTATATGTAAGGAGCTCCACTAAATGCATCCATTGCTTTATTTCATCCTGAAACCTCCTAAGAAGTAGATATTATTATCCTCTTTTCACAGATGATGGAATTGAGATTTAGAGAGACTGAGTAATTTGCACAAATGACACAGTTAATCAGTGGCAGAGGTATGGATGAAGCCCAGGTGGTATGGTCTCTAACCCTGCCTTCTTTCTGATATACACGCTACCTTCCCAAATCTCTTCTATTCTCTGGGTCTTTGGTTTACCATTGTTAAAACGAGTAAGTTGAGCTAACTAAATTGTTGCTGTGCTTTCCTGTAATGTGAACATTATTGCAGTCTGTATGCATTATAGTAGAGAACCGAGGTAATTAAATGAATACAGCCATATTGCCTGGGTTTGTATCTTAGCTTTACAACTGGCTAGTTTTGTGATCTTGCCTAGTTACCTACCTCTTTGTGCTTCTGTTTCCTCACCTATAAAATGAACCCTGCAATGACTGCTCCATAAGACAGTTGTAAGGAGTGAAAGAGAGAATGTATGTACAGTGTCTGACACAGAGGAGGCGTGTATTTCCTTTGCTTCTTGGCCCAAGTCTTTTACATCCCAAATCTTCAGTTTATCACAACTCCAAACAATTTCAAGGTCTAGGATGGCCAGCTCATCTACTATGTTAGGGACTCTTACAATCGAGTTCTGAAAACCCCATCCCAGGAAGCCCTCAGTTCTGGAAAACTGGGCCAGTTAATCACCCTATTTTAACTGTCCAGCCTGACCCTCCAAGTCCTGACTCGTATGGTTCATCTGTCCCTTTGTTCATCTTTACATTTCCAGTAGCCTCATCTCTCCTGTCCTGGAAGAAGGTGGGAAATCTTGGGAAATACAGTCATTCATACCCGTGCGTATTTCCAAGATCCTGAAGTCAGAGCATTGCAGGACTTTTTAACTGAAAGTTCCCTTAGAAAATGTCTTACATATTTGGAGGCAGAGCGCAAGTAACTGTAATAGCGTGAGGGAGGAGAAAAAGCCCAACCCGTGCATTAGAGTTATAGAATTCCAGGGGCACAAAGCAAGGTTTAAAGAAAAAGTGGTCCCGATTATGGCATCCGAAGCCTGTGATGATGGGCAACAGGATTACTTGTACACTGAGTCCAGAGCCCAGCCTAAGGTAGGCTCTTACTAAAGTCTGGTGAATTGAATTCAATAAATGATAGCCTCCGTGTGGGAGAAGCAGGTAGCAAAGGACAGTGCAGGGGCAGGGATTCTCAGTTTCAGGCAGGGCAGGCGGGCCAGTCATCCGAGAGGCAGACTTGGGTCACAGAACAGTTCAGGGACACACTTCCAATCAGAGGGCCACAGAGATGATCTTCTTCAGGGGATCGGAGTTTTAGGTAGGTCATGTGCAAGGAGTCATGGAGGAATAAGACAAAAATACCAGTTATTCGAACTAAGAAACCAGACTCTATCCTAATGAACAGGTGATACCCACTGATCAGACTTGGGGCACTAAGTTACGATGAGACTATCAGTAAGGGTGACCCGATGACGAGTCCCTGAATCTTCCACTTGGCTCCCTCAATCGTAATTCTGAATGAGTAGTGGTTCTCATTCTTTACTATGATTAGAAACCACCTGGAGTGTTTTTAAAAATTAAGATTCTGAGGCTCCATTCGTAAAGATAATGATCCATGAGCCTTGTGGTTGGTCCGAGGACTACACATTGTTAACGTGCCTGCAGCCCACTGCCAACTGGGCGAGGGGAGGCCCACATGAGGGCCAAGGCACTAGGTGATCCAAGGAGGCCTACTGTGGGGGCGGGAACTGAGGAACCGCCTGGCAGTCCCTCCCACTTGTCCATCAAAACCTGAGGCCCAGAGCCAGGACCAGGTCCCAAGGCTCTTGGTCTGGATTTGGCTGCTCTTTTGGTTGTATGTGGGATTCCACATCATGCTTAAACAGTATCTTTAAAATTTTTTTTATTGGAGCGTAGATGACTTTCAGTGTTGTATTAGTTTCATTCTTTTTCAGATTCTTTTCCCACCTAGGTTGTTATAGAACATTGAGTAGATTTCCCTGTGCTACACAGTAGGTCCTTGTTAGTTATCACTTTTATATCTAGTAGTGTATATATGTCAATCCCAACCTCCTAATGTATCCATCCCTCCCCTCGTCATTAAACAATAGACTTTGTTTCCGACATCTTGTCTTAAATATCTGCTATGGCAATATGCCTTTCTCTGTCTCTTGAATCTTGAGATGCTGATTTGTTCCTAAAAAGGAAATCTCCTCATACCTCTGCCTTTGGGGCACAATAAATGACACAAACATATCTTTCAGCAAAGTTTCCTTTACAACCAGCTGGAAATCTCCCAGTCGTCTAACAGCCTAAACTCAAGCCAGATCCTCCCTAGAAATATGGGCTGGGCTCTTCATAAGCTTGTTTTGTGAGGGTGCTTGATCCTGCTGAACCACAGTCAGGGCAACTTGGCGACTAAAAGTGATCCTCATTTTTTTCTTTTAATCACTCTGAGTATGGGCTCTGAATTCACAGGTTCTCTATGTGAAATTGGGAGATCAAGGAATACAGAGGACCAAGTGCAGTTTTAATGAGTGGCTTTAAGAAATCCAGGGTTTTCATGCAGATAAAATTAAGAACAGTTCCAGTTTCTGAGTGAAGTCTGACACATGTGTTCTTAATTTGATTATAAAGCTGAGCAATGGCTATGAGGTTTGAAAGACAGGGAAGAATGCAGCAATATAGATGAAGATGTCAGATTCACTTCATTGGGAATTTAATTCTTAATAATGAAAAGCCAACACGATTAAATTGAGTTGGGAATTAGCTTGTACCTTGTGAGGAACACAGAGGAAAATATAGTTCCTGAGATCTCCCAGCCTTTCTAGAATGCAAAGAATTTTGGAGCACTTCAGTAAAGATTCCTAAGCTAAGTATTCCCAGTAAGAGTAAATATTATTCAAGACGTGCAGCTTTGAAAACAACCTATAGGTTCTAAAATTGTCATATGGTTTCCACATAGGTTGACAAACAAGATAAGCAATTTTATTCAAATCTACTCTATTAGTAGTTTCCCAGACTCACATTTACAAATTTGCAGCACATAATGGGAATAGACTTTTTAATGTGCTTAGATTTTTTCCCACTTTTCTGTATTTCTCTGTTTCTCATTCAGTGAATAATTTTCAGAGATGAGCATTGCTCTGAAAAATGCTGCTAAGTCAGTTGACAAGCTTTGGGAAAGCCATGCTCGGTAGCTCAGCTACCTTTAAAGATGAAGAAAGCTACAAACAACTTCATCTCTTGGATACAAAATGAAGTATATGCATACACACACACATACACAAACATAAACACACATACACATTTTATGGCCTCAGAATTCAAGGTCTCTCACTGATCAAAAGTGATCTCTATTTTTTTCCTTTTTTTAATACAGAACACTGTAAACCAACTATAATGGAGAAAGCAAAAATTATTAAAAACTTAAAAAAGATCTCTACCTTTTTTCTGGGAGACTATAACTGTTTATATAAATAAATAAGCAATTATTCTTTAATGGCTATTTGATCTGATTAGAGGGGGTTATAAGTATTCTCTATAGAAGAGATTTTTTTATTAGAGAACAATCATAAAATCTTGTATTTAATTCTGCTTCTTAATTTCCTCCATGCTTTTCAACTTTACACACTTATGGAATCTGCCCTGGGCAAAATATCGAATGGCTGCTAAGGATACAAAGATATAAGAGGTTTTTGCCTTTAATGGGCACAGAATCTAAGGGGGAAAATAGACACACCAAGAGAACAAGTAAATTCTGCAACAGTAATAAAGTGCCATATTCATGCTCTGTTCACGAGTACTAGGAACTTATTTTGGTAGGAATTCACTAAAGAATGAATACATCTACAGTAGATGGATTTATTGATCCAGCAGATAAAAGCATGGTGTTGAAGCAGATTTAGATAGTTACAAATACAATGCATAGAGTAGAGGAGATAAAAAAAAATCGACTTGGTCTTTTTGGAAGAGGGGAGAGTTTTGCAGCTCGGGGTGTCCTGACTGTAGGGTCAGGACAGCTGTATCAGTTTAAGGGAAGAACTCTCAGGCCCCATAGATGTAGGTTAGGAGACTGAGTCTTGTGGAATCCTATTACAGCTCTGGCTCTATCAGCATCCTTTAGTATCCTTTATTGAATTCAAGTCACCAGACTTTAGTAAGAGCCTACCCTAGGCTGGGCTCAGGACTCAGGGTAATCCACAAGCAAGTAAGGAAGGCAAACATGTAAATACATAAGCATCATTCTGTAAAGAAGGTATTACTCTATTTAGAGTAGAGGGCAAAGTTCAAGTGTTAGGATATAGGGAATTACTGTCAAAAAGAACACCAACTTGGGAGTTCCCTGGTGGCTCAGCAAGTTAAGGATCCAGCATCATCACTGCTGTAGCTCAGGTTAGATGTGAATTCTATCCCTGGACCAGGAATTTCAGCATGCCACAGATGTGCCTCCTCCACCCCCGCCAAAAGAAAAAGAACTCCAAATCCTGCTGGCTTAAGACAAAGAAATGTATTTCTTGCTTATGTAAAATCCAGTGCTGGTGACCATAAATGGATAGCTCTCCTGGCTGTCTTCCCTCTAAGCAATGACTCAGAGACTGGGGCTGCTGCTACCTTGTGTCTCCACCATTCCGTTCTTTTAAGGTCACCCTGGGGTCACCCAGCTGGTAGGTGGAGGGAGGAATTCACGGAGGATTCTCCGATTTCCCCCTGGAAATGGTACATATCATTTATGTCTACATTCCATTGGCTAGAACCAGTTACACAGCTCTACCTCGCTGCGAGGCAGCTGGAAAATTGGCAGCTACTTCTAAGAAAATCAGTGTAATCTTCACGAGGAAGTGAAGCAGCAATCTTTGGTGGCTTCCAGCAGTCTGCAGCAGGGCAGCGGGGGCCAAAAGGGAGATCTTGCTACGGAGGCAGTGATGTGTATGATAAGTCTTGATGGAAAAAATAGTTTGGCAGTCATAGGAGGGGACACAGGGAGGGAGAGTCAAGCATTCATAGGAGCTACATGTCTGTAAGGATGGAAACGTGAAACCGCACGGTTGTGGCAGGAAGGTGCTTTTCTTTGTTAAGACTGGGATGTAGAGTAAGGACAGAGGTGATGGGAGGTGGGGAAGGAGAGCTCTGTAGTTATCATTTCGTGAGGAGATTTTGCAGTCTCTGAATAGGAGCTCGAAGCTATTGACACTTTCTGTTGCTGTTGTTTTTTTCACATTTTAAAAATTGAAGTGTAGTTGATTTACAATGTTGTGATGACTGTTTAATTAAACGTGTAATTTTGAAATTTAGCTTCACATTAAAATAAGGGAAGTTTTTTTTTCTTAAATTTTATTAAAGTATAATTGACTTACAATGTGTTAATTTCTGCTGTACAGCAATGAGACTCAGTTTTATATTTGTGTGTGTATATGTATACATATGTATGTGTATATAATATACACATAGATATTCTTGTTCTTATTATTTTCCATTACAGTTTATCATAGGATATTAAATATAGTTTCCTGTGCTATGCAGTAGGACTTTGTTGTTTATACATCCTATATATAAGAGTTTGCATCTGCAAAGAGAAATCTTTTCTTGATGCTTAGTCCCAGACCCGCCCCCCCAGCTCATTTAGGTCAAAATCAGAAGAAATCAGTAATTTTAAAAGCCTCGTAAAAGAATAGAATATGTCACCTAGATTGAGAAGAATGGAACAAAACCGTTGTTAAATGCATACAAATATTTGATAGACTCTAATCCAGTGGCTATAGAGAGAAGAAACACATAACTACTTAAAATGACTTAAAAAAAATCCCATTCTAGCACAGGAAACATAATCAATGATTGACATTGTCTGGAAATATAATTTTAATCATCATCCAGAACATTTACGAGATGGCTATTTCAGGCAAGGCAGTTTGAGACAACAAAAATCATCCAAAGGCTTGTAATTTTCTATGAAATGAAGGAAGTTGTCTAATGTAACAGAAACGTAAGGGACTGTGGAGTCAGATCTGGATTTGAATTCCTATTTGACGTTTTCCAGCTACTTGACTTTCTAGGAACATCACTGAAGGTCTAAGTTCTCTGAGACATGGTTTCATCCTTTGAAAAAGAAGTAAACTCATCATTTGTTCATGATATTGCTGGTAGTCTCCCTAGTATTAATTTCTCAGCTCCCTCTTTTGTCGGTGGCAATGTGCCCAGATAAAAGGCTTGATTTCCCAGGCTCCCTTGAAGTGAGCTTTGGCCAAGTGACATGTTTCTGATGAATGAGGCATGAGCTCAGGGGAGAGTGGCAGACCTTGAGGTCAGAGGGCTGATGGGGGTAGGCAGGTCCTGTGGGGCCTTGAGGCTGTTTTAAGGCTTTGGCTTGTGTTTTGAGGGCAATGGAAGCCCTGAGCCTGAGAGACAGACTTTTATTCTGGATGCTGTACTGACAGCAGACTGTAAGAGGGCAAGGGTGGAAAAGGGAGAGCTTATAGGAAAGGGCTGCCATAATTTAAGGGAAAAATGTCGGTGGCTTAGACCGAGATGGTGAGCCATGGAGGTGATATAATCGTCAGACTCTGGATATATGTTGAATAGGGTGCCAGTGGGATTTAAAGATGGAGTGGATGTGGGGTGTGTTAAGATAACTAAGAAAGAATCCAGGTGTTTTTGGCTTGAATCACTGTGAGGAGAGGGATGGCCTTAAATGAGATGATGATGGCTACAGATGAAATGTCTTTGAGGGTAAAGATGAAGAGTTGAGTTCTCTGCGTGTTGAATTTGATACATCTATTTGAAATCCAAGAGGAGTTGTGAAGTAGGCGGTTTTGTGTATGAGACTGGAGACAGAAATCTGTGCTAGAAATATGCATTGAAGGATTCCAGGGTATGTTTAAAATCGAGAGATTGGATTAAATCATGAGAGTAAATGTCAATAAAGGAGAGCTGTGTGTGCCATGGATCAAACCGCTGTTTGCCTTTGCAGAGTTCAGCAGTTCAGTGGTCTCCAACATATCCAGCCTCTTGGGATAGGACATGATGGAAGATAATATAAGAAAATGAATGTATACATGTATAACTGGGTCACTTTGCTGTATAGGAGAAATTGGCACAACATTACAAATCAACTATAATTCACACAAAAAAATTTTTAATTAAAGTATGATTGATTTACAATGTGGTGCCAATTTCTGCTACACCTGTGGTTTTCTAAAAATTTACGGGTATTTAAAAATATAACATGTATTCATCAGTTATGCTGTTTTCAGTTTTCTTTTTTTTTTTGTCTTTTTTTGCCTTTATCTAGAGCCGCACCCGCGGCATATGGAGGTTCCCAGGCTAGGGGTCTAACAGGAGCTGCAGCTGCCAGTCTTTGCCACAGCCACAGCAACGTGGGATCCAAGCCGCGTCTGCAACCTACACCACAGCTCACAGCAACGCCGGATCCTTAACCCACTGAGCAAGGCCAGTGATCGAACCCGCAACCTCATGGTTCCTAGTCGGATTCGTTAACCACTGAGCAAGGACGGGAACTCCTGTTTTCAGTTTTCAATTGCAGAAAACCTGCATAACCCTTTTTGTTTGTTTGGGTTTTTTAGGGCCGCACCCGTGGCATATGAAAGTTCCCAGGCTAGGAGTTGAATCAGAGCTGTAGCTGCCAGCCTACACCACAGCCATAGCAATTCAGGGTCCAAGCCATGTCTGTGACCTACACCACAGCTCACAGCAACTCCAGACCCTTAACGCACTGAGCAAGGCCAGGGAGTGAACCTGCATCCTCGTGAATACTAGTTGAGTTCATAACCTGCTGAGCCACAGTGGGAACTCCCAAGGGTACTTAATTCTTAATTCTCTTCTGAGTTAGATATTCCCCCATCTCCCAGCCCCTTGGTCTGCTTAAACAAGAATGCTTAAAACAACAGCATCAATAACAGTATAACTATGAACATAAGTACTGGGATCTTGTCCCTGTGCTCAGTTCTAACGCTTGTGGGTATTACACTTCCTTTAGTGCAGTGCCACGGACAATGCACAGCTCTTGCTATCTTCCCAGTGTTTTCTGAGTGTGATAGCTCCTCTTATGATATGAGTGAGGAGGTGATTAAAGTATAAAGCAGAGAGAAATACTGCCATAGAAGCTTTTCCAGAGTGATGGAAGAACAGTTTTCTGTTTTTCTGTTTAGTATAAACCTTTACTTCTGAAACAAGATGCAGGGAAAGAGAGAGAGGGAGGGAGGGGACAGTCTTATTGAATTTCAGGTGGGCAAGGCATGGATGGGCCGCTATTTATATTTTTATTGGCCTACTAGTTAGCAGAAGATCACCTCAGATTCTGATAGAGGATACTCTGAGATTTCCTTTCATTTTCTGTTTTTGTAAATATGCCCATTTGATATATTTATATATTAAAATATTTATATATAGTATATATAACATAAGTAATGTAATACATATATATCCATATATAGATTATATATGGATATATATACATATATATCGAGAGAGTATATGTAAATAATGGCACCATAGCATGCCATCCATTTCAAAGGCATGTAATAAATATTTAGTTAATATGCACAATATATTACTTATTACATATAATATTTATCAAATGATTTTACACTTTATCAAATGATAAATATCAAATCAAATTATACACAGTATTTATCAAATGATTTTATCAAATGATACTTTAAAAAGGTGTCTTCATTAGTGTTGCTTTCCACATTGTATATGTTATAATGTATATTATATAGTACATATACTATTGTATATATATATAAAGCCTACATATGTATGTAAATATATGAATATATATATACACACACACATATATATATGAAGCCTTCATCGTCTCCTTTGGGTAAATGCCATCAGTGGCAATGAGACCAGCACTAGGATGCACTGGCTCTGTGTTGCCACCTGCCTTTTACGACGTTGGTACCAGTGTAGAGTCTCCCCAGCAGTGCACTTAGGCTCAGTGGGTATTGCCATTTGTCATTGTCTTCTGTATTGATTTGCTAGAGATGACATTAGAATACCACAAACTGGTTGGCTTAAACGACCAAACTTTATTTTCTCACAATTTCGGTGTAGAAATCGGAGATCAGGGTGTTGGCAGGTTTGTTCCCATGCACCAGCCAAAACTGTCTGTGTAAAATAAGAGTGTAGGCCGAGAGACTGCAGTTTCTTAGAACTTCAGGAAGCCAGGATGGCGGGGGTGGTGTAGAGGAGGAGGACATGAGGTTGGGCCACGTCTATGAATGAGGCTAATCTAGTGTCTGTATTTTTCAGTGCCTTAGTACATGAATGACTGGTCATACTAGTTGGCTGATTATAGAATCATGAGATCCAGACTTTCCCTGAAAACTGTGTAGACATTGCCCTGTTTTTGTTCGCTTTTTTTTTTTTTTTTTTTCTGTGCCTGTGGCATGTGGAAACTCCCAGGTCAGGGACTGAACCCAAACCACAGCAGTGACAATGCTGGATCCTTAACCCACTGAGCCACCAGAGAACTCCGTCATTTGGTTTTTAAGTTTGACGAAAAGAAATCCGAGATGAACTCTTAACCTCTGCCTGGATTCTAGTTATGTTCTCTCTTTATTCTTGGAATTTAATTTTAGATATATTTTTCTGGAATACAGCTAAAGGCTCATCTTTCCCTGGTATCATTACTTCATCTATGATAAACCCATTTGTTTTGCGCATTAATATCTTTTTCAGTTTGGTGATATCTCTTGATTACACCTGAATTACTTCTTTTCTGTCTGTCTTAGACTCTTTTAAAAATGATAATCATTTATATGTTGGATCTCTGTCGTGTCATCCATTTGGTCTAATTTTCTATTTTATTCTCTTCTAGTGAATATTTTAAGTGTCACCAACAGATTTTGTTTCCTTGGAGGAAGGTTACATCTACTGCCCTTTAACGGTCTCTTTTTCATCCCACTCTGTTTTCTTCATCTCATTTTAATTCACATTCCTTATTTGGAGAACATTGGTTATCTTTCTGACCAATGTTTCTCTTTTTCTGTAATGCCTTTATCAGTAGCATACTCTTCCTCTGTATCTTGCCTGATATCTGCCAACCAAGCACACAAGCAGCCCGGGAAGCTGTGCCTTGCAGACTTCTGCTATCTCCATGCAGATGTGCAGTGTCTGGTTGGTGCAAGTGCACAGCACTTGTGGTTGGGATGCCAAAGGAGGAGTGGGGGCGGGGGCTGCAGGCCCAGTAGGGGAACATTATTTTTCTGTTTGGGTGAAGCGGTTTTCCATCTTTCTGTAGGGTCATTCTGCACCAGCTATGTGGTGTTATCTGCACCTGTTCTCCTTATTTATAATGTGGAGGGCCCTCAGCTCACTCTTGGCTTTCTTCGATGTACTCATTCTCTAAGCTCTTGGGCCTTTTCTCAAAATTGCTTTGAATGCTGCTGATTCCAGGGGCAAAAGGACTTCCCAAGCAGTGTGCTGCATCTTTTCTGAGACCCTCAAACTAGGAGCTTTAGAAAAGATCCCTTTACTGTCTTCAGGCTCACCTCTCTCTATTTCTACGCTGCTTTCTCAAGAGGTCCCTTATTAGTTTTCTGTTGCTGCCCCAAACAAGTTACCACAAACTTAGTGCTTCGAACAACACAGATCCTGTCTGACAGTTCTGGAGGTCAGCAGTCTGACATTCCTCTTCCCGGGCTCATATCAGGCATTGACAGGGCTGTGTTCTTCTCTGTAGACTCTGGGTGGGGCACAATCCCTCACCTTTTCCGGTGTCTACAGGTCTCCTGCATTTCTTGGCTTGTGGCCATCTCCCTTCATCTTCAGAGCCTTCAAAGATGAGTCGAGCCCTTCTTACTCTTCATCACTCTGACCTGCTCTTCTGCCACCCTGTGCCTGTCAGAGGGCACTTGTGAATACGTTACGGCCACCTGGACAGTCTCACTGGCAATCAGCTGGTTGGCAACCTTAATTCCACGTGCATATTGAAGTCCCATTTTTCAGGTGATGTAACACATCCAAGGTTCCAGGAATTAGGACGTGACGTCTCTGGGGGGACCATTACGCTGCGTCCCATAGCCTCTGTGTCTTCCTCCACTGTGACCTGTTTACATGACACTCCCTGTGAACAGTTCTGGCATCATCTTGATACTCTTCCCTTCTTTCTATCGCCGATGTCACTTTTTTCTCAATTTTATGTTCAGTGGGAGAGTTACCTACAGGTACTTGGGTCATCATTCTTCCTGAAAGTGCAGGCAGTGTTTCTAATAGAGTCATATGACTTCCTTAGAGATTTTCCTAGGATCATGTTTACATATTGATGATTAAATTTGTTGTTAGTTATGTTTTCTCTGTTTCTCTTGTTGCGTGCCTTTCTCTCATTCTTTTGGGAATTTCTCCTAAAGTTTCACTTTCCAGGAATTCCCTTTCTCACTGGCATTTCCAGCATTTGATGTACAATGATAAGTGAAGGAACTAAACTTAGTCAGCTTTGATTCTCATATTTTTAAAAAAATGGTTGGGGGAATAAGTCCAAAGTTTCTCTCCTCATGATCAAGTGTATTCAAGGCAAATTGAGTTCTATTTCTCCTTTATTGAGTTCTCGATTCTATTTATCAAGTGCTTTTCACGTATGTTTTCCATTAGCCTTGAACTTTGGTGACGATTTGGAAGATGTCATGGCTTTTGATGGTCCCTAAAGGGAAATACTGGATTTTTTTACAGTTCATTTTGCATCCATTTTACAATGTGAAAGCTATGGTATATTCTGCTTTACGTTGTGTTTTATGAGTGTCAAAGGTTTAAATTTCTACAGACACCTCTTTTTTGTATTTTGTCTCATGAATTAGGATTCCCATGGGCATCTTACTTTCAGAGTTTCACATTTTCAGGATTATGTGGCATTGTAATGTTTAGTCCGTCGCCAGGGATGAGCTCTCCAGAGAAATTGGAGAAACTTTTTTGTTTTTATATTAAAAAAAAAATCCCTACTTGGCTCATGGAAATACCCTAGATTCCTCCCAGAATGCTTTAGTTCAGATAGCTTAAAGAACAAACCACCCAAATAGTACTGAAATAATATATATGTGAAACAATATACAAGTCACTGCTTCTTTATTACCTAGACTAGCAAGATTAATTTCTTGGGTTCCCATAGAATAGCATTTTATTTAGTATGGAGTCTGTAACCTTTTCCTTCCTGCACTTAATGACCTAGATTTTTGTTTGGCCCCACAATCTAAACTCTGTTTCAATCTACTAATGGTATAAGCCTTCTGTGCTGACAGAACACCCCATGTGCTAACTTTCAGCTTGGGTCCCCTGATGTAAAGTCTGCTGATAAAAGTTGCTCAGCACTGTCAGGCTTATCAACAGACTTCAGTGAGGAGTGTGGCATTTCGGTGACACCAAGCCAGGGACCAAACTGTTCAGACATACCATTCATCACCTCCCTTCACAGGGTCTGCACAAGCATTCCTGCTTTTAATCAGTACATATATGGTCTTAAGAGCAAAATACAAGGTGTGTCTGCTGCCCCAGAGTAGGGCCGTCATTATATCTAGTGGTTGTTGGGTTGGTTGCGTAACAATTGCTTTCAACGAGATATATTGCTCAGGAAATATCAGGGATAATCAAGTGTTAGTAAAGCCTTCACAGACCCTTAGGTTTGGGGTTTCAGAGGAACTAACTATTGAAAAGAGACTGCGAGTGTCCACTTTAATATGCCATATAAACACATAAACTGTGGCATCCGCTACGGAATATCTAAAGGCTGAACTGGGAGGGGGAGTACTTCCATCTCAGTCTGACCTGGGCTGATCAGACCTTACCTTCCCAAACTTGCTGGGGGTGAGGGAGGTGGCTGATGTGACTCTGCCCCCGATGGGCAGAAGGTGGGCCGCGCTCTTATGTGTGGCAGTGGTTTTATTCCTCCCACTGGTTCTTAGAGCTCTCAGAGGAGAGGGTCCCTGAAGCACCCAGCATTAGGAATCGATGAAATAAAGTATGGTTTGTCATTAAATAGATTATGAGGCAGTGATTCAGGACCACGGTCTCCAAGAATATCTAAGAGTGTGGTAGAATCCTTGTTAATACCGAAGGAGCGAAGGCAGCAGAATACGCAAATTATTAAAATATAGTACCAAAATGTTTTCAGTATTTTCCACTAGGTCTTAATATTATAGTAAATGTAAAATGTCCTTTTAATGCTTTTTTCCTATTTCCTGAATATTCTTCAGTGACATACACTCTTTTTTTTTTTTTTTTTAATTGGCTGCCCTCGTAGCTTATGGAAGTTCCTGGGTCAGGGATTGACTCCAAGCTGCAGCTATGGCAACACTGGATCCTTCAACCCACTGTGCCAAGCCAGGGATTGAACTTTCATCTCTGTAGTGACCTGAACCACTGCAGTCAGATTCCTTAACCTACTGTGCCACAGGGGGAACTCTCATACTCTTACTATAATGAGGAAATGTTTTCTTTAACAAAAAAAAAAGAAAGAAAAAAGAAAAAAATGCTTAAAGGAAATATCTCAGGTATGAATCTACCAGCTAAAAATACTGTTGAGGAAGATTTAGAGTTATACAGAGAATATTTAATCCTGAGATTTGGACTATCTTGAACAGATAAACCGTTAGTTGAGTATGTTTTTAGTAAGAATTAATTCTCATTTTTTCATGTCAGAGGGCCATCTTAAAGATGAACATGAAAATAACATAGTAATTTCCAATATGTGAAACTATTTGACAAGTTTTAAATTTTATATTTGTTCAGTAAGAAAACTAAAACATTAAGCTAGTCCAAACAAACCGTAAAATAGCCACTTTTATTTAGATGACGAGTCAAATCTGAGTTATTTTTGTAGAACTCTTGTGAATCAGTTAAATTTTGTTTGGAATAAGTGACTGTGGAAATTTGGTCGTGTCATATACATATCACCTAAAAGGTATTTTTCAATGAATGGATGAATGTCTGTTTTCTGTCAGTTCACTGCAACACCGCTATGGCCAGTGACTAACCTCATTGTTCATTTGCCTTAAAAGTAACAAAAATTACTAAAAGTTTTTTTTTTTAAGGTTTATCGAGAGAGTTGATTTATAGTGCTGTGATAGTATCTTCGGTACAACAAAGTGATTCGGTCATACATATACACATATCCATTCTCTTTCAGATTCTTTTCCCACATGGATTATCCCAGAATATTGGGTAGAGCTCTCTGTGCAGCATGTCCCATTGGCCAATTTTTCCATATACATCAGTGTGCGTATGCCAGTCTCAAACCCCCAGTCTATCCCTCCCACCCCCTACCTGTCCCCTTTGGTGACCATATGTTTTTCAAAGTCTGTGAGTCTATTTCTGTTCTGCAAATAAGTTCATTTGTATCCCTTTTTTTTAGACTCTTCATGTAAGTGATATCATATGATGTTTGTCTTTCACTGTCTGACTAACTTCACTTAGTATGATAGTTGCTAGGTCCACCCATGTTGCTACAAATGACATCATTTCATTCTTGCTTATGGCTTAGTAATATTCCACTGTGTATATGTACCACATCTTCTTTATCCATTTAGGTTGCTCCCATGTCTTGGCTACTGTAAATGGAAATCTGAACTCTTCATTGTAGGATTTTGAGCTGTATCTGTGTGAAGACATTTTCTGCTCTATGACAGCAATGAAAATATCTTTTAGTGCATGTTTCCAGGACATACAAAAATGTGAGAGGTAGTCTTTTTGAAATTCAGCTCTTATTTTCTTATGGTCCAGAGGCAGGGTATAGGGGAAGCTGGGGAGGAGAGTATTTTATAATTGTATAACAATAATCTCTTAACCTGGTGAAAGGAAGATGAGACAATGCTATAAATAACAGAATTAGAAATCAGATTGTCTTCTCCTTCTGCCTTGTAACTCACTTGTATCTGCTGGTCACTTTGAGGGCCTCAGTTCTTTCGCCTGTAAATCAGAGCTCCAGCTGTCAGCCTACACCACAGCCATAGCAATGCTGGATCCGAGCCGCGTCTGCAACCTATACCACAGCCCACGGCAACGCCGGATCCTTAACCCACTGAGCAAGGCCAGGGATCGAACCCGCAACCTCATGGTTCCTAGTCGGATTCGTTAACCACTGAGCCACGACTGGAACACCTTTGTTTGTTTGTTTTTGCTTTATAGAGCTGCACATGCAGCATATGGAAGTTTCCAGGCTAAGGGTCTAATCAGAGCTGCAGCTATTGGCCACAGCCGCAGCCACAGCCACAGCAGTTAGGATCAAAGCTGCATCTGTGACCTACACTGCAGCTCACGGCAATGCCAGATCTTTAACCCACCGAGCAGGGCCAGGGATTGAACCCACATCCTCATGGATACTAGTTGGGTTCTTAACTGCTGAGCCACAATAGGAACCCTAAGAATTGTTCTTAAAGGCTTACTCACTCCACAGGATTACAGTTCGTTTTTGCAATAGGCTTTTTTCTGGAGATGTGATTTTACACTCACGTGCTATATGTGGCTGCCTCAGTGCTGGCATGAAATCCGAGTCATCGAGTTGTAAGCACTCAGTATTCCTAAAACTGAGTGGGATCTGGTGGATGAAAAAATAGTCCCTGATAGGGAACACATCTGTTCTCATCACTCACCGGATGGAAGGAGCGAGGCAATAGAGTTGGATTTTGTACGTTTTGATAACCCCATCAGCAAAATGAAGTTGACACAGGTTGACCATTATTCTCCAGTGGGGTTGTCCTGGGACTTAACCAGAAAGACCTCTCAGCCGCCGAATCAGTGGTTCACAGGTGTAAGTACTGCACAAACAGATGGTCTTGGAAAGTAGAGGGTAGGAGTTGGAATTGGAATTTGAGTGATTTTGTGTGTTCTCATCTGAACATCATAGGTACCAAGGCACATGATGATGAAATGTTGATTTGGCCTCTTAAACCCCCTCCTATCAGTATCATCCTAAATGGCATCTATAGCAGTGCTCAGTATTAAAAGTTCACGGACGTCCCTTTTGAGATATGAAAGCACATCTTTCCTTCAAAGTACAGTCGACCCTCCTTACTTGCCAATTCCATGTTTGCAAATTAGCCTACTCACTGAAATGTGTTTGTAAACCCAAAATCAATATTCATGGTGCTTCTGCTGTTGTTTGCAGATGTGGCAAGAGTGGTGAATATTTCGAGTCACCTGAGGCACACGCACCCAGCTGAGGGCCAGCAAGGGGGTGCTGTGTCTCCTCAACCCAGCTCTCCTATTGTAAACAAGTGTCCTTTCTCCTGTTTAGGGTTAATTTTCATCTTTGTGCTTTTCTGAGTGACTTTACTGTTAAAATATCTCCAAAGCCTAGGACTTAAATGCTATTTGTTTTCCTGGGCACAGGGAGGTGTGATGTGACTTGCAGGGGAAATAAGCATGTTCGATTAGCTTCATTAGGGCATGTGTTTTAGTGCCTTCGACTGCAGGTTTAATGTCAGTGAATCAGCAATATGGTACATCCAGAAAAAGGAAGAGGGGATTTGCTCATCCATATGTGAGGCTCCTCCACAAAGTGCTAGAGTAACATCAGGGTGTAACACTAACACTAATGTGTGATGAAGCTATGGAAAAGATGGAAAAGTGGCTTACTGTGTGGATTCTTGAAGTGATGTTTCATTCAGTGGCAGAGTGGATAGCACTGCTGGGGGAGGGTGGGGTGTAAAATCCAGAGCACATCTGAGAGTCACATCTCCCAGGGTAAAGAAAATATTAAACTCTTGACTAGTGCACGCCACATTTCAAAAACTATACAGCATGAAACGTTAGACTTGCGGGCAAGGTAATTTCTTCAGATGAGGCTTTGGAAGAATTTAGAAACCACTTGCTAGGTGTTACAGGATAAACATCAAGGGGTAGAGCAGATTTTCAATGCTGCTGAGATGGCTTGTTAAGGAACCTGTTAATTGTTTCTGCAAACGGTGTTTTGGTTGAGGAAAATGTGATCCGAGGCTCATAGGAACCTAACAGTGTATTTCCCCTAGGAACACTGGTTCAGCATTCACTAATTAAATGACCATGGTGATGTTCTAGAACTTAAGTACCACAGATAACCAGAAGGGAATGTAGTTTCACCAAAATAGACTCTAACCCTCTAACCATGCTATGCCTCTGGGACTAAGGACTTTTATCTTTTAGCACATCTTTGAGTTTTCTTCCTTTCTCCTTGTGATGGTGCCTTCATTTTCATGATGCTCTCAAACCAACTCCACGTAAAGGAAGAGACTGTTGACTCACTGACAACCTGGGAGACAGAGGACCTTGACCTCACCTGCCACTGTCACATTACTCTGAAAGAAAACAGACACCTTCTCCAGTCAGTGCCTTTGTAAGCCTGGGTACAGTGTTTGGCCAGTCGGGGGAGAGGAAACACAGTGGTACAAATCCTCCTTTGGGATTATTTTTTTAACTATGGAAATCAAAGAGCAGCATTTACTCAATTAGCAAACATGCGAATGTGTCTTAATGCCCAAGATATTTAAGGGTCTTGTGTCATCCCCTCAGAAAGAAGGAGACTTCAGTGAAAGCTATAAAACTTTGGTGACGGGGAAACTTTTACAAAGATGTATTATTTAGAAGCACAGTTTCTTGTTTTTAGCTTAAGGACTAGAATCTTGACTTTAATAATCAGGAAGGTTCTACCCCGTTGAAGTATCTACATATCAAAATCCCTGGAGAGGTGATTTAACTAAGTACTTTATAAAGACAGCAAAATTTTTAATCTAGCCAGAGCTTGACAAAAGGTAGGCACTCACATATTAATGAAGTGGAGAAGTAAATGAATGATAATCAGCACTATGGGATGCTAAATATGTAGCTGTGTACACACACACACACACACACACACACAGAAAGTGACAAGGAGAGTATAAATGTGCTGTGGTGTCTTGCTACATTTTCCAGTTCTCTCTTCTCACAGAATTATCCTGGAATATGACCAAAGGATATATTCCATCCTAATCTAGTTTAAATTCCTCGCTGGAGTTCCTGTCATGGCTCAGTGGTTAATGAATCTGGCTAGCATCCATGAGGACGCAGGTTCAATTCCCTGGCTCCACTCTGGTGGGTTAAGCATCTGACATTGCCGTGAGATGTGGTGTAGGTTGCAGATGTGGCTTGGATCTGGCATTGCTGTGGCTGTGGTGTAGGCCGGCAGTTGTAGCTCTGAATCGACCCCTAGCCCAGGAACTTCCATATGCCATGGGTACAGCCCTAAAAAGACAAACAAAATAAAATAAAGTAAATTCCTCTTCCTCTTTTTCTGTCATCCAAATTCCCACTACAGTAGAAGCTCCAAAAGGATAAGCATTGTGTCTGTTTTGTTCATTGATGTACCCCAGGCATTATCTAGAGCAGTGCCTGATATGGAGCAGATGCTCAGTAATATTCGTTGGTCAGATGAATGAGAGCTCATCCCCGTCTCTATGTGCTACACTGTTGTGGCCTAGTGCTCATATATCAGTGCCCTTGTGGGTAGGTGGGTAATGCTACTTCTTCTGTTCTTAAATTAAAAAAAAATTGTTTTCCAGTCCTAATATGATATAACTGACATATAACATTGTGTACATTTAAGGTGTACAACATGGTGACTCAATACACTTATAATATTGCAAAAGGATTACCACCATAGAGTTAGCTGACACCTACATTATGTCACATAATCACTGTTTCTTTTTTGTGGTGAGAATATTTAGGATCTCTACTTTTATTGTTTGCTTTTTTTTTTCTTTTTAGGGCCGCACCCATGGCATATGGAGGTTCCCAGGCGAGGGGTCGAATCGGAGTTGTAGGTGCTGACCTACACCACAGCCACAGCAACGTCAGCTGAGCCGCATCTGGGACCTACACCAGATCTTACAGCAATGTCAGATCCTTAACCCACTGAGCGAGGCCAGGGATTGAACCTGCATCTTCATAGATGCTAGTCAGATTCGTTTCCGATGAGCCACGATGGGAACTCCAGGATCTTTACTTTTAGTAATTTTCAAATATAAATCTGTAAAATAATATTGTTAACTATAGTCACTATGTTGTATGTTAGATTCCGCAGAACTTATTTCTCTTATAACTGAAAGTTTGTACCCTTTGATTAATATCTTCCTATCCCTCCAACCCCCAGCCAGCCCCTGGAAACCAACATTCTATTAAATGTTTCTGTAAGTTCAGTTTTTTATATTTTTATATTTATTTATTTTTATTATTTTTATTTTTTAAATTTTTGCTTTTTTAGAGCTGCACCCGCAGCATGTGGAAATTCCCAGGCTAGGGGTCAAATTGGAGCTTCAGCTTAGAGCCTACAGCACAGCCACAGCAACACTAGATCTGAGCTGCATCTGCAACCTGCACCATAGCTCATGACGATGCCAGATCCTTAACCCACTGAGTGAGGCCAGGGATCAAACCTGTGTTCTCATGGAACACAGATTCGTTTCCGGTGAGCTAGTCAGATTCGTTTCCGGTGAGCCACTGTGGGAACTCCAAGTTCAGTTTTTTTTAGATTTCACATATGAGATCACGCGGTGCTAGCCTTTCTCTGTCTGACTTACTTCACTTAGCATTGTGGCCCCAGGATCCATCTATGTTGTTGCAAAGTCAGAATTTCTATCTTTCCCTTGGCCAAATAATGTTCACACACATGTACACACACACACACACACACACACACACACACACACACGCGCACTAACACACACACTCCACATCTTCTTTATCTATCCATCTGTTGATGGACATTTAGGTGCTTTTCATATCTTGGCTATTGTGGGTAGTGCTGCAGTGAGCAGAGGAGTGCAGGCATCTCCTTGAGACCCTGATTTAATTTCCTTTGTAGATACCAGAAGTGGGATGGTTGGAGCATATGGTAACTCTATTTTTATGTATTTTTAGGAAACTCCATACCATCTTCCATATTGACTGAAGAAATTTATATTCCCATCAACAATGCACTAGGGTTTCCTTTTCTCCATATCCTTGCCAACACTTATTTCTTGTCTTTTTGTTAATAGTCATTCTAACAGGTAGGAGATGATTTACATTTTCCTGATGATCAGTGATGCTGAGTACCTTTTCATACAACTGTTGGATATTTATATGACTTCTTTGGGAAAAAAAAGGTCTATTCATATCCTCTGCCTGTTTTTTAATCAGAATCATCTGTTAATTTGTTATTTTATTGTATGCATTTCTTATTTATTTTAGCTACTAAACCTTCTTCAAGTATAGGATTTGCAAATATTTTCTCCCATTCCATAGGCTGCTTTTTCATTTTGTCGATTGTTTCTTCTGTGTTAAAAGATTTTAGTTTGATGTAGTTCCACTTATTCATGTTTGCTTTTGTTGCTCATGCTTTTAGTGTTATATCCAAAACATCATTGCCAAGACAGATGTCAAGGAGTTCCCATTGTGGCTCAGTGGGTTAAGAACCTGATGCTGTCTCTGAAGATGCATATTTGATCCCTGGCCTCACTCACTGGATTACAGATCTGGTGTTGTCACAAGTGTAGTTTGCAAATGTAGCTTGGATCCATTGTTGCTGTGGCTGTGGTTTAGGATTCAGCTGCAGCTCCAATTTGACCTCTGACCTAGGAACTTCCATGTGCTACAGGTGTGGCCATAAAAAGAAAAACAAAAAAACAAAAAACTGCAAATGTAAGGAGTTTTTTCCCTTATGTCTTCTTTTAGGAATTTTATAGTTTCAGGTCTTATGTTTTAAGTGTTTAACCATTTTTTTTATAATTTTTTTTATTTTTTTGCATTATTGCTGGTTTACAGATTTCTGTCAGATTTTCCAACTGCACCACGTGGCGACCCGGTTACATGTACATATTGTTTAACCGTTTTGAGTTAAGTCTTAGGAACAGCATAAAATAGGGTCCATTTCATTCCTTTGCATGTAGTTTTCCAGTTTTCCCAGCACTGTTTATCGAGGAGACTATCCTTTTCCCGTTTGGTATTCTTACTTCCTTGTCAAATATTGGTTGATCATCTTGGTGTGCACTTAAATCTGGGCTCTTGATTTTGTTCCCATGGCCTGTGTGTCCATAGTTTATGCCAGTACCATACTGTTTTGATTACTACAGCTTACAATATAAATTGAAATCAGGAAGTGTTAATCCACCAGCTTTGTGGTTCTTTCTCAGAATTGCTTTGGCCATTTGGGGTCTTTCGGGGTTCCATACAAATGTGAAGATTATGTTTTCAATTTCTGTGAAAAATTCCATTTGAAGTTTGGCGGGATCGCACTGATCCTATAGAATACTTTAGGCAGTATGACTGTTTTAACAGTATTAATTACTGGTATCCGTGAACACTGGATTTATTTGTGTCTGCTGTCATTTCTTTCATCAAAGTCTTACAGTGTTCAGTGTGCAGATCTTCACCTCCATGGTTAAATTTATTCCTATGCATTTTATTCTTTTTGATGCTACTGTAAATGTGATTAGTTTTTCAGATCATTCGTTATAAGTATATAGAAACACAACCGATTTTTACATAATGACTTCGTATTCTTTACTGAATTTTGTAATTTTACTGATTTCATTTATCAATGCCAGCAGTGTTTTTTTTTTTTTTTTGTGGAATCTTTAGGAAAAGATCATGTCATCTGCAAACAGAGACTATTTTACTTCTTTCCTTCCTGATTTGGGGCCTTTTATTTCTTTTTCATGCCTAAATTTCTCTGGCTAGGAATAAAAATGATATGAGTGGGCACCTTGTCTTGCTTCTGATCTAGAGGAAAAGCTTTCAACCTTTCACCACGAGTGTGATGCTTGTCATTTATGGCCCTCATTCTGTTGAGGTATATTACTTCTATATCTAATTTGTTGACAGTTTTTATCATACAATAACACTGAATTTTGCAAAATGCGTTTCTGCATCGACTGAGATATCGTTGTGATTTTTATCTTTCATTCTGTGAATGCAGTGTATCATTGATTGATTAACTGTTTTGAGCCATTGTTGCATCCTACGGATAAATCCCATTTGATCACACTAGTATGTGATTCTTTTATTGTGCTTTTGACTTCAGTTTGCTAGTATTTTGTTAAGAATTTTTACACCTATACTCATCGGCGATATAGGCCTGTACTTCTCTCTAAGCTCAGTCTTTATCACTGTTTTGCTAGAGTTATCTGCTTCCCCACATCTCTGAACAAAACCAGCTGCCGGCTTTAGTGACCACATGATTAGGTTTCTTGCTGCGTTTTCTGCCTCTCTCTGGTTGTAGTGCCGCGGCTGTCCTTCTGGGTTTGTACTCTGCTGTAATGTGGACAAGAAAGAGGCATTTTAGACTGTCTTTAATGTGTGTGTGTTCAGTGTGTGGGAAGATTAGAAGAAAAGCAGCTGTGGGGGTTGACCAACAGCTGGAGGGGGTGTGGATTAAGCAGGCTTCCCATTTCCTAATTGGTAGGTTATCTCACTAAAGTAATGCTTGGGCCCAGGAAAGGACTTGTCTAGTCAGGGGCCAAAGGGTAAGACGTTCAAGGTTGGTTATAGTTTTCTACCCTTTTAACTTTACTCTCTTAAAAAGATATTGCTATGACTTTTAAAAGCTGGAGAGCTTTTTAGAAAATACAGTTTTTCAGACACCATTCATCCAGTTGTTCTGGGGTGATGGCAGTGATGGGTTTCAAAACCACACATAGCACTTATTATTATGGAGAGGGAGTGGGGCAGGGAAATTGATTCCCAGCGGAAAGGGATATCCATTTATCCTGCTGTCCTGTGTCAGAATGCTCCCACGAGGTGGTTCATTTGCCCAGGGTGCAGTATCTTTGTGACTTGAGGGTTGGAAGGCCAGGTGAGGCTGTGCCCTGTTTGCTGTACTAGTTTCTCCTCTGCTGTCCAGAATACATCCATACCCATCTGAATTTCTCACTGCTCTCTTCCGGGACGTCATTCTGCTGGAAGCACCATGGGATTCTAAATGGCACTGGCTTGAAATAAGTTAACCAAGATATTATTTTTAAATTGTGAAGCTCTATACACATTTGGTATATTATTACTACTACTAACAAAAACAGTAGCTGCTATTGCTGAATCTTGTGGGTGCTTTGAGAGATGAACATGGGAAGTAGAAATGCCTGGATGTGGCTGGTGGATGAACCTTGGGTGAATGCCAACAATGTAAAACAAATTGAATTAGCTTATGCACTGGAGTCCCACAAGGAAAAATTTTTGCATTGTATCCTTTGGCAATATTTTAAAATTTTTTTCCAGGATTTTTACTTTTCGAGTTTGTATGTAATCCCAATAAAACTATGCCTTATCAAATGCATTGTTTTTCTACCAAATTTCGTTATTTTTTTCCATCTGTGCACATATTTGACCTAGTTTCATATGTGATACAGACAGTTTCCTCATTTGCATTTTTTTCTTTACACCAAAAGGAAAATAGTTGCTTCCAGTGTTCATAATGATAACTATAATGACTACATAATATTTACTATTTTATTTGGTTGTTCTGCTATTATTAGGTTGTTTCCAAATTCTATCATTATAAATAACTCTGGAATTAATATATCTTCATGTCAGCAGTGCAATGCTGTTGACATCCCCCTGTTTGAATTCGGTGCTTTGTCCACACTTGCTCATGTGAGATCGCAGATACAAATAATAGAAATATTTTTCCAGACTCCAGATAACTATTAGAAAAATCATCTGTGCCTGGTTCACTCATCCCTAAAATGAGCTTATAATATCTGTAAAGTGTTTAGAACAGTGGATTCCGTAGATGCTGGCTGCCCTTGCAGCTTTCACTGTCATCACCCACCTCTTCACTGCCATTATTACTACTGCCCTGTACTATTGTTTGTATTATTATTTTGGCAAAGATGGGCTTTCTTTTAGTGAATGAAAACATATATCTTAATTATCAGATTGCTCAGATAGATTTTTTGGCTTTCTCCTGGCTTTTCTTTTTTTCTTTCTTTTGCTTTTCAGGGCTGCACCCGCGGCATGTGGAGGTTCCCAGGCTAGGGGTCGAATTGGAGCTGTAACAGTCGGCATACACCACAGCCAACAGCAATGCAGGATCCGAGCCGCATCTGTGACCTACACCACAGCTCACAGCCATGCCAGATAGTTGACCCGCTGAGCGAGTTCAGGGATTGAATCCACAACCTCATGGTTCCTAGTTGGATTCGTTTCCACTACGCCACGACGGGAACTCCTTTCCTGGTTTTTCAAGATGATCTGTAGGCAATTTGGTTTTTGCCCTCTCTCCTTGGTTTCAGAACTCTCTCCTTAAAAGAATGTTTTCTTAATTTTCATCTTTTCCTTCTCTTCTTCTCATGAAATTATTTCCACCTGGGAAAGTAACAAGTGTATTTCATACACTTATGTTTGATGGTGATAAAGCTAACTTGAAAAAGGTATTGAGATGCTGGGAAAAGAGATTCCAGGGTCTTGGACTCAAGTTCAAGGTCTGTTAGGGACAGATGTAAAAGTCTGACCTCTGGTGGCTGTGAGCTGCAGCTGTAGGTCAGATGTACCCAGGCCAAAAAGCAATCACAGATGTACATCCTCCAGCAGTAGCTGAGCTGGTGGTATAGGGCTGACTGGCTTTTAAAGCTCTTTTGTGTTCACTGCGATGGTTCCTTATAGCACTTAATTGCTTCCTTCCTTACAAAGGAATTATCTTAAAACTCTCTTCCTCGGACTGCAGGCCTTTAAAAAAATTGTTGCAAGAATCATAGTCTCCAAAAAATATTTTCTTAAAACCACCAATCACTATCACCACTACTACCACATGATGATATATATCTAGAAATTTCAGGGGAAAATTGAATTGCTAAATATTATAAAAAGGGAACATCAGAGGATTAAAATTCTATTTTTCCTAATCTTGAAAACATTTTAAAATGAATTTGTCTTATCTCCTAATTGAATACTGTCAAATTTCTTTCCTTTCAGGATTTAGTTTTTTTAAAAAGTAAACTAAAATCTCAAAAATGATTTTCTTTTCTTTTTTTAATGGCCACGCCCATGGCATATGTAAGTTCCTGGGCCAGGGTTTGAATCGGAGCTGCAGCTGTGACCTGTGCTGTGGCTGTGGAAACCCTGGACCCTTTAACCCACTGCAGGGGGCCAAGGACTGAACCCGCACCTTCACAGGGACCTGAGCCACTGCAGTCAGATTCTTAACCCATTGTGCCACAGTGGGAATTCCCCAAAATGATTTTCTGTTATCATTACTTAGTTGTTTTGTAGTTAAAAGAGGATCACATGAATGAGGAAAATAAAAATTAGATCTAAAAAGTCAGAAAGCATTTGAGAGAATACACATAGGATATTTTTATTATCTTTGTTGCTAAAAATGATATGGGAGGAATTCCCTGGTGGCCTAGTGGTTAAGGATCCAGTGTTGTCACTGCTGTGGCTCAGGTCACTGCTGGGGCGTGGGTTCAAATCTCTGGTCCCAGGAAATTTTGCATGCTGTAGGTGCAGCCAGAAAAAAAAAAGATATGTCTCTTTGTTTATGCTTGAGAGTAACTGTTTATATTTTAATTATTTTGCTTTTCTAAAAAGCTCGGTTTTCAAGGTGATTGAATAAACGGCACAACTAATAGTTAATAATTTGGTGTTGTGTATTTGTGCACAAAAACTAGTCGGGAAATGAAGAATTTACTTAACCCTAGTTACTTGTCTAATTATCACAATATTTAGGATTTGATGCGGTCAACATTGAAAATGATAGGTTCTTCCATGATTTCTAGATGGAAGATGCATTCTCCTTTGGTCCCAATCCTCAGCAGGTGCCAGTGTCCATATTACTGTCTGCGGTCATGAGGGCGATTGTTAGTAATGGTATATGTTCTTAGCAAACTGGACCATCCATCCTCCCCAGCGTTTGTACTATTGACCTTACTACAAACAAACAGAATTAATGGCTTCCTGCTACAATAGGCACTAAATTTGAGTGTGTCTCTTAGTCTCTTCAATACCAAATTTTAAAAGCAGAATTGATTTTCCAAACGCTCCCCCATGATTTCTGTTACTTAAATACCTTTATGCTAATTATATATCTTAGTTACAGATCATTTTTATGTTTGTATGCTCATTGCAAAAAAGTTCAGAAAAATACCCAAATATATGAAGAGGACAGTAATATCCCATTTTAAAAGTACTTTGGCGTTATTGTTGATTGGAAAGTGTCTTTGATTTCTGTATCATTTGAGCAGATTTAATTAGCATAACTAAGTAACTACTATTATAACTAATATTTATTGCATGTGACTTGATGCCAAGCACTGTTTTCAATCTTTACACATACGTCATTCCTCCTTTAAATGCTCACAACAATCACAGGAGATAGATACAATAGCCACCACTGCCCGCCCCCGCCGTCTGTGGTTTTGCTTTCCACAGTTTCAGTTACCTGTGGTCAATCCAGGTCTGAAAATAGGAAACAGAAAATTTCAGAAATAAACGATACATAAGGTTTAAGCTATATGTCATTCTGAGTAGCATGATGAAATTTCATGCTGTCTCTCTTCATCCTGCCTGCAGTGGAAATCCTCCCTTTGTTCAGTGCATCCATGCTTTATTGCTTTATATGCTACCCATATTGCTTTATATGTAGAAGAAAATAACATAGCATCTGGAGGGCTCTATACTCTCCATGGTTTCAGGGGGTCTTGGAACATCCGCTGTGGATAAGAGGGGCCACGGTATCATTACGATGCCAATTTTATAGATGAAGAAAAAGCTACAGAAAGGTTACCTAAGATGACATTTTAGATGGCAGAGTGAGATTCTGAACCCAGGTCTCCCGAATATAAAGCCCATCTCTTACAACACAATGTCAATTTTTTTTTTAATTTTAATTTTTATTTTTTGATTTTTTTTAGGGCCACACCAATGGCATGTGGAAGTTCCCAAGCTAGGGGTCAAATCAGAACTACAGTTGCTGGCCTACACCACAGCCACAGCAAGGCTGGATCCAAGCTGCATCTGTGACCTACACCACAGCTCATGGCAATGCCGGATCCTTAACCCACTGAGTGAGGCCAGGGATCGAACCCACATCCTCATGGATTCTAGTAGGGTTCATTACTGCTGAGCCATGACAGGAACGCCAACACAGTGTCAATTTAGTTATAAGATTTGCACATAGAATAGTAATCAGTCCATGGGCTGTGCCTTAAAACCCCCACAACCCAGACAGGTAGGAGAGCTTAGGTGGAATCAGTTGAGATAATTGGAAGGTATTCTGTATTATTAGTGAATTTTAGTTGTACATAATTTATTTAAAACAAATCAGAAGTATATGCATATTTTGACAACATAGGGAAAACATCATTTCCTTCATACTGTATGTAATCTATCCTGAGTATTTCGAACTACCAAACAATAGATTTAGAGAAGGGATTTCTTCTTAAGCCTTCTTCTAGTTCCAATCTTTTTAATTGACTGAACTTAAAAAAAAATCACCATCAGTAATTTTTTATGTTTTTGTTAGAAATCAGTTGTGGTTCTGGAGAGTGGTTTCCTTGTCTTCTTTTGCTTGCTTTTTTCCCTCATTGAATCCACACCCAAACTCCCACCTCCATCTAACCAGTCCCATGAGAGTAAACAAGAGGAAACAACAGCCTCTTGCAGGCTCACGTGGGCATCCAAGCCAGGAGAGGGTAAGGATGAAGGAAAAGCTCCCTCTGACCTGGTATAGCATCAGAGACAAGGACACCTTTGTCCCCGAGCGCCCAGAGGCTGTCAGTGAGCTCACATCACTCTTTCTGAGTGACAGGCTTAGGGAGCCTAGCTCCCCACTGACCGGCTCCATGCTTGTCTCCTGACTGCTGGCCACCGCACAGAGCTCTGGGACCCTGGGGGTGCAGCTCGCAGGGTTCCTTGGAAAAGCAAAGGGACACGGGAGTTGGGAAGGGAGGGGATGCAATTTATGGGGCTCAGTGTATGGAGTTTGGAGTGATGGATGAGACAAAGGTGATACTGGTCACGCCGCTTCTCCTCTTTGATGTCATAAATCTTGCCCCTGATTTGCAATAATGCAGAGCAGAGCCCTGTGTCTGCTTGCTAACTAAAATCTGCCACTCCTGGTCTCAAGCGTGACATCAAGCTGCTCCATGGAGTGACTGTAAGGCAGTAACCATGGTTATTTCACGGATTCAGCAAATACTTAGCTGATGCTTCCTGTGTGCCATATTTGTTTCCAGACACTGGGGATTCCAGATCGTTCAGGGACTGTTCTAGAACCTGGGGCTGTAACTGCTGTTCCAGCTACCTCATGTTCCAACTGAATGAGAGTTTACAGATCTCAGTCTTTTTCGTCTTGTACCCCTCCCTGCAGCACACAATTAGGGCCACAAAGAGCATGTCCCAAACCTGTGCCTGTGGCCTGGATGGGTCATCTATCCAAGGCCAGAGTAATTCCTGCTTTGGATCTGGATCATAGGAAACTCTCAGGCAAGTGAGTTTTTGCCTATTTTGGTTTTAGTGTTTACTCTGTAGTTGTTATTCCAGAAATGTTGGCTCGGTGAACACAGAATGACACAAAGTTAGGGCCCATTTTTCCTAATAAGTGACAAAACTCCGTGAGGATGTTTAAAAGTTGTTACTCTCTCCTCTGAATGGTGGGACCCCCCTCCTGGGCCCTGCGTGGCCCAGCTGATTAGGTCCAACGAGGTCTAAAGAGCCTGCGCTGCTGGAAAGCCACTGGAACACATTGAGCAAATGACCTTTCGTAGCTGGTGACACCCAGCAGACTGAATATGCTGCATTCATGACTCAGCATTAAGGTGGCTCTTACCAAATGGCAGGGGTTGGGCAGAGTGATTTAAAAAAACAAAATCAGATTTATACAGTCTGGGTCTGGGAAACTTTAGAAAGAGAGGTTTTTTTTTTTTAATTAATAGACTTAATTTTTGGAGCAGTTTTAGGTTTACAGAAAAATCAGACAGGAAGTACAGAATTTCTTTCCTAAATGGAAGTCACCAGGGCTCCTAACCCTTTCTAAAAAGAGCATTCAAGTAATGCCTAAGGGAAAATATTGACCAGGGTACAAGGTCAAAGGGGAAATAACTGTTTATATTGAACCCTCAAGAAGATCTGTTTACTGACCAGAGGTGACCATTATATAACTCACAACCATGTAGGACAAGGAAAGTCAGGAAAGTATCATGCTTTCTTAAACAATAAGAAATGCTTAAATCCAGATAAGTTATGATTTATTTTATTTTATTTATTTTTTTGGACGAGCCCACAGCATGTGGAAGTTCCTGGGCCAGAGATTGAACCCGCACTGCAGCAATGACCCCAACCCCCCAACTTCTGCAGTGATGACACCAGATCTTTAACCCACTATGCCACAAGGGAACTCCCAAATTGTGATTAATTTTAAAATATCAGTAAAATGCATAGACAAATTAGAGCAATATTTCAAAAATTGCTCTGTAATTATATATATATACACACAGACACACACACACACACACACACACACACACACACGCCTATCTCTTTGTTTCTCTGTGATGAGTATGATGTAAATTGATGCTCCTCAAAGTGTATTCCGTTGCTCAGGGTGAAATAGTTCCTTAGTGAATAAGTTCGGGTATCATTGTCTGCTTTCTATATGCCTCTCACTGAGAGATGCAGAGCACTCACTCAGAGAATTCTGAAAAGTTCTGCAGTATGCAGATCTTTTAAACTTCATTCAGTCTAATGTTTCCCACATTTACCTAAATCCAACACCTATTTATTCAAGAATGCCTGCTTTGCCGTCTTCTTTTTGATAAATGCAAGAAATTAGACAAATCTGTTTTCGTGGGGAGCTAAAGTTTACCAAAATAGACATACAGAAGGAAATTTTAAACCTCAACTTGCAAAAGAAGTCAATAAATATGAAATAAAAAATACCACTTATGAAAAGATTTCTTATAGTTTCCCAGGTTACATATTTTTGCAGTTAATTCATAGGAATCTTTAAGGAGGTCATATTTCTTATATACTACATAGTAATATACTAAGTGATTTTGGAGCTCATTAAAATACCCTTGCTATTGATACCTGGAAAAGATTTTCCTCCTCTTCCCCTCCCCAGCCAAAGAAAATCTCAGAGCAATTGTTCGTTTCTGTATGAAATAAAACTTAATACTATACAAAGAAAATAAAAAAATTAAATCTTATAAAAATAATATTAAATCATAGTCCTTCCTATATTTAAGAAAAAAAAAATCCAACATAATTAACTTGTGTTAGCAGGAATGTAAGGGTCGTTTATTAGGATATATAGTAACATGATTAAAATAATTATTTCAAAAAATAAATAATGATAAAACATATGATTATTGAGAAAGATTTGGAAAGCCCATGAGAAAATGAAAACCCTGATTTTGTATGAAACTATCTGTGATCTCAGACTTGAAGAATAATTCCTTAACAAGATAATTAGTCCCCACCTCAAAGCAACTGCAAACATTTTATTTAATAGTGAAAAAGTATAGTCATTTCTTTTAACATCAAAAATGGAATGAGGAGGTCATTACTGCTAACATTTTACATTTCAGACCAATACACTTGATACAAAGCAGGAACAGGAGCTCTGTCAAGAAACATGATAATAAAAACCCCGAAGTATTGTTCTTTCCAGATAATATAAATTAATTTACAAAACCAAAGGAAGTCATCTAAAAGAAATTCCAGCATTTCAGATAGCTGACTGCTATATAATAAACGCAGAGAAAAAAACAGAGTTTTCTCTAAAAACCTCAGCACTTATTAGCTGAGAGTAAAGGTCTCACAGACAATATTAACAACAGCAAAAAAAAAAAAAAGGATAAATCCCATATAAAGAAAGCTTTAAACATTTACTGAGTAATGTTCCCGTCCATAAGTTTTCCCCTTTAACAAATGAAGACATGATATGATATTAAACAGTGGATTTATCCAAATAAACATATCGGTTCTTCCCTGTTAAAGTATCAATGAATTCTAGTTAAAAACTCACCATTTTAATTTGAAAAAAATTCTAATATTACTTCAGAAAAGTAAACAGCTGAGGAGGTAAGCTCTTTCGCAGAAGAAAAATAATGGCTGAATGGATTTTACTGTACTGGAGTGGATAAGCAGATGAGTGGGAAAATATTCTCTTTTAAAAAACTGTATTTTACAGAACAGTTGTGCCATTACAGGAAATTGTTAGGGTTAAATACAGGAAATTATTAGGGTCAAATAAGTGTAACTATTCTAAATGGGTTTTCCAGAACTGTATAACATTATATAACCTTTATTTTGTTCACATGTACTGTGACTCTCAAGAGTGAGGTTGCCACTTTCTTACACTCATTTAAACACAAAACTTTTTTTTTTTTAATTAGAGCCATTTTGGAACCATTGTTTCTTGAAATAGCCTGTGCAAAAGTTTGGGAAAAACAATCTTGAGACAGAAAATATTTGCTAAATAAGAAAGCCTCCCTCCTTCACTGCACTGTCCACAAATTCATGTTACGGAGTGCTTCCTGGGGACCTCTGTATATGTTCCTCTCCGTCCGGGACGGCAGTCTCCCTGTATCTCCTAATCTCTGCTCTTATCTGAATGCCCAGTTTCCTCTTTGGATTACTATTTTATCTCACTGGGGAAGTGTATGGAGCATTTACTATTTTAGATGTTATTTTTGATTATTAGCTGTACACTACACATTTAATTAACATATGTAAATAGCATTAGAATGCAATTGCTCAAGAAATATTCTTAACCTACATATATGTATATACCTACATGCATACACATAGAACGTGTATGTGTGTGTGTGTGTGTGTGTGTGTGTGTGTGTGTGTTTGAATTTCACAGGCCAGGCCTAAGGAGAAGGTTAATTCATTCTAGGCATAGTTTATTAGGAGAGTCCTGAGAAGAGCCAAGAAGGCGGTGAGTTTTGGGATCCTCCCTGCCTGTGGGTCCATGGCTATAGACTACTGGAAATGATAAAGTTAATACGGTTTGGCTAGAACTATTAGTTTACTTATTTGTTGTAGTTTTACAATTTTAATTGAGATTGTAAGAGAATGCCAAAGACCAGTGCAGTCCATTTTCTCATTTAGCAGTACAACAGTGGTTATCCTTTGTAGAAGTTAAAAGGTCCCACTTGACCCCAATTCCCAACCCCCTCACCTCGTCCCCATCTAGGTAGCTTTTTGACCAGGTGTTTACCTGGTAGATACCATTTTTTCCTCTGATAAGTATGATCTGTGGTCACTGTTGAAATGTGGTCCCTTCCTGACCTTGTATAACTCCTTTCTTCTCTCCTCCTTCATCCTTTCCTCTTAGTCTTCACAGGTTGGCTACTTTCTTACATGCACTATGTCACTGTCCCATAAGCAAGATCCCTTGCTGTCCCATTCCCTTTGTCCTTCCCGGGGCTGCCTCAGAGTCACATATCTGTGGTTTACCATCTCTGAGCTGAATGCAGCTTGAAAGTACAGTGAGGTGAGAAAGTGTCTTGCCTACGTATGGATTTAAAAGCCGTATCATTCAGGGGGGCTTCCTGCCTATACAGAAATGTGATTATCATGTCCAGTAAGTGTCAAGCAGCTGACTAAATGGTTCTCATTAGCATAACCCCACCTTTCCTCATTTGTACAGAGCCTTGCCCTGTCTTTAAAAGATGGAGTGATGGAGTTAAGTCATCAGTTCAACCAACTGGTGGACCTGTGTATTATGGAAATTAAAAGAATTACTTCCAGCTCCTCAGTAGCATGCTTCCACTGAAAGCTTTAAACAATGTAAAGTAATGTTAGGGGCGAAAAAGTCTAATCCATCACACCAAACTCCACAAGTGTCAATTTAATCAAGAATTTAATTGTGGATGAGAGACATTCTCCCCCAGGGGAAATTTATTCATATGAGTTTGGGGAATAAAGTTTCAGAATTAGTAGGAGAATATGGAATAGGTATTATTTTGGTTATAACACTGTGGTTCATCTGCTTTACGTCAAGTATTTCCAAACATTTTCCAGAATTAAAAACTATGATAATATTTTAAAAAAATTGTTCCTTCTCATAGGCTCTCACAGGCTATGTAAGCCATTTGTAATAAAAAAAAAAACTATATTCGTAATCTAATTACATTATATTTCAGAATGTGAGAATGAACATTTTGCATTGTTAAATGAAAGGCAGAATTTCAGGGTCATTCATTGAAAATCAGTTTATATTCACTGATTAGACCGGGAAGTGTATGAAAGCACTCTAAGTGGAAAAATATAAATTTTTATGAGTTAGCTAAAGATAAAGCATCCGTGGAATGAAAAACTATATGGCAAAAAATTTTGCATTTCTCTGGATGTGATGCTAAAAAGAGACCACTTACGAGATTTGCTGTTTATTCCTGATCCCCATCTGACATGAGGTGTGCCTGAGATTGTGGCCTCGAAATATGCTTTCAGGGGAAAGAGCACTGACAGGACGAGGAACTGCAGCATTATTAAATCATAAACCACACTCCGGGAGGGGCACACATTCATTGTCATTTTGTAATGCAAGCAGGAAAGAAAATATTATACCAAAACAAGGTGTTGTCTCAAGATAAGGGAAAATGAAAAGGTAAGATAGGAAAAAAGATGAGAAGAATTTCAAGAAAGATTGGAAATTGATCAACACTCATTGTCAGCCTTTTTTTAATACAATCAGATCCATTGTTGAAAGGTGAATTCATAATTAGTAAAAACTAATAAATTATATAATGCCTACGGTGGTGTAGCCTTTAGCGAAAATCTGCATTGTACATTACATTGCAAAATCTGTATGTTTGGTCATATTAAAAAAAATAATGGACTTCTGAAACAACAAATACAGGTAAAATGAACTGCTAAAATTACGGCAGTTTTAGCATGCTCAGAAAAAGGGAAAATCTATAAAATGTACATAAGTTAGTATCAGAGAAAAATACTGAATTTCTTTTCATTTACACCGGGGAAGAGAAATTACCCTCTTCGTCCAGAAGGAAAATGGTATTCTAGTTTGGCTACTGTTGAATTTC
>PVHT020000257.1:14520659-14653026 GCA_004024745.2 Catagonus wagneri | reverse complement strand
TAAAAGCCTTTTAGAACCTTTCTCTTCCTTCCTGGAGAAATTCAGTCCTAAGTCTATTAGTGGAGCAAAGCGGCATCGTGGTACAGGTGTGTCAGGGAGGGGCTGAGCGTGCAAGCAGGGTGAAGGTGGTCTGCACTAGGGTGTCAGTGTCAGAGCCCTAACGGGGCAAGAAGGGCATCCCTGTAAAGGGTGGGGGGAGGCTGGCTCGGGGAGTCAGGATGGCATCTGTGCAGAGGGAATGGGAAGTTGGTGTAGGGTGTCAGAACTTGAGCAGTGTAAGCAGTGTCCCAGGGCAGGGAGTTGGAGCCCAAGCCGGGTAAGAAGAGCGTCTCCAAGAATGCTGGTGGCAGAGCTCAAGTGAGGACAAGAGTGTACCCATGCTGGGAATGACTTCCGGTGGGATGTTGGGGACCAAGTCGAGGAGAGATGCGGGCAGTGAAGGGTAGCAGAGCTCCAGCAAGATGAGGAAGGTTTCCCTGCAAAGGGGAGATATGAGCCCCAGGAAGAGTGAGAAGCTGTCCACGTAGAGGCGCAGCTGGGGATGTGAAATCAGCCGTGGCCGAGAGAGGAGGCAGCCACACATTAAGACTCGTCAGTGGATTTAATTGGATTAACGAGTTAAGCGAGTACAGAACAGTAAGTGGAGACAGCCTTCTCACTTTGAGAGAAGGGAGTTAGAAATACAAAAAGGGAGGAAACTAGAATAAACTCCTTTGTTTTGGACTGGACTTGGAAGGATCCGTGTGAACTCAGGGTATATGATAGATTGATTGATTGATTGATTGATTGATAGTAGGTAGATGAATAGAAGCTGGATGGTAGATATAAATATAGATGGATAATAGGTAGATAAATAGATGATAAATAGATAGATAGATGAATAATTAAAGATGTAACTGGGTGGATATGAAAGCCATTTGGATACCTACCTACCTATGTATATTTCCTGGTTCTCCCCAACAAAAGAGGCTTGGAGCATTTCCAGTAGAAATGAGCACATCTAGCACTGACATCTTGGCTTTTAAATACTATTGTCCATGCAAAAGAACCAGGGCTCCTTGAAGAAGGGCTAATTCCAGAGACAGAGCAGGGAAAATACAAGATAGGACATATTGTACCTCTCTGATGACCTTGATCAACAGGCAAGACCCAAGACCCTGCAGTTATTTCTTTTCTCAAGTGATCTCCTTTCTTGAGTTAACCTTGAACTATTCCCCATCATCTCAGACTTTTACCTGTGACGTGTGGCACCCTCGTCTGTAGTTGACCTCAAGCCATCCCCAACCCATCTCTGTTGGTTCCATCCACCTCCTGACTTGGACACCTGGCTGCTTCTGAAGTGATCTCTCAAGTAGAGTCAGGTGTCCACACCTCATTTTCCTCAGGCTGAGAATCCCGTTCTTTGGCTTCTTTCAAACCACCGCTCATCCACTCTCGCATAAAAACCCCGTCCCTTTGGTGCTCAGGTGATCTTACTGTATCATCTTTATCCCTCTTCTTTGACCTTACTTACCAATGTGACTGTGCCCTTGCTTACTGAAGACATTAGCAGCTACTTGCTGACCCTGAGTTCTGCCACTCCTGCATGTCTCTGTCGATGACCACCAACACCTTGCCTCTCGGTTCCTTAAGTCTCCTCCAGGCCTATTCCACTGCTCACTCTTGGATCTTGGCATCTCCTGGAACTTCTTTTTCCACGTCTGAATATGTCAGTCCATTAGGCCACTCTTCCCCATCACCCTCCTTCCCTTCAGTCTCTCATACGTAATGACACTCATTACACCTGACCTCCTCCTTCATACAGTTTCTTGCCCTCTTCGTTATTTCCATCCATCTTTCTCATTTCTTTCCAGCTTTCCTTCCCTGCTTTATCCCTTTGGGTCAGTGTCCTCAGACCCTTTTGCCCTTTTGTTCTTCCTCCATACCCGCTTGGCAAACCTTAAAGCTCAGTCATTTCCCATGTCTGCTCTCTAGTACACTCACACAGTTGGCCAGATTAATGCCATCAGAAGTATATGACTTTGATCTCAAGCAAACATTTAGTGTTACCCAGAGACTTTTCTGTGTGTACTCACGCAGGCAGTTCAGATACCTTGCTTTTTTCAAACTTCTAACCCTCATACATCCCCCGCCACTCTTAGCAGCAAATCTTGCCAGCAGATCTTGCCAGCAGATCTCAGAGAAAACAGAAGCAAGAGAATTTCCCCAATTCCTCCCACCAAATTTAAAACTTGACCTTCCACCATTTCTTCCTTCCTGCTATTCCAGTGGAAGTTGTGTCTCCTCCAAGGCTGCTTCCTCACTCTGCACTTGGAATTGCATCTCGTCTTATGTCTTCAAGGACTGCTTTACTGATTGTCCTTCTCTTTATAGCTTCAGTCCTCCAGGTGGATTTGTTAACATCAATGCTCAGTGTGCTCAATTTTCTCCCTTGTGGCTAAACAGCCCCTCTCTTGGCCCGTAACACCATTGCTCTGACCCACCTTCAACTTCTACGAGGATTACTCCAATCCATGTTTTCCTGAAATCTGTTTTTTAGTTTGTAGTCAGTGTTAGTGTTTAAAATAGAAATCTATTTTCACGCCCCCCCACCCACCCCTGCTTCAAAGCTCCCAAAAGCTCCCATCACCCTAAGGATGAAGCTCAAAATATTTACTGTGGCTTATGAGAGACTTTTTACCTTCTCTCTCACTTACCTCCTTGAAAACTTTAGCACCGTCTACACCTCCAACCCCCCCATATGCATAGTTACATACGTGTAATTTCTGGAACATATCTCTCATCTCTGGAATTTTGAAAATATGTCTAGTACTGATTAGAACATTCTTCCTTCTGTTCTGTACGTGGATAAACTCTTGTCATTTTTTTATGTTTCAGCTTGATATTATTTCCTTGTAAAGTTTTTCTGATATCCCAAGCCTGTCTGGTAATGTGCCCTTGTGGTTCCTGGTGCTTCTCTTTGTCTTGGTCCTTGGCGCACTCTTGGAATTTGCTGTTTGCTTGTGCTTACTAAGTTGGCAGTACCTCAGAGCAGGACCACTTGTGCTTGCTTGTCTTTCTCTTCCCATCACCTGGTTCAGTAGCTTGCACAAAGTGGATGCACAGAGTCGTAGACATCTGTTGGATGAATGAATGGATCCAGTCAAATGTAATCCAAAAAAGATCATATGATGCTGGCGAAGAAATGTTCAAGTTAAAACAATTTCAGGAAATGAAATGATTCCAATTCAGCTAAAATGCTTTAAAATTGTTGGGCAGGAGCTTATTTAATGCAATAATAATTATAATCATGGGAAGCCACCTCACGTCAGCGGTGGGGGTGGAGGAGGGGAATGTTGGGAGATGATGAGGATGGAGAACTGGGAGAAGACATTATTTAGGTGCTATTTTAAAGACCTGCCTAGAAGTTTCTTCCCTTGTCATTAGGGATCAGAATACCCTTTCCAAAAAGGGTTAAAATAAGTTCTATTTTTGCAGCACTCCCTGAATTGTGATGGAGAGATGAAAGAAAAAAAAAAAGGTTTAAGAAAAAAAAAAGGATTTAATCAATCTTACCAGAAAGAACTTATAGCCTTAATATGCCTCTATTTCTCCCATTTTATCAACTAGTCCTTTGCTGGACCTGATACCACTGCTACCATTACTGCTTCCCTAAACCAGTTAATCTGTCCATGTTTTTCTGAAATCCGTCTTCAAGATGTGTAACTTATTTATCTTTACATTCACAGTGCCTGACGCAGCATTTAGCACAAACTATCACCCAATTAATACTTGTTCAATAAACAAATGGATGAGAGTAGTAGTCTCTTTGATCCAGGTCTGTAATTTTCCTTTTCATGTTGTTCTTCAAAAGGGATTGCAATCCTTTTCCTCATCATATACTTTCTCCTGTGAACTTTGGGGAATATCTAAGGATGCTTATCATAATGAAAGTTTCATATTTTTACACATTTCTGTTGTATGGTCAATGGATACAACATTTTTATGAGAAGCGCTCTGCTGGGTACTGTTATCGCACTCAGTTTTTACCTTGCCTATTTGCTTTTTTTTTTTTTTTAGGCAAGAAATAGATTTATTAAGATAGGATTCTTCTGAGAGATGCAAGTGGGCAGGCAAGGAGGCTCTGCCCTGAGGATTCGGTGGGCTACAGTTTTTTTCACCAAAGGGGAGTGGGTGTGGGAAGAGACTACCCCATTCTCTTTCTTTGAGTAGTAGCTCCTACTTTGCCTATTTAGAAGCATGAATCTCAGTAAAATGGTGCCTCCTGTAAACTCTATTATTTATGAAATTGGGGTCAGCCGACTTCCCTGCTTTTCCCCTTATCAGTACATTGGGCCATTATCTGCATTCTCCCAGAATGCCCTTTCCATGATCTTTACCTTTTGTCTTATCTTCACAGACCTATTTTGGGGTGTTTGCTCACCCTGGCTCCTTTCCCACTGACCAGTCATGAGAGCACAATTACATAAGATTGAAACAAATCCAGCTCCCAGGGCTGCTGACCCAAAGCAGGTCACAGCCCCGGGGACATCGCTACAGCACTCAACCTCACATTCCATCCTGGTCATGCTTTCTCTTGTTAGTCCTGGCTCCACATGAAACCCGCTTTAGAAGCCAAAGTTTGGTTAAGCACTTTTCCAGTGACCAACTTTGGCTCTGATCTTTGATGGGCAGATGTAATTTTCAACCTATGTACACAAGTCATCTAAGTTGGCTGTTTGCTGACAATCGATGACAAGGCTACTTAACATTTTTTTGTAAACTTCTTATCAAGTCATCACCACCTAGCAGAAAACGCCTGGTAATTTACCTTAATACATTAAGGAAAAATCATTTATTTTCTGCTGAAGGACATTTCTTCTCCAGAGATTGCCTTGCAGAGTAGTCGCTGAACCTATGTCGAAAACGTCAAAGACACGAATAGCTCCCTGGAAAAATTCATTTCCCTACGAGTGAAGACACGTCTAACTCTCTGTGTTGATGTCAGTAACTAGATTTTCTCTGGCTTAGTTTGCAAAGGATAAATTGCCACCCCATGATATCCATGCAGTCCAACCCCAGACACAGTCTTACCCTAAAGTACCTGCTCACTGGTCTCGTCACATTTGCCCACAGCTGGGCCACAGGAGTTGAGATAAGCACCAGGTTTCAGTTCCTGTCCTGCTCCTGTACTCACTCAATACATATTTATTTTGTCCTTTCTGTGTCCCCAGCACTGTGATAGGTGCTGACAGTGCAGCAGCACATGAGTAAAGTCCTCCTCGTGACCAGCGGAGGCAATCAGAATACAGATACGGGAGGAATAAAGAGTAGAGAACTTATCAGATTGGGAACGTGCCATGGAGTGTATTAAAAAGGGAATCTGGAGTTCCCCTTGTGGCTCAGTAGTAACAAACCAACTAGTATCCATGAGGATGCAGGGTTGACCCCTGGCCTCACTCAGTGGGTTAGGGGTCCAGCATTGCTGTGAGCTGTGGTGTAGGTCACAGACACGGCTTGGATCCTGCGTTCCTGTGGCTGTGGTGCAGGCTGGCAGCTGTAACTCTGATTCGACCCCTGGCCTGGAAACCTCCATATGCTGCCTAGGCAGCCCTAAAAAACAAAAAAACAAACAAAAAAAAAGAGGTTTAGAAAAAGGGAATCTGCTAGAAAGTAGGTGAGGGTTTGGAGAGAAGGGTTTTTAGACTGTGTGATTAAGGAAGGTATGAGGCAGACCACACTTAAGCAAAGAACTCATACAAAGGAACCATACAAAGACGAGGGGAAGGTGTGCCCCCCTCCCCAGTTACTCAGGCGGTATAAACTTGGAGTGTCCGCAGGAAAGAAAGGAGACCCCTGAGTGGCTGGAGTGTAGGGGAATGGAGGAGGTGGTTTGAGATGAAGAAAGGTTTTAAGATGAGCCTTGTGAAGCCAAAGAAGAAGGTTTGTCTTTATTCTAAGCCTCTGGAGACCTGATGGCCTGGTAGCTCTGGGGAGAATGGAGGCAGGGAGGAGGAAGGGAAGCCAGTTGGGAGGCCACTGTCGGGGTCCAGGCGAGGGGGTGGTGGCTGGGACTGGGGTGGTGGGGATGGGGGTGGGCAGACTAAGCAAATTTGGGAAACCTTTTAGCTGAGATGCAGACAGCACTTCCTCTCTGATGGGGTGTAGGCAACTGGGTGAAACCAGAATGAGTCCTACGTTTTTTACTTCCTTTCCCTTCAGTATCTGTGTGGTGCGGCCTTGAGAACCTGGGAAGGATCTTCTCAAGAGTAAACAGCATCCAGTGTTCCAGGAAACAACCACAAGGAGGCCTTTCAAAACAAGGGGGCTCAGAAACCGTCTTTTATATCTTCTTCCAGACCAGGAAGGCTGTGATTTATTTTTGTTGATTGATGAACGTTTTAGGAAAGATTTTTGTTAACCAAAAAATTATTACAAGCAATGAATAAGAGTTTCATTTTTAAAGGTTCTGTTTTGTGGAAAGCTTCTAGCATTTCATCTGAAAAGAGGCTACATTGACTCTGTCCTCAGCTCTTTTTGATTAAGAAGAGACGTGTGATGAACATTTGTTTGGGGTGTCTAGCACTACTATGGTTACAGTGTGATGGCTGAAAATGTCCTATCCAGCACATAATTAGTTATTCCATTTCTTGATAAAACAGACATTTAAGAACAAGGCAGAGTCTGGGAGTGCAGTGGGGGTTGGGGAACCCAAACTCTGTGAAATGTTTAACCTTTTCGCATAGTTCAACAAAGTTTAGATTTCTGGCAAAACGCCTAGACTTTGCAAGGCTGTTCATCGTTGCAAAACCCAACAAGACCCCAGTGCTTAAATTATTCTGGCTCAAAAGTTGAAACAATGTGAAGAGAGCAAAAGGAAAGAAAAACACACACAACCCCTGTTAGCTTCAGTGAAGCTCATGGCACAGAGGATGCTGGGAGTCGTGAATACAACTTATAATGCCTTAGAGATGCATCAAAAGCCTCTGCTGAGAAAGTAACCATCCTCAAAGGGAAAGCAAGCTTGGCGTTAAAGGTAAAGAAGAATCTTCAGAACACACGACAGTCTAAGTATGTCATAGATAAGCAAGAATTGTTACCACAGCAGTTGTCCTTACAGAGAGCAGGGACAAAGATTAATCACGGTATCCTGTCTCCAGAATTTAGTCTAGAAAGAGTTGTCTCCATCCAGAAATGCACATGTGGGTTACCATCGCTGTCAGTATCAGGGGTCGAGTCTTCTAGCAGAAGAACATGGGGAATTGGTAATTAGCTATAAGTAATCATGAACTTCCTTACAACCTGTCTTTCTTGGCTGTGTGTTGATATTGTTGATTTGAATTCTCTGGGAGTTCTTCTAAAATTTGTCAGAATGTGTCTGTCATTTACAAGTAAGAAAATGTAAAATGATAATTATTGAAATAATGCAAATATTAATATTATTAAAATATTATGAATGAAGGTAGTGCTTCCTGCACATGGCCTTCAGAACCCTAATTCTGAGAGGTGGGCAGTAAATAAAGGGATTGCTGGAAAACCCCGCTCAGCAGTCAGTAAGATTGGGAAGTAGCTGAGTGTTATTCCAATGTTTCTATATATTTATTCTTCTTTTTAAAGACCTCAGTAGTTTTATGTGCATTACAAAGCTCTAGAAGAGTAGACTACCCAATGTTTTCCAAATATATATAATCACAAAATTTCCCTATTCCTGGCTCCCATCCGTTTTTTTTTTTTTTTTTTTTTTTTGGTGTGGATTATATCAAACCTATGTTCTGAGGCACATACACTAGTAAACACTAGCTTACCTTTACATTTTATTAATAGAATATATACCATAGATACAGCTGCCAAATGGCCTTATTTTCACATCTGCATTTATGAATAACGGAGAGAGAATCAAAGAGGATAAAAAAGAATAAACCGTTGTAAGAAAAGTTGGCAATAAACAGGTTATAAGAGAGAAGAATGCTGTTTGTTACCCACAGGAAAATCCAACTACATTGACTTAAATAATAAGAAACTGAAGTTGTTTTTCGTTTTATTTCAGCATTTTAGCAATGTTAGGTCCAAGATTTTTGCACTTCTCTTGCCTCTTCCCTCATACTTGCGGTATTCCTGCTGTGACTCTCTTACATCCGCATCCTGGGCAGGAAAAAGTAGAAGAAAGGCGAAGGGTTTGGGAAAGGCTGTTCTTGAAATTAGAAAGTTAAGAACGTTTTCGGGAACACCACAGCATAGTCATGCCTATGTCTAATTGCATGGGAGTGTGTCACAGAGCAAAGAGCTGTGGGAGAGATTAAATTGGAATTTTATATTACTAACTGGGCATTTTTTTGGCCTGACTTATGGAGTAACAGAACAAAGTGAAAAACAAGAATTTGGAATGATTTGTATGCACCTGTATTTGATCTGTAGAAATGGGAAGGCAGAATGTGTTATTTTAGATAACATTCCTTTAGGCAAGTCTTTTGAAGTATCTAGGTGCTTCTGAAACAAAGTGATAAAGTATCCCACCTCCTTTTGCGGTCTTGGGAATAGTGTATTCTCTTTAAAAATACACTCTCATGCTGTTTCCTGGTGGCTCAGTGGATTAAGGACCCTGCATTGGGTTGCTGCTGTAGTGTGGGTTCGGTCCCTGGCCTGGGAACTACTGTTTGCCAGGGTGCAGCCAAAACACACACACACACACACACACACACACACACACACACACACACAGAGCTGTAAAGCTGGGTTGGGAGCAGACATCCCTCCATCCCTGGACACACTGTCTAGTGGCTTGTCATCCAGATCTAGGTCAGTCACTTCCCAAAGAAAAAAATCATTCTGGGTCTTTTCCTTGGGTTACTCATAGACATTGCTGCTCTAACTAGACTGGATCTTCCAGGACCCAATTCAGCCCATGGCTTGAAACATGAAAGCAGTTAGCGACTTCTAAGATAATTACCACTTTTTTTCACTCTCTGGGGTCTTAGTGGGGATAAGTATACACTAGGAAACAAATCGATGTGGTTTGCTTATGAAATTTTCTTTGATGGTGAGACACAGACATGTTGCTACAGTACTGTTCTCTCTGGAATGGCGTTTATTAAAAGGAAGACCCATGATGAAACCGTGAAAGGAGCTATCACCTTTAGTCTGTGAACTACCTAAAAGGAACTTTTGCTATAAAACCACTTCTAAAAACTGGCAATTATGTGGACCTCAAATTCATTTTATAACAAAATCCGACTAATATTCCTCAGGCATAGGAACTCAAAGTGTATTTCTCCTTATTGTTCATTATAAAAGTAAGATAAGCCTCATTTTCAACATTTTGAAAAGTAGAGGAAAATACCACTCTGAATCCAATAATCCTAAACATTATCGTGGGTTCTTTTCTTCTCATTGTGTGTTTTTCTTTGCATCTGTTTTTCTTTACTCACTGCTGGGTTGTAAGCATTGTTTTCATAATATAGTCTAATCTCATCCTGCTAAATGAACAGCTGGGCTGTTTCCATTTTCTCAACGAGCTTTTGAACCCATATTATCATTCCTCATATCATAGTAGTGTTCTTGCCCATAAATGCAAAGGTTATTCACTAGTAATCCTTTAGTGGATGTATTGATTACCTACTTATATGTGCTGAGAAACCATGGTGGATACAGAAGATCAATAGTGGTCCCCCATGTCAGGTGTATGTGAGTAAGTGGTATAGGTGTATTTAATTGGGCTTTACAAAATGAAACATCTATAGAAGGTAATTATAAAAGATGGTAGATTCAGGCAAAATGCAAAAATAGCATGACCTCAGACTCTTAATGTCAAGTTCTCCCAGTGCACCTTATAAACCACAGAAAGAAAGGTAAATAGGGGAGTTCCCTTAGTGGCTCAGTGGTTAATGAATCCGACTAAGAACCATTAGGTTGTGGGTTTGATCCCTGGCCTTGCTCAGTGGGTTAAGGATCCAGCGTTGCCATGAGCTGTGGTGTAGGTTGCAGACGCGGCTCGGATCCCACGTTGCTGCGGCTGTGGTGAAGGCCGGCAGCTACAGCTCCTGTTAGACCACTAGCCTGGGAACCTCCATATGCGACTCTCCATAAAGGCAAAAAGACAAAAAAAAAAAAAAAGGTAAATAGCCACTTAGCTCATTTATTTTCATCCTTTCCTCTCTTTTCTAATATACATACATTAATAATATAATATAATATAATATAATATAATATAATATAATATATGCTATAATTTTCCCTCTAAGCATGGCTTTACCTGCATTCCACACATTTTTATATTTGGTATTTTAAGTATCATTCACTCAAAATATGTTTTTAATTGCCAAAAAATAAATAAATAAAAGGTGATAGGTACTGCAGAGGTTGAGAGGAGTGAGAAAATACTGAGACTGGAAATGAAGTCACTGTTCATCCTGTGCAAGGACATGGACTTTGAGAGGCAGGGACCAGCCGGCTAGAGGACATTCCAGGCACAGGCAGAAAAGGGTGGGGAGTCACTGAATATATTTAGGGAGCAGTTAAATTTATGCCTGGTCTGCATGATGGAGTTTATTTTAACCTCAGTTTCCTACACATCCCAAGGAAAATGGTCTGAAAACGTCTTCAGTTCTCTTTACTTTTCTGTATAGACTCCATCAGCGAGTACACGTTCTACAGTGAATTAGACACAAACTCTCCTTTTTCTTAGCGAGACTGGCTTTTCCCAGAATCCTTCTCTTTGCTATCATCTCTTGAAAAATCTGAAAAAGGAAAGCCTCATTTTGAAGAGGAAAATCAAAGGATGTACCTTTGCATACTCAGCCTTATCAGAATGTTCATATTGGCATATATTTTACTTAAAAGCTGGAGTTATTATTTAATCTGAAAATGTCACTGCATTTTGACTTGGTGAGAACAGTCTTAAAATGTACATGCAAGTTGGGGGAGTTTTAGAATTCAAGCGTCAGAACTGGAGAAGGGGCCTCGTCCAGATCACTTACGTCACCTAGGCAGTGATCCCCAGCGCTGCATTTCCTTAGGTGTTATATTTTCATATGAAATGGAAGCCTTACCTCAAAGACCAAATGCAAACTGTCTAAAACCAGATCCTTAAGCACAGTATCTGAGTCTCTAATAGATCTTCTCAGAACGGAGATTGAAAAAGACTTATGTCACAGACTCACAGACATAGAGAACAGACTTGTGGTTGCCAAGGGGGGAGGAGGAGGGAGTGGGATGGACGGGGAGTTTGGGTTTGGTCGATTCGAACTATTACATTTAGAATGGATCAGCAGTGAGATCCTGCTGAATATGAATAGCACAGGGAACTATATCCAGTCACTTGTGATAGAACACGATGGAGGATAATAGTGGAAAAAGAATGTGTCTATAGGTATGACACGTTCCCTTTGCTGTACAGCAGAAATTGGCAGAACATTGTAAATCAACTATACTTTATTTAAAAAATTAAAAAAAAAGAAAAATACTTGTTTTATCTATCTGCTCATTTTACAGATGGGAAAATTGACTCCCAGAAAAATCAAGAAGCCGTGGAGGATCTACTGCCTTCAATTCCATTAGGAAAGCAGGTACTTTCAGGATCCAGTGTCTTGGCTGACTCCAAACCTTTAAACTCGAAATGAATGCACTGGGCTGAGCCATAGTAAGAGTCTCTACTCTTTCATCTATCTTCCTTCTTCAAGAGAATAGGTAGGAAAAAAAGAGCTCTCTAATTCTAGGCCAGGATGCAGCAGCCATGAGAACGGTCTCTCCAGGGGTCAGCCATACCCTTTTTTTTTCTGGTCCTTCTGGGTCCAGTTTTGTGCGTGTTCCTCCCACAGCCCGAGAGAACTGGGAGGTTCCTAATAGCACATTCGCTATCTCAGCAGAGCACCAAGCAGCACCAGGTCCCAGAGCAGTGGCAATTCTCATTCTGAAAAAATACGTGAGACTGAAGAAACAGTTCTTACTTTTCTGTTTGTTCCCAGTTCCAAACCTTGAAACACTTCTAATAAGTTGATTCTATTACATATAATTATTTTTAAAAATACTCAAAATAAAAACACTTTCTGGTTCAGTTTTCTTACGCCTACCTAACATGCTCTGATGCTTCATGAGCAAAGACGTTCGTAGAGACTTTATAAGATTTACCTTTTCATTCAACTGACCCTTTTTGATTAAATCAACCCACAGGACAAATGGCCATGTTTACAACGTGGCTGATCCATGTGAGGTGTCTCTTGCGTGGATCACGAATTGATGAGCTCTGAACCAAATGTTGCACTAGGTTTGCTTTGTGTGGCATGCAAGGTGTTTTGAAATTTTTGAATTTGTTGCCCAAACTTAATAATGAAGAGATTTTACATAAACATCGTTTCCCAATGTCTCTTGAAAAAAAAAATCAGAAGATTGGGCAATACCATGCCCAAAGTCTTAAGGTTTGCTGAAAGGTAGCATTTGACCTGAGTTCTGCCTCCTTTGAATGAGATATGCCCTCTTCAGTTGACCCTCATTCCTGGGGTGTAGTCTGGCCTTATGATGTGCAATAAATATTCCTTTGTATCCATCTTTATTAAAAGTAAGCCAGGATAAGGTTGGCATAGAGGGCACATGTTTTTCATGTAGAATTGTACTGAGGTACATAATTTAATGTCTCTGTGGGCATCTGAGTCTGCTACCCTTGTACATCATGTGAACAGATAATACTGTGTTTGGCTAATTCTGAGATGCACATTATCCCTCAATTTTAGCATCTCTGAAATCAGTAGACCTCGTAGAGATGCTGTCAGCCAGGCAGTAGTCATGGTGAAGTGGCCACTGCTTGCAAACTTTGTCGTAACTGTTCTTGTTATTGTTATTTCGATTGAGATTATGTGCAATGTTGGGGAGGGGCATGTTGAGTATAATTGTTATTTCAGTCGTCTTCCATAAGAAGCCTGTTATTCAGCCTTGACATGAAAAGGGACAGTCTATGTGGAAAGGCAGCAGCTGTCCATGAATTTGATTCCAGTTGAAGCAAATGTTCTCTGTGGGCGAGATGACTGCAATTCCTTCTTTTCTTGGAAAGAGCAACCAAATGCTTTAGAGGACTAAGAAGGGAAAAATCCTACAGGTCTAGGAGGCTTTGTTACATTTTGTTACTGAGATAAGTGCAAAAGTATTCCCATTCCAGGCCAAGCAGTGTAGTAGGAGGCAAGAGAAAATGCCAAATAATTTGGAAAAATGAAAGAAATTTCCAGGCCAAGAGGCTGTGTGGGCCACCCAGGCTTTCAATAAGAATTGTCGTTAAGGTGTTATATCATAGATTGATTGGGAAAGTGTATCTTCTTTTTCAAATTAGTGCATAAAATTGTGACTCTTTCAACCAGTGACATCTTGGATTCAATAAAATAAGGTAAAACAAAGCCAGAAAACAACGTCAACTGGAAAAAAAAAGGTGCAATGTACTTGAGAGTTGTGGGTTGTTTTATTCAGGGTCAAATGAGGACTATAGCCTGGTGGGAGACAGCCTTTCAGATCACTCTGAGGGCTTGCTCCAAAGAGGTTGGGGGGAGGTCAGAATATTTGTGATTTTAGTCAAAGGGGTATGTGTAGTCAGGCACATATTTTGCAGAAGGTCTCTGTTAGTCCCAAGGAGCAGTTGCCTCCATGAATGATTTTAGTGCTTATCTAGATATGAAGAGATGCAAGGAAACTGGACTCATAAAATCTTCTGAAAAAATCTATCTGAAGGGCTGTTATGCCACTTTTTCCCAGAGCCGAGTGCCTCATGGCTGATCTCCAGCCTGAACTCCTTTCAGGCAGTGGTGAAGGTCAGCGACTGCCACGGCTCGTGACTATATTCCTGTAGAACCAGGGAGTGACAGTTTTCAGTTGACAATAGAAGGGGCTTATTGTCTGTGCTCGTTATGGCCACCAGCACTTCACCAGCTACCCGCCTTTTTCAAAATTGCATCCTATCTCTTTCCGACCACTGAGTGAGAGAGAAATAGAGACCAGATGAAAAAATGTCACAACTCTTAGGAAACGGTAAATGCCGATGAAGCAGAAAATAGAACCTGCAATTTGAACTTGCTCCTGTTAAATAACAACACAGCACACCAAGCTACCTGTAAAGCTTTAAAGGAAGATTAACAGAAGCCAAAATACAAAAGAATTGCCTTCCCAAGTATTTCCTAGTTTCAAAGGGGCATTTTTTAACACTAACAGTTTCGTAGGATGTCACAACTGAAGGGCGAGGTGAACTTGGTCTACTGCCTGATAGACACCAAAACCCACTGTTCAAGACGGTGACACAACTATCCCCTATCATGTGTTATTACTTACAGTATGTACCACAAGACAAATGTTTGTTATTAGCAGAAGTTTCAGGGACAATATTTTATCATCCGTTTTCTGGTCCACTCCAATTTAACAACAATTTTCTATTCTGCCTACAGGCTAAGAAAGCTAAGTTTGTGCCAAAGACATTTCTATTTTCGCTGTCATGGCCCTAAATGAACATTTTGTTTTTAAAAGCAACTGGAAAAATACGTGCAAGAAGGAGCATGTGATTTATTTGTTGACACTTTTGAAATAATTGAAGGTAATTCCAACCGAGAAATAGCCTTTTGGTTTAGGTATCTTTCCAGAAAGTGAGACGCTGGCTTTAGTTTGATTGGAAAAAAACTTGCCTTTACTCTGCAAAGGTCCATGCTATTAATACACATATTTGGGGTGTTGTCTACCTTATTTCTGCCCAAAGAGCCTGTGATATGGCCTTGGAAGTTACGAATTCACTTGGGTATTTTTTGTCTCTCACATTTTAAAGCTGTGATAACCACATAAAATCTAATTGGGAATGGCCCCATTATATCCCTTTTGGTAAAGTCGCTGACTTCTGGGCTTAATCAGCATGTCCTTTGTTTGCAAGACAAAATGGAAAGGACCTTTCATAAAAGTTAAGCCCACATATTCTTCTCTTCAGAAGGAAAACAAGAGCTCAAGGTAAAAGATGACTTTCCCTAGCAAATTTCTGCTTTCACTTTTAAGTTGCTGAATGATTTGCCTTTGGGCTGACATTTTTCATACCTTTTAGAATTTTCTAAAAGTGAGATTTTGGTGATTGAGTTTTGCAAGTGTTGTTGCAGTGTATTGAAGGCCAATTGAAAATGGCTGCTGTTCTTTGCTAGAAATTTTGCCCTTGAGTAGAATTAAAGCTGGGAGATGTCAGAAGCTTAGCTGGGGTAGAACATATGAACAGAATGTTAGTTTGTGTGATACAGAATAGGCACTTAATAAGTATTTGTTGAATAACTCTTATCACATATGTGTGCATAAATGTACATATTATCTTTCAATGAAATTCAAAATTAGACTATGCCCTACAAGTGAAATAGTTATGATTTCCCAACAGATGAACTCAAAAATAATAGCCATAAAATGTCATTTTTTTTGTTTGTTATTATTAATAATAATAATATTTAAGTTCATTTTCCTCTTCAGCTGTCAACTCCAACTCAGATAGTGCCTCCAAGGCCTCCGCAAATTGTAGGGCAATGAGCCATCTCTAGTCCAATCACCAGGTCCAAAATTATCTTCGGTCACAGAGAGCGGCATCTTTATCCTCCGATAGAACAAGACCAAGAAGGGTCTTTTCACTGGTGATACCTGGTTGGGATAAGGAGAGCTAAAAGGACGGATCATTCATTTATTTACTGACACATTCCATGTATTTGTGAAAAAGGGGGAAATTATATAAAATTTCAGGTGATGGGAGAAAGCCATTTCTACAGGTACCAGAACATCCTATTTCAACTATTTCTTGAAATTCTCAAGAGCTTTTCAGTGAATTAATATCCATTTGATTAGGGAAGGATTTGGAAAGGTTGAAGGGTCCCAGTCATGGTAATGGGAAGAGTCAGTATGCGGCAAACCTGGTACAGTACAAGGGTGGTGAGCCAGGAGAGGTTAACACTGAGACTTCTGAGCTCATTTATTTAGATGGAAATATCTTCATAGCTTTTGTATTGACTTGTAGTACAGTGCCATGGGCCTTGTGAATTAATTGGGAGAAAATGGTTTGCTTCTTTGTTTGGGGGACGAGATATCCAACTGTGACACTTACCTACATTTAGAAGTATAAGGAGAGAAAGAGAACAATGTGAGCTCCATTTTCTGCCTTTGTTGGCTGACTGGATGTTGTGCATGGCTCACATATATTGAGTATCTGTTTTGCTCAATAAGTTGGCCGGGCATTGTGCTAGCTCTGGGGGAGTCTCTAAAAATACATTTGACAATTAAAAAACAAGTATATTATTTGGGCACAGAGAAGGCTCATTATTTCTTTAGGACATGAATATTTTGTTAAATGGCACTGTTAGGACTTTAAACAGTTAAATCGACTTCTACTACAGTTTCTTATCATCAGGAAACAATTGGAGTAACTAGTGTTCTTTTCCTCTAGAAATTCACAGACTGTAAATAATTCTCTGTCATACCAAGCAAACATCAGATGTGAGCTCCCCGAGGAGGACAACTCATAGGAAAGGGGTCTGGTTGGGTTGGTGAGGTCCCTAGATCTCTGAGGCTTGGCTTAGGGGAGCTGGAAGACGGTCTTGACCCAGCAGAGCTCTAGATTACCCGAGATAGTTCAACAGTCTGTCTAGATTGTCTGAGATAGTTCACTGCATTGAACAGCTCTTCTCTGGAGAGTCACTGTATTGGGTGAAGCCTTCTTGTTGGGACTGACCTCAAGTGAGGACACGCTTCCAATACATCTTCAGAGAACAGCTAAATGCAAGCAGGAACTTTGGACAAAATTTCTTTAAGCACTTATGGCTATCTGGAAGAAAACAGAAATAGGAACATAAAACTAAGCCATCTGCATCGTGAGGAATAACTCCTAGGGACATCACCAAGATGGCAACAGAGGAATCTCCTGAAGTCAGGTAAAGGACTAGAAAGGACATTTTTCCAATGAAAACATACAAATGGTCAACAGGTACACGAAAAGATGCTCAACGTCACTGATCATCAGAGAAATGCAAATCAAAACCTCAATGAGATAAGACTTCATACCTCATCAAAAAAATGAGAGAATGGCTCTCATCAAAAAAAAAAAATGTAAAAGAGAATGCGGAGAATAGGGGAACTTTGTGCACTGTTGGTGGGAGTGTAGATTGGTGCAGCCACTATGGAAAAAGCAATATAGAATTTCCTCAGAAAAAATAAAAGCTAGAACTGCTGTGGGATCCAGCATTCCACTTTGGGGCACACATTCGTTACCTCAAAGAGATAGCTGCCCTCCCATGTTCGTTGCAGCGTTATTCATAATGGCTAAGATATTGAATTGAAACAACTTGTGTCCATTAACAGACAAAAATGTGACATATAACATCCCATTATATTTATAATATTCCAATATATATGATACATACCACTATATATGCAATATGTGTATATTATTCAACCATGAGAAAGAAGGAAATCCTGCCATTTACAACAACGTGGATGGACCCTGAAAGTATTATGTTAAGTGAAATAAGCCAGACAGAGAAAGATAAGCACTGTATGGTATCACTTATATGTGGAATCTGGAAAAAAAAAAAGTTGAACTCATAGAAATCAAAATAGAATGATGATTGCCAGGATCTGGTGGGGATGGGGGGAGAGGTTGATAAAAGAGAGCCAACTTTCAGTTAGAAGTTAAATAAGATCTGAGGATCTAATGTGTACCATAGTGACTGTAGTTGATAATACTTCACTGCGTAGTTAAAATTTTCTGAGCCACGAGAGTAGAACTTAGGTGTTCTCACCAAAAAAAAAAAAAAAAAAGTAGATGTGTGAGATGCCCCTGTGGAGGGTCTTTCACAGTGTATGTGTGTATCAAACCATCATGTTGTACCCTTTAAACATACTACAATTTTCTTTGTTAAATATACCCCAATAAAACTCTGGGGGAAAGGAATAAATCCTTTCTCTTCAGGTTGTGGTCCAGCAGCTCCCACCCAGCTGTAGATAGCAGAACCACCCCTCCTCCTCCACCAGGGGGCGTCCTTGGGCACTGTCAGGCCCACTAAGCTCAGGAGGTCTCCACCACAAAAGGTAGCCCAGAGCTAGGAGGTACCACTCCCCGGGACTGTAACCTTCCTGATGCCAGAGATCACATCTGCTTTGCTCACATTCCTTCGCTGAAAGTTGTTCCCCAAGCACCACCCTCTTCCAGATGCTTGGGATACATCAGGAAACCAAAGAGACAAAAGCAAAACAAAATCACCAACGAGCAACAAACAGACAATAACAAAACATAATAAATAAGTTTGGTTAAAATGAAGTAAGTGCCTGGGGCGGGGGCCGGGGGGACAGGTTAAGGGAGATTGGAAATGCCAACAGGGATTTTGTGTTTGGAGTGGGCTGTCTGCAGTACAGGTGGGAGTCTTACAGGAAGGACTAAAAGAGAATTAACCCTGTGAATGCTGGGGGCGGGGAGGGAACCAGCGCCCAGAGCTTAAGTTAGAAGCTAACTAGAGGAAGGGTGCTGCTGCCGGAAAGTGAGGGAGGATGTCAGTGAGGTGAGGGAAGCCAGTGGTGATGGGAGACAGAGGCCACAGTGAGGACCTTGGCTTTTCTGGAGTGAATTGCAGCGTCACCGGAGGGTTTTGAGCAGAGGTGTGGCATGATTTGAATTTAGATTTTATCAGACTCCTCTGGGCTGAGCTTCTCTCAGGAGACTCTAGAGAAGTGAGGAGAAGACTGAGGACCTGGTGTGGAAGGTGTTAAAAATATTCCAGTTGGGACACTTCCACTGTCGTCCGTCCCACCAGAGCTTTAACAGTGGAGGTGGTCCAAAGGGGCCACGCTCTGCATGTATTTTGAAGGTGGAGCCAACAGGATATCTTTATTATTTTATTTGATTTTTTAAAATTTTACTGAAGTATAGTTGACTTGCAATGTTGTGTTAATTTCTGCTATACAGCAAAGTGTTTCAGTTACATATATATATGTTCATATTCTTCTTCCGTTGTGGTTCATCACAGGATATTGAATACAGATCCCTGTGCTATGCTTTGGGACCTTGCTGTTTATCTGTCCTTTGTGTAATACTTGCCTCTGCTAATCCCAAACTCCCAGTCCTTCCCTCCCATTGCCCCCTCCCCTTGGCAACTACAAGTTCCTTCTCTATGTCTGTGAGTACCAACAGGATTTCTTTATTTTTGAAAAAACATTTCCTTTATTTTTAAGTTATTTTGAATCACTTTTATAATTTCGTTTTTTTATGTTTTATTCGGGTCATACCTGCACCATGCAGAAGTTCTGGGGCCAGTGTCAGTACAGCAGTGACAGAGCCACAGTCATGACAGTGCTGGATCCTTAACTTGCTGAGCCACCAGGAAACTCCCCAACAGGATTTGTTGATGGATTGAATATGGAGTGTGAGAAAGGAGGAGGAGGAGTCAGGTCTTTTAAACAACTGGAAACATAGAGTTGCCGTCAGCTGACCTGGGGTGCAGTGAGGAGAGCATGTTGGGGGGGCAGTCAGAATATGAGACCTTCAGTTACGGACGCATTGCATTGGAGATGCCACTTAGATATCCAGAGGGAAATGCTGAGTGGGTGTTGGATATATGATCTTGAAGGGGTTCAGAACACGTCACTCCAAAATATGCCTCTCTGACCTATTGGCTATTTTGAATTGAAAGGCACTTGAAAAACAACTGCAAGAAAAACACCCTGACCTTCCTTCTTTTTCTTAAAAGCAGGACATGAAATTCCTACGTGAAAGGTGTCCTCCCTTTGCTTGAAGGAGAGGAACACTCTTATCCTCAAAGATGAGAAGCTTAGGATGGAGAGAATTCCATTCAAACGGACTTGGTTAAAATAACTCTTATCGTCCTTCAGCCCCTCCCCCACCCCCAATATACTTTAGTCACTTTTCTGCAATTGCCTCTCTTTGTTCAACCTACTGTAAAAAAGCAGATAAGTTTTGGCCATTTCTCTGGGTCTTCATTCCTTAGGAAGAATCCCATGTCACATAAAACTAAATGAATTTATATTCTTTTCTCCTGTTGATCTTTCTTAGGCAATTTAATTCTCAGGCCCAGTCAAAAGAACTCTAAGAGGGTAAACGTAAATCTTTGCCTGCCCTACAGTCTCTGGTTAGGGCAGTAGTTCGGGCTGGAGAACACTGGCAGGTGTGTTGTAAGCACTACATAAATATCCATTGAATGAAAGAGTGAACGAATTTAGGGTTTGTCTTCCAGGGTCCAGTTTTCTGTCTGAGGACTTTCCTCTTCCCCAGATAATTATCACAGAAGCATCAGTTCTCTTGAGTGAAGACATCAATCTGTTTGACATCACAAGACAACATTGTGAAAATATAGCAGAGTAATAAGTCTAGGATACCTACGGAAGTACAAATCTACATTTACATGTAAATTGGTTGGGTGTAGGTGGCTGTGTTGGATGGGCGTCTGTTATCATTTTTGCAAGGTTATTGAGCAAATGGAGACTGGGGTGGAGTCAAGGAAAGTGACATGGGGATTCCTGAATACATAAGGCATACTTGAAATTTTGCTTACTTAGAGTTGCCTTAAAGGAGATTAAGAGACTTACAAACCAGGATCATGAAATCCAAGACATCAGTCTAGCAGGGCCCATAAAGTACTATGTGACCTGAAAGTGTTCTCAGGAATTCAGAGAGAGCAGAGGTAACCATCTAGGTTTTAGATTCTACGATCTAAACCCCCCCCCCCTCTTTCCCCATTTGCTCCATTTGTTCTGGAAAATTTGTCCCTGTAGGAGGTAGCTTAGCCATGGCAAGAACTGGTCTCAATTGTAGTAATACAGCAACACACCTTTACTTTTTAGAAATGGAACCTCCCTGTCCAGTCAAAAATCATGTAGGTCTTTCATACACAATGCATTTCTGTAAAAGTAATTAAAACAACGGGAAAGAACCACCAACTATGGTGTAGGGTCTCTTCAAACAGTCCAACTAGTTTGTTTGTGAGTGTGGTTTGCTAAAGACATACTTAGCATTCCTTGCAAATAAATATTTGCGTGATATTTTTGTGCAGAGGTTAATTTTTCCCAGGATAAAATGAGTTTTTTAGGAATATTCTTGCGCTTAGCTCCACACTGCCTTTCAATGATATTATGAATTTGTGGAAATATTTCTATTAAATGGACATTGGTACATTGAGCACATGATTTTGGTGAACTTAATTTAAAATGTGGACCATATTCAAACTCTGGAGTTACGCTGTTTTAAATAATTCACTGTAGAGATAAAGGAAAACAAAAATACATCTGGACGACACTGCTTTAGCCATTTTAAGAAATCAGTCTCACTCGTGGCTAAGTTACCCTCTTTATGAGATCGTAATTTCTAAAGTACAAATACTGAGTTCTACGACCTACATCTGAGAACGATGTAGGAATATTTTAAAAACAATAATTCATTTTTTTCTAAAAAGAAACACAGAATTGGTTACTGGAGAAGCCTATATTGTCAGAAAGTGGAGTTTCCGTAGTGGCTCAGCAGTAATGAACCTTACTAGAATCCATGAGGATGCGGGTTCAATCCTTAGCATCACTCAGTGGGTTTAGGATCCGGTATTGCCATGAGTTGTGGTGTATGTTGCAGATGTGGCTCGGGTCCTGTGGCTGTGGCGTAGGCTGGCGGCCTGGGAACCTAGCCTGGGAACCTCCATATGCCCTGGGTGCAGCCCTAAAAAAAGCAAAAAAAAAAAAAAAAAGGAAGATGAAGAACAGAAAAGAAAACCAGGTCTCAGGGATGATATCGCACCACCAATGAAGCTTAATTAAGCTTGGCTTTCTTCCTAGAACTGGATGAGTGGGTTCCTTGAAAACTTCCTGACTCCCTTTGGGGGCCAGACTTCCTGGGGCTTATCCTTCGCTCACCTCAGGCCAATTTGGCATCTCTCATCTTGGGCCGCATGGCTCTGGATTAGGTAACGGAGCGGGTGGGAGTTCTCTGACGGCTCCAGTTGCTCAGGGAGCAGTTTCTTTATCATAAAGCCTCTTACCAGGCTCTTCATCTCTCAGCTAGAACAGAGGAAAACTGCCACGAGGAAGGGAAGGTTTTGGCCCCCACACCCCCGCCCCTCTTTGCTTCTCCTTCCCTTTTCGGTTCTACTTCAGGTAAGGATTAAAAAGAACCTGTACTGGGTGCTTGAGGGGCAGGGAATAAAAACCTCCTGGAAATCCAGAGCCAGTTCCCACCCCATAAACCATGTGGGGCTCCCTGCCCTGAAATGTGTGATTCCAGAGGGAGACCTCAGCTCCTGCTCACTGTTTCTATCTTACATCACAGTACCTAATGTTTAGAGCAGTGTGTTTATTTTTTTGGCCATCCCCATAGCATGTGGAAGTTCCCAGGCCAGGGTTCGCACCCATGCCACAGTCACGGCCTGCGGTGGCAACACCAGATCCTTAGCCCACTGCACCCCAAGAGAAGGTCCTAGAATAGTGTGTTTAATCTGAAAATCTAGTGTTTGAAGACATTTAACAAAGAGACTTTTGCTTGTTAGTTTGAGGGCAGTTTAAAAGACATCGGTTATCTTACCTCCTGTTTTGGTGTTCTGGACATAAGTACCCAAGGATATTTTAGCAGCTAATTAAATTGGCAGCATAGGAGTTCCCGCCATAGCACAGCAGAAACGAATCCAACTAGGAACCATGAGGTTGTAAATTCAACCCCTGGCCTTGCTCAGTGGGTTAAGGATCCGGTGTTGCCATGCGCTGTGTTGTAGGTCGCAGATACAGGATCTGGCGTTGCTGTGGCTGTGGTGTAGGCCGGCAGTTGTAGTTCTGCTTGGACCCCTAGCAGCATTAGGTTAATCTTACTATTGTGTTAAGGCTTGTGAGATTTCCTAGTTGTCAGTATCTCGATGTCTTTGTCTTAGTGGCCTTATAATCAATTTCTTTAAGCTCCATGTTTATGGAGAGAAAAAGCCTGGATTAGTGAACAAGGAGGATAGTCTTTCTGGCCAGCTGGGTGAGCTGGAGTCAGGAAGCACTGGGCAGGCCCGCTGGCGATGCTAGACATGGCTCTGCTCCTACCTGATCATGGTATGTATCTCTTTTTGGCCATGCCTGTGGCATGCAGAAGTTTCCAGGCTGGAGTGAAAAGGCCAGACCCCTAACCCACCGCAAGGGGACTCCCTGAATGTGGTATTTTAAAGATCAGCAGTCCTGGACAAGGACCAACAACCTCTGTAACTTCTGTGCTCCCTTAGCCAAGGGGTGCTGGGAGGGCGGTTTTCCCGGGTGGGAGTGAACTAGCTGAAGTGCGCAGATTTTGAGCAGTGGTGAGAAGGCAGGGAGAAGGAGCCCGGGGGTGGGGATCCCCGGGGGAGGTCTTCACCCGCCCTGCTGTTCTGGCCTCACGCTGGACACCTGGGTGAGACAGTGAGCCGCGGATGCTGGAGAAGCCAGGCAGGGTTCTGTTCTGATCCGGACCTCCCATGGGCCGGACATCCTGATCCCGCCATCACATTCACAGCATCTCGAGGTCACGAGCTGCTCTCCAAGAGCAGACTGTCCTTGTCAGGAGGAAATGTTTCCTTACAAACGATCAGAGTGTGAGACAATGGCAATAACTTTGTAGTCAGGGGACAGAGGTTACTTTTCACCTCTGCCAAGTGTTGCTAGGATGTTCTTCAAAGCCTTTTCTCATGCTCGTTAACTCTCTTTACTCAGACAGAGTTTAGAACCCTCCCCTGCCACACACCGCAACAGACAGTGCATTAGTGTGTGTGCAGCCTCAGACACCTCTCACCTTTTCAATTGCTAATGTGAGAGTTCCCACTGTGGTACAGCAGATTAAGGATCTGGCATTGTCTCTCAGTGGCCCAGGTTGCTGCTGAGACGCAGGTTCAATTCCCAGCCCAACACAGAGAGTTAAGATCCAGCATTGCCATAGCTGTGGCGCAGGTCGCAGCTGTGGCTCTAATAAGATCCCTGGCCCAGAACTTCCATATGCCTCTGGTGTGGCCCAATAAATATATAAATAAGTGCATGGTTAATGTGGACAGTGAATTTGAGAATTCTGACGCTTTCCCTTACCAAAATGAACCCGCTTATTTCCCCTGCTGTCCCAGTCCTGCCAGGTCCCGGAAGGGTGAATGAAGCCTGCTACCTGCTTTCAGGAGGCGTGTTCTGCAAATGAACACATTTCCCTGAAATAGATTTCCCCGGATGAGAAAACTCTGGTCTTTGTAACGACCAGTGGCTAAACTACATGCCGAAGGGAAGAAAACTATGTCGATATTAATGCAGAGATAACTACATGCCAGATTTTATCTTTGAAAAGTACCGCTGGCATAAGGTACTTTTCTATTTTATTTTCAATTTACCTTGTCTTTTAGGAAACTGACTAGATGAAGGCATGAAAGACCATGAATGGGAGAGGAAAGTCCTCCCAACATGGAAGCAGTAAACCTCAGAGCTGGGACCCCGTGGTGGCTCACGGCTCCAGTTTTGCTTTGCATCCTTCCTCTGCCCATTCCTGGTTATGTGACTTAGGACTAGTTTCTTAACTAGACGCAGGGCCTGAGGAAGGTGATCGTTACGCAAAGGTGAAAATGCTCAACCAATGCCTGGAAGAGAATGGTCTCTCGGTACATGTGTGCGTGCTGGATGAATGAAACAGCACACAGGCTAGAGCATCTAAGCCTGGAAGCAGGACCGCGCTCCGCCAAGGGTAACTAGGTGACTATGCGCAGCAGTGGTGGGGCAGCAGGTGTTGAGGCAAGGCCCGAAGGAAGAACGAGATGGGACATGTTCCTATTAGACATTTGGGGCAAAAGAGGCCGAATGGTTCTCTGCATCGTTTATACAGATGATCTGGCATGTGATATGTCATAAGTATATAGAAATCCTCTCCCATGCTCCCCAGTCATGCGTACCTGTGCTCCAGCCAAGCAGGGCTTTCATGGACAGCAGAGAGGCCCATCTTTAAAAGTACATATTGTTTGTGAGTTTTTTTTTTTAACTGCAGTCTGTTTTTTTAAAGACACAATTTTGGAATATTCTTTTTTAACCAAGAGAATTGAATTTCGACTAGATTGTATCTAGTGTGCATTTATTTCACCTCTGTTTTTGGAAATGGTCCTCGAGAGAGGAAGCTTGCGCTTTGTGTGAAATTTTTTAGGTGCATTTGATGTGATTATCCAGAAATTGAAGTCGAAAGGAACAGGAGAAGAAGTAATGAGTGAGGAAAGAGAAGGGGATGGAGAGTACTTTTATCCTTCAGATATTTGAGATATACTGACAAGAAAACATTACATCTGCCTTAAAATTAAGAATGGGAGGGGAGACAGAGTTGTATTTTAGAAACTGATTTGGCTGTGCCCAGGGAATTCGAAAGTTCCCGGGCCAGGGATTGAACCTGCACCACAGCAGTTACCAAAGCCACAGCAGTGGCAAAGTCGGGTCCTTAATCCACTGAGCTACCAGGGAACTCCTGGACCTGATTCTTTTTTACAATTTGAAACAAAGAGATTATTTGCCAGACCACGCAGGGTCAGTAGAAAAGTTACCACCATAATCGTATCTGAAAAGGAACCTCAAGGGCCTACAGGAAGAAAGTAGAAAGCAAAGGAGTCATAATATTTTGCCTTTGAGTTGAAGGAAGGACAAGTCCATAATCCAGGTGTGATTCAGAGAAGCAAGGAGACAGAAGGCTAAAAGGCTGGAAAGCTGGCTTCTTTGTAGAGCGGGAACCTGGCAGGGGCTAATGGTGATGAGGGCACACTATCGTGTCTCTCCCAGGGAGTGCCTCCAGCTCAGACCTTAGTGGCGCTGGCAAGGAAGAATGAGAAAGCGAAAGAGAGTCTAGTTTGCTAGGCTGTGGCCACACCTCTTGGCAGATAGACAACCCCAAAGCTGTCCACCACTCTTTAGCCTCAGCAGGGTTACTTTTCTCCAGGTGGGTGGGTATTTTCAAACCAAAAACAAGAGCAGGAGCACATCCACTATGGAAGTTGGTAAGCCTCAGCCAGTGGAAGATGCGGAGGAAGGAAATTCCAGGCCGAAATGTCGCCCCAGGGAGCTGAGGCGGTGGGAATCCCTAACCTCGGTGAGATGAAAGGCTGGGATCGATTCTCTCGGCAAACAGAATTGCCTTGGACACGGTCTCAAAAAGGAAAGGACGCACTTGTCTTCAGCTTAATATTTTTATCACTTGTTGTGTGGTTAACTGAAGGTCTGGCACAATATTGAATGGTTTTGAAAGGGCTGTGTCCAAAATAAAGAGAGTTTCTAGAGGGAGGCAGCCTGGTAGAGCAGAATAAGCATGGCTTTAGAGGCCACAAGTGTGGGATTAAATCTGAAATATTTATCTTGCCTGCTTTGTGATCTTATGCAAGTTACTCTCTCTGATCCCCTATTTTTTTTCCATCTGGGGATGTGAAAACCTACATGCTGTTTTGTGGTGAGGATTAAATGAGATGCTGCTATAAAGGGGAGGGGCAGGAGGGACTGGGAGTTTGGGCTTAGTAGATGCAAGCAAGCATTTGGAGTGGATAAGCAATGAGATCCTGCTGTACAGCACAGGTCACTATACCTAGTCACTTGGGATGGAACACGATGGAGGATAATGTGAGGAAAAGAGGGTATATATGTTTGTATAACTGGATCACTTTGCTGTTCAGCAGAAGTTGACAGAACATTGTAGATCAACTATAATAGAGAAATAAAAATCTTTAAAAAAAGGAACAGGCATGATACACAACAGTCCCTTATATCATGCTGCAGGGGCCTGAGGCATAATCTGAATCCTCAAATTCTCAGATGTTCTGAAACGACTTCCTTCCTTCCTTCCTTCCTTCCTTCCTTCCTTCCTTTCTTTCATTCCCCCTCTCTCTCTCTCCCTCCCTCCCTCCCTCCCTCCCTTCCTTCCTTCCTTCCTTCCTTCCTTCCTTCCTTCCTTCCTTTCTTTCTTTCATTCCCTCCCTCCCTCCCTTCCTTCCTTCCTTTCTCTCTTCTTAGGTATAGAATTGGGAGGTGGGGACATGGGGGAAGTCCTGGGTACTATGTCCTTGGCTTTAGAGAATTACTTTAAAAGAAAAATGAAACATCAGAGTTTACAAATAGAGCTTTAGAGTGTGTTCTCTGCCACCCTCCCTTGTTAGCTTGCTCTGCCTCAGTGGATCCATCTTTAAAATGGGAATATCGTTCCTGACAGCTATGAATTATTTATAACGGAGAACAAAAGAATAATTAACATTGTGCTTCTCCAAGTTATAAGACCCACACTTTCCATGTTCTACACTCTTTTGCATTTACCTGCAACACTCAAAAACACGAGGGGTTTCAGAACCATCTCCGCTAAAATAAATGACCAGACTGTTTCCTGCTATGGAAATGTGAGGTGAGGTCTATTCCAACGGTAAATCAGTGACACCCAGTGGCTGCTGCTTTTATATTTACCTTTTTCGTTTTCAATTGAACTTTGTAAGGTTCTACCCCAGAACAAGTGGAAAAGGTGACGAGCGTGCAGAAGTCATAGAGGTCTTGGCAGAAAGGGTTTCTCAGCAAGGATACGGCTTGCCTAGGACATGGGAACAACCTAAAAGCAATACCAAAAATAGAGTGCTGGAAGGTGGAGAGAACAGTTCTGGGAATTTCCTGGCTCGTCATTTTGCGTTTTATGAACACGTGTTCTCAAGCTTTCCTGTCACTGTTGGGTTTCTCAAGAAACATTCCCATCACTGAAGTGGCGGGTCCGCAGCCCCAGTTCCCCCTGAACTCCAATCTGTTAGAGACAGTTGGGAGTGTTCCCTAGAAATTAGTCTTCCTAGGTGGAAATAAAACAACTAGAAGTTGAATCCAGAGCCCCCCCGATGCTTGCCTATGACATGATAGCAGTGGTGGGTTAAAGATCTGGGAACTCCCACAGTGCGGGGTCCCCCACCTGTGAAGCTGAGTAGATGAAACACAGCTGGGCTCACATCCCAGCTTGTACCCTCTGCTGGTGGATGCTCTTGGGCCACTTATAACCTCTTGGAGCCCTTGTTTTTTCATCTGTACCGTGAGGGTAACACTATCTAACTCATAGGTTGTTATAAGGTTGAAGTGATGTACCTAAAATGATGGGCGTGCAGCAGACACTCCGTAGTTAGTGATCAGCCTTGTCCTGATTTTCATCAGCTGAGGTTCTCTGTTGACCCTGGTACGTGACGACGTCTGAGAAAAGCCCTTCTCTGACCCCAGATGAGTACTTTTTAGGTGTTCTGCTCCTGTCTCAGGGGACAGCATGGTGGACATGCACTCATTGCCATTTTGTTCATTCCCTATAGGACTGATGCTGGGTTTCTTGGATGAAAAACTGTAGAGAAATATTGCATTAGAAAACTGTTAGCAAATAACTTACATTGTGAGGATTTGTATTTTCCCCACATAAAACACTGAGAGTAGTTAGCAAAAAGATCTGTCAAGTCAGGCAACTAGGTAATGCAGTTCACAAAGGATTCCAAAGAGGTTCTTTCAAACAGAAGACTCTAGATCTTGGTTGCTGCTACTTTTAATTGCCTGGTAAGTATTTTCAACAAATGGTTTATTAACCTACATACTTCCCTTCCTTTCCTCCCTCCTTCCTTCCCCATCCCCGCCTCGTCTCCTTCTTTCTTCTTTTTTTGCATTAGTTGTCGAATAAGTGGGATGGTCTTGTAGCCATGCAAACTTCAACTTGAATCCTGGCTTTTCTGCACGCTGGTTTATCTAGTTTCTCTAAGCTGCACTTTCCATCCTCTATAGAAGAAGGATGATAACGCCCACCTTACAGAAGGGTTAAGAAGATGAGAGGAGAGCAAGTCTCAAAACATCGAGGCCCTGGTCCATAGTAAGCGCTCAGGGCAGCCAGGGGAAAATTGAGGACTGCCCAGGGCAGTAGCTCTTATCTTTACCTGATTCCAACCATCTATATTAACAATCATTTTTTTAATTTGCCTTTATTATCTCAAAATGAAATTTTAGGGTGGGGCCTTTATTAGGTACCTACTACATTCTTTAGTATCAATGCAGTGCTCTAATTGAAATACAAAGGAGAGAGAGGAACTTGACTGACTGTGAAATAACATGCATTGCCGTGTGATGTTTGGGTATACCTGCCCCAGGAGGCATGAGACTTGTGCCTCCATGATAGGCCTGAGTGACAGCCAGCCATGCACACAGACTCAGCCAGTGCGATGTAGATACAACAAATAGTAGTGCTCTCGGTGACCTTTTGGAATAGGGAGTAACTCTTGGTAATGTTTCTTTTTATTATTTACAGTGTGCCAACTTCTGTACAACAAAGTGACTCAATCGTACATATACATATAGTTATATTTTTTAAATTACTCTTTTCCCTCACGGTCTATCCCAGGAGACCGTGCTGTGTGGGAGGACCTCATTGCTTATCCATTTTATTATTTTTTGTTTCTTTATTTTGTTATTTTTTAATGATTTTTTTCATCATAGTTGATTTACAGTGTTCTGTCAATTTTCTACTGTATAGCAAAGTGACCCAGTCACACACACACATATACATATATGTGTATATATATACACATTCTTTTTCTCACATTATGATGCTCCATCACAATTAACTAGATATGGTTCCCAGTGCTATGCAACAGGATCTCCTTGCTTATCCATTCCAAATTGCAGTAGTTGCATCTATTAACCCCAGATTCCCAGTCCACCCCACTCCCTCCCCCTCCCCCTTGGTAACCACAGTCTGTTCTCTATGTCTGTGAGTCTGTCTCTGCTTCATAGATAGGTGTATTTATGCCATATTTTACATTCCACATGTAAATGATATCATATGGTATTTGTCCTCTTTCTGACTTACTTCACTTAGTATGAGAATTTCTAGTTGCAGGGAGTTTGGGTTTTAAGCTTAGAAAATTATAAACAGACTTTTCATCTGTTCAAGCTCTGGCAGGAATGATTTTTCACTGTGAAACTGCCTCCTGTGTGACAGGATAATGAGCATCCTTGGCCCTCAGCTCCTAAATACCTAGAACCTCCAGCTGCCCGATTTTGTTGACAACCCAGATTAACCCACAACTTTCCAAAATGACCCCTGGAACCACTAGCCTAGAGAAGCTTGAATCTCAAAGCTGATTTTCTTGACTTCTGTGGAAAGCCAAAGGTTCTGAAAGTCCGACTGTGGGGAGCCAGCCTAAGGAATTTCTAATAACCAAGCTTCTTTAAAGTTTTAAGAGTCAGGACTTTCTGGCCAGTCTGCAGAGTTTTCATAAAGGAATCCTGACCCAACCCTTCCTTAGGCAGGAGATTGTTAGAAGGAGGGGAAAATGAGAGGCTGGGTGAAACACACACGTCCGCATCTTTCCTCTTTCAGATTAGGTGTCAGAGGCTTTAGGTTTAAGACCGAGGACTGACCATTTGCTCACTTTTAACTCTGCAGGGAGCTTGTGTATGGACCAACAGCATCAACACTGGGAGTGGGCTAGGGGCTGGCTACATCCGAGTAGATTTGCTGGCAGAGTGGTGGTGAGCAGGGGGGGCTAGGCTTGTCTTTTCTAGGTCCCTGACTTAGTCTGTTCAGCTGTTATAGCAAAAGTACCATAAACTGGCTATTTTTTGTTGCAGTATCCTCATTGATGGTCAGGCTGGGGTCTCTGTCTCTGTCTCTGTCTCTGTCTCTCTTTTTCTTTCTTTCTTTCTTTCTTTTTTTTTTTTTTTTTTTTTTTTTTTTTTTTTTTTTTTTTTTTTTTTTTTTGCTTTTTAGGACTGCACTCAGCCACGCCAGATCAGAGCCACGTCTGCAACCTACACCACAGCTCATGGAAACACCAGATCCTTAACCCACTGGGTGAGGTCAGGAATCGAACCTGCAACCTCATTGTTCCTAGTCGGATTCATTTCCGCTGCACCACAATGGGAACTCCAGGCTGGGGTCTCTCTAAAATGGGCGCTAAACCCATTCCTAAGGGCTCCACGCCGATGGCCTGATCACCTCCCCAGGGCCCCTCCTCCTAATCTCATACCATGGGAGTTAGGATTTCAACAAACCAGTGTGTGTGGGTCTTGGAGGCTGAGGGCGCAAATATTTAATCTGTCATAGCTCTCTTGGCTCTTCCGAGTGTGGATGGAACCCAGAAAGCCCCTCAGGCTTCCAAGGGGAGCTGGTGAGTGGGCCATGGAGCTGCAGTGGGACAAAAGTGACGAGATGGGCCCACAGCTGAGTGGACAGCCAGGCCCAGGACAGTTAGAGGATGAGGCAGAGACTCTGATGGGCCTGTCGCACTTGTGCAAGCCCACTTGAAGCCTGGAACAAGAGGGAACCCCACAGAACTCCAAAACACGAAGCCCCATGAAGCTGCAGGTGCTGGCAGGAAACCTAGAGATAGACTCACAGCCGAGCGTTTAAACCAGCCTGAACAAGTCGCTGTGTTTAAGGGGTCCGTGAGGGTCCAGAGGATGCTGCTTGGTTCCATGGACCACCTGTCCCCTTGGCCACTGTGTGATCACATAAGCCACATTCCCTGCTAATCAAACCAGAGATGAAATAGGATGACATTTGAGAGACTGACTTGACCTAAAGGGTATTTTTGTTTTGTTTTTGTTTTTCTTGGCTGTGCTCATGCCCTGTGGAAGTTCCCAGGCCAGGGATAGAGCCGCTGCAGTGAAGTCCCTGATCCTTAACCTGTTGCGACACAAGGGAACTCCCCCAAAGGTATTTTTAAAATTTTTCTTTTATCAAAGTATAGTTGTTTTATAGTGTTGTGTTAGTTTCTGGTGTACAGCAAAGTGACTCAGTTTTATATATACATATATGTATATATATGTACACATATATATGTATATAAAATGTGTGTATATATTCATATTCTTTTTCCATTATGGTTTATCACAAGCTATTGAATATAGTTCCCTCTGCTATATGGTAGAACTTTGTTGTTCATCCATCCTCTGTGTAACAGTTTGCACCTGCTAATCCCAAACTCCCTGGTCATTCCTCTTGAGAAGCACAGGTTGGTTCTCTATGTCTGTGGGTCTGTTTCTGTTTCATAGATAAGTTCATTTGCATCAAATTTTAGATTCCACGTGTAAGCGATATATGGTATTTGTCTTTTTCTGATTTATTTCACTTAGGGTAATAATCCCTAGGTCCATCCATGTTTCTACAAATGGCATTATTTCGTAATTTTTATGGCTGAGTAATATTCCATTATATTACACAAACACACACACACACACACACACACCCCCCACATCTTCTCTATCCGTTCACCCGTTAATGGACATTTAGGTTGCCTCCATGTCTTGGCTATTGTAAATAGTGCTGCAGAGAACATAGGGGTGCATGTATCTTTTCAGATTAGAGTTTTGTTTGTATATATGCCCAGGAGTGGGGTTGCTGGATTATATGGCAACTACATTTTTTGGTTTTCGAGGAACCTCCATACTGTTTTCCATAGTGGCTGCCCCAATTTCCGTTCAAGGGGTATTTTTATTTATGGCACCAGACTAAGTTGGTTAAAAAAGTTTTCTCCCAGGATCCAGCAGGCAGAGGCCTATGAGAAGAAAGACTCAATTCTAAGGGGCTGTGTAAATCTATATTTTCTTTATATATGATTACAGTGTGATTAACATCTGTGGTCCTTCTATGCTGTTATTAACCAGGACTTTACCCCAGAATCTAGACTTTACACACAGAGCTGTTTTGGTGGAAGATGGCTCAGACTCACCATCTGATTGATTGTACTGCTTGATTACAGTATTGAATGTGACTCATGTTTGGGCCCAGAATTTACCTTATTAACAAACAAACACAGCTCAGTAACTGTCATTGGAAAATTAAGAGACCTGCAATTTTTGTAGGAAAACCTGGTGTCCGTTCTTAAAGGTAACTTGGAGGCAAGTTAAGCTTGAATCCCATGAAAAACTTTAAAACTTTCTTCTCATTTTAATATGGTCAAATATTACTTGGTAGTTCAATACTACTTTTACAGGACACTTTTAAAAAAGCCACTGGCCAGTTTCATCATCATTTCATCTCATTAAGCTTTTGGGGAAAGCATCCTGTGATGTCTCCACCTCTAATCAGGGTCAAGGGTTAGGCAGCCCTAAAAATTAAAGGTGGTGGAAGATTACAGAACCTAAGAAGTAGTCTCGTTATTATCATTTCACTGTAGCCAAAAAAAAAAAAAAAAAAAAAATCAAATGCCAGCGTTTTGCAGTTTTCATACGTCTTCTTTGTTTCTGGATGTCACAGGCCAAAACAGGGAATCCAGCAGAGGCAGTGCTTCCTCTAAGATATTCACAGCCTCAGCGTTCCCTCTCTGGGTCCCCTCAGCCGTCAGGACACCTCCGCGAGTCTGCATAGCAGTGGCCCTGGCTGGGCTCCCACAGTCATAAATCGATTCTTAGTGGTTCTGGGAAGGGGCCTGGAGACACCAGAAAATAGAGCAATTGGGGCCTGGGTGGGAGACTGAGGCCAGGCGGAGGAGGTCCATGGTACATGTTGAACTGAGGCCAGAACCCAGAGCTCTATTATTTTCCCTTTCTTTCAGATTTTTTATTAAAGTATAGTTGATTTATAATGTTGTGACATTTTCTGCTGCACAGTCAGGTGACCCAGTCATACGTATACATGTACATTCTTTTTCTCACACCATCTTCCATCATGGTCTATCCCGAGAGACTGGGTATAGCTCCCTGTGCTGTACAGCAGGGCCTCGTTGCTTCTCCATTCTAAATGGAATAGTTTGCATCTACCAACCCCAAACTCCTCCTCCATCCCCCCACCCCCACCCCCACCTCTTGGCAACCACAGGTCTTGTGCCAGAGTGCTATTATTAATAGTGTTTTCTTTCTCAGAAGGGACTGGCTGGGCAATTCTTTGACTCCAGGGGATTTTTTTTCCCTCTTGCCAAATCATTTGATTTCTGCCAGTGCAGGCCCTCCTTGCCTCTTCCTGGCAAGCTTCAGGGCTGATTTCCAATCCTCCCCCCGCCCCCAGTCCCCTCTTCCAGGGTTATCTGAGTTCACAGAGTTGGTTATTCTCTTCACAGCTTTTTGACTACAGTTACTCTACATGGCTCTTTAATTGCCACCAAAAAATACACAGTTGTTAAAATATATATATATATATATATATATATATATATATATGTATATGTATGTATGTATGTATATATATGTATGTGTGTGATATATACATATATATATATATATATGGAAAATTGTAAATTTCAGTAAACTGTAATGACTAGAAAATGTTCATCGTTAAAACAAAGTTTTGAAAAAGAGCAAAACTCCACGTCCTAAATTCTGAATGGACTATATGGTCCAGTTGGGTAGCGGTTAGGCTGGATTAGTGTTTGTTTGTATTACCGTGCAAATGCAGACAAGAATGCGATGACCACGTAACGCTTGGAAGGAAATACAATAAAACCTTGATAGGAGTGGATCTCAATGTTGTGAGACTGCCAACGATTTTGTTTTCCTTCTAATTTTCTTCACTTTCAAGATTGTTCTATAATAGGCATGTGTAAGTTTTATAATAAGAACAATGGTCTTAAAACCACCAGCTATTTTTTGTTTCCTTATTCATTCTAGTTAGAATTTGCAGTTTTCTAAAAGGACAATAGATGTGTGTGTGCTGCCCTGGCGGGTGGAGAGGGCAGTGGGAAAGGACAGTGTTTTCATAAGGAATGAATCGATGCTATTGTCTTAGCCCTAAAGGATTTTACTTGAATTGCCCCCAAACTTTTCATTTGCCAACGTGGGTTATAAGCTGTAATGAACACTGGCTGGATTATGCTGCTGCAGAAGGCATTTTGCCTTCCTAAGGACAGTTATATTTTTTTTCCAGATATTACCTTCTATCCAGGCTAGTTCCACTGTCACCTGCGGTCCCATGCTCCCCTGACTGCAGACAGGTACACAGACCCAAGTATAGCTCCTTCTCCATAAATCTGAATTTCGAACAGGGGAACAAAAGGACTAAGGACTTGACTGGAACTCCAGTGGGTGCTGGCAGCCCCTTGTCATGCTGCTTCCTTGTCTGGGACCGGACTTGAATAAATTCCCTTCTGCTTAAGTTGATCAGAAGCAGTTTCTTTTGCTTGCAAAGCACCTGTGCTGTCGGTGGTTTCACAGCTGGCGGGGAGCTGCTCTTATTTCCACAGACGCCTGGACGTCTGACTTTGACTCTTGGCCAATTGAAGGTCAGTGGGCTAACCAACCAACCAGCTAATGATTTATGAGGCATGATTTGCAATCTGACACTCTCCTGGTGAGGGCCGGCACTGGATTGTTTGTTGATGGTGTAACCGGTGAGCCAGGCTTGGTTAAGGTGAGCAGGGCACATAAAATTCTGGGAACTTCTACCTGGAGGCCTTGGGGAACCTGATTCAGAGCACAGATAGTAGCGGTTTAATCTGGAGATGCAGCAACTCCTTCTAAAAATAAGAAGAACCCTGTAACCCTTTGCCTAGAAGCCTCTCAGATTCTCAGTGCTCGAGTGTGTTTGTTTCTCTTGCTGGACCATGGCTTTGGCATTATTTTAAGTCTTATGAGAGTGTACTTTATGAGGTCTCCCAAGTCCTTTAGCCTAGCTTAAACTAAGTAATCTTTTCTTTCTTTCTTCTTTTCCTTTTACAGCCGCAGCCTATGGAAGTTCCCAGCCTAGGGGTCAGATCAGAGCTACAGCTGCCGGCCTACACCACAGCCACAGCAATGCGGGATCCGAGCCACATCTATGACCTACACCACAGCTCACGGCAATGCTGGGTATGTAACCTACAGAGCGAGGCCAGGGCTCGAATCCACATCCTCACAGAAACTATGTCGGGTTCCACAGCGGGAATTCCCTGAGCTGAGTAATCTTCATGGGGCCCTAACTGGCAGAGAGGCGAGGAGTAGTTACAAGCCGAGGGAAGAGCCTTGGTGCTGGGCAGAGTCTGGCCCTGGGAGTAAGTCGGAGGCACCATTTCCGATGGAGAGAGGGGCCAGGGAGGCGGGCAGTCTTTACTAGTAGGTTCCAGAGACGGGAAACGTACAGCAGTTTCTTCATGAGTGGGTGAAAAACCAAGGGGCACCCTAGTCCCTGTTTATAAGATGCCATAAATCAAAATGAAGTTAGGTGGGGGGCGGGGAAGGACTGGGGGTGTGGGACGGGCGCGTGCGCACTGCGGTCTGTGGAACGACTGGCCAGCGGGGACCTGCTGTTTAGCACAGAGAACCCCACCGTGTCCTGTGATGACCTGTGTGGGAGAAGAGTCTGAGAGAGAATGCACGTGTGCATGTGTGACTGGGTCACTTTGTTGGACAGCAGACATTATCACAGCCTTGTGAGTTAACTGTATTTTAAGAAGACTTTAAAAACAGTTTAAAAATGAAGTTGGGAGATATGTAGACCCTCCTCTGCATGTGATTTAAGTTTCCCCTGTCCCTGGAGTGATGTCACCACCGTGACTTAATGGCAGAGTACATGAGCATGGTTAGTCATGCTTCTTGGTCACTTCGTCTTGGTCATACCTCCTCCACGTAATTCCCTTCTCTGGTTGCAACCTTTGGGCCTCGCTGCCATTCCGCAGTAGCTTGGTGAATCTTAAACTAAGATCTGGTGGGATTTTTGAGATTCAGTGAACTGTGTGTTCCCAAAATGCTATTTATGCATTGTGGTCAAGCTGTAGACTGGTTCTGGTCCGCAGAGAATTACAGGACTGACAAGCCCATGTGCCTCTTATTTAGAAAGAATTGCAATTATTTTTTGCATCTTTTAAAATCTCCCCTCCTGGCTGTGAGCAGCTTGATTTCAGAGACTTGCCATTTACCTTCTCACCCCCAACACCATCAAGCAAATGCCCTGCGCATAGTAGGTGCACAATAAGCGTTTGTAGACTAAACCTATGTGCATCTGTACCTATACATTTGATGGACAAACTACCAAAAGCCCCCCTCCCCACGTTTTTCCCTCTGCTCTGTTGTCATGATTTTGAGAGTGACTAAAAGGAAGTACAATAAATTGGTGCAGGACGGGAATTTTAAAATGCAGCATCTAGTATTTGGAGTAGGATGATTTTTGATCATGCACATCATTTGCTGGCTATGCGTCCTGGTCCCGACACAGCCTAATCTCTTTTCTAGTCAATCCCGCAGAGCACTGAGAGACGAGGACCAGCATTCTTGAGGAGCCAGTCCACTCTAGATCCCCCAAAGCCTCTACATTAGCCCGCAGGAAGAGTTCATTGTGTTCCGTGTCATTTTACTCTCCCTTTGTTGAGTTCTAATTCTTGAAAAGGGCCAAAGTTCCACAGAGCGAGGCATTTTTGTACAGCAGCCAGATGTATGGATTCTGGAGACAGACTAAGAGGAATCAAATTACGTTTCTATAGGGAGTTCCCTGGTGGTTCAGTAGATTAAGGATCCAGTGTTGTCACTGCTGTGGCTCTGGTTACAGCTGTGACACAGGTTCCATCCCTGGCCTGGGAATCTCTGCATGCTGCAGGTGCTGCAAAAAAGAAAAAAAAATTACATCCCTACGATTGCTGGTCCTAGCATTGAATGGGTCATTCAGCCATGCTAGGCTTTAACTTCCTCCTCTGTAAAATGAGGGTAATAAAAGTATTGACCTTTTAGGTAGTTGTGAGGATTGAATGAGTTAATTCATCTAAAGAGCGAGGATTAGTATCAGTCACAAAGTAGCCCCCTTTTCTTTCATGTAATTTTTCAAAAAAAACCCTCCATATTAAAGGCCTCAGCAGCCAGGAATTTGCAGTGCTCCAGAAGGCTGCTAATGACCCCTGTATACCTTTCTCTGGGTTATCCTTATATATGTTCTCTCTGGGCAGGTTTTCAAGTGCAAACATGTTGGAATTTGGGGGTGTGGTTGGGGAGACCGTCCCGTTCCTCTTGGGTGGGCACCTTTTCATTTTCAGGGGACTGGATAACAAATACAGAGGCTTAAAGCAGTTAAGGAGAAGGACATCTTGAATAAGACTGCCTTTGATTCAGGTGAAGGTGGAAGCGTGCCTCCTTAAATGAAAAGGTTAAGAAGGAGTTAAGTCTCAGACATGACCCAGGTCTCCCTCTCAGAAGCTCCTTTGTGACAGGACAGTCCCAGGTGGCCCTCCCCGGGGGACCCTGTCTCAGTGCATAAGGCAGTCTGTTTCAGAGCTCTCTGAAAGGCAGTGTCACACCCTTCACCTTTGAAAGGCCTGTATGATGGCTGCCCGCACACTAGTCTCGTTATCCTCGGAAATCAAAACCTTCAGTTAGAGCAACAGGAAATTGAAGAACTATCATGACTCATCGAGATCACTGAGACCATACCAAAGATTTACAATAATTAAAGTTGCTGAATAACATGTCTTTTCTTGGTTGGATGCCTTTTCCTTCCTCTCTCACCCTCCCTGTGCTAACTTCTCGGGACGACCGTATGCGCGCAGGTGGACACAAAACCTCTCTTGTCCAAATGCCATGGCAGGGGTTGGGGGCGGGTGGGGCAGCTCCGTCACATGATGGGATGCTGGGAGCATGGGAGGGTCTCTAGAGGAAATACCTCGCCAAGCAGTGTACCTCCCTCCACTAGGATGTCAGAGGTGGGTTAAGGCCGTGGAATCTCCCTTTTAACGGGTTTACGTGTTGGGCACCCTAAACGATTGGAGAAGTCAGTGCACCTGCTACCGTTGTGAAGGATAGTGTCACTGATCCTTGAGAGACCCCTGGTATTGAAATCCACCTCTGAACCTACACACATTACGCAAGCATCATCAAATTCACGTTTGCTTTTTTTTAAAAAGCCAAACGTGTCAACTGACCACTACCTGTGATCCTAAGGCTAGAAGTAGACCTGAGGGCCTGGGGGTAATAATCCACAATTTAGAAAAATTATTTCAATAATAGAAGTCTTTATTGAAATTCACCTTCTTTCCGTAGAGTTCCTTTCCTTCTATTTGTCATTTCAGGAGGCACTGATTCTTTAATGTCTCCAATTGACCACTAGATGGCAACATTGTTCTTTTATGTTACAACTCTGACTACTGTAAATTTGGTAGTTGGATTTATTTTTCCAACAACTAAATTTAAAAATTAAAAAGCAAATACTAGTAATTTAAATGCATCCCTCTGTATCCTAGAAAGAAGATAGAGCATATTAAATTATCAGCTTGCAATTTACTTACCCAGAAAGTGTATTAAAGAATATTCTGTTTTTATGCATCTTTAGAAAAGAAATATTTGGGCCTGGTGCTTATAGAACATAGTGTGGTCTCAGCTCCTCTGGCTTTTGTGGCTGCAAGGAACTATCCAGATGTTGGACGATTTTTTAGAAAATCACTTAATATCTCTTGATTTTGCCACATCCTGGAGTTGTGGTTTCCAAACCCAGAGGCATAACAAGAAGTAACTAAATAAACAATTCCGGGGACCTTTCCTCAGAGATTCTCATTCAGTAGATCTGAGGTGGGGCCTGGGTGCCTGAATTTTTAAAAGCACCTTCACCTGTTTCCAGTTATCGGTAAGTGTGGAAGTGGACCTAAGTCTCCTTCATTTCTCTGGCAACAGAATCTTCAAAACAAAATGCATTTTAATTTAATTTGAAATTGTCGTCTTCACCTTTTTTTTTTTTTAGAGAAAAAGTCTGAACTAAAAACACTCAAGCCTCTCCATTAGAAAAAAGTGGAACCTGAAGAAATAAGAGAGCCATAGTAACTGAAATATGTATTCACCTGGTGTTTCTAAAACAAAGGTTATCCGACCTGCATGTGGGCTGGCATTGGGGTGATGAGAAAGCAGCTGGTGAATGAATAGTGTCTTCTCTCCTGGGTGCTTTTTATGATGGAGGATGCTCAGACTGGGGAGGTGTGGATTTCTACAGAACTGATTTCGGACATTCCAGAATGATGGCCCTCTATTGTTATTCTATTAAATATTAGGATGTGTGTCTTTAAAAATCGTTATCACTTTTGAAAAATTCGAGGGCCCTGTCGGCTATATCATACAGCACTGTCATTATTCATTTCCCCTCTCTCCTCTCCTCCTTTATCTGTCTGTCTCTCTGTTTCCCGGTCTCTCTGCTATTTTTTTGCTCTGGGTTCTTACTTAATTTTTGGTTTAATGTGATAGCTTTAGACCAACTCATCTCTGTTCAAATATTATTTGCCTCGACCCATTTGAATCCACTGGCCTCATGAGTTTTTTTTTTCCCTCTAATGTTATCTTTTTCTGAAAAATATCACAGTGATTGGCATTCGGAAATAAACACCACCCTTCCTGATGTAAACTCATGATCTTAATTAAAGACCCTCATAATGACAGTTTAAAGAGAATGATGCTTTCCTAAAAGTATTTACAGTGAAACTGCAGATTCTTGTTAAATGTTCCAGAACAGTTTGATTTTCATTGAGAAAGAACACCAGAGTGCCGTATCACGGTTCTCCGGTTTAGAAGAATGACATCTGATGCTCACAAAACCACCCTTATATGACTTTCTGTCGCTAGAAGATCCTGGAACACTGACTGCTTTATATAATTCCCATGTCTTCTTTTCTTTGGTTTCTTTGGTTCTTTAAGAACGCCTGTAAGTTTTCTAGTTCATACAAGGCAGTTTTTACCATCAGAAGAAGCAGGCAGAAGTGCCCATGAGCTTCAGACTCAGACGCAAGTCAGAGGAAGGCTCACTTGGCGGTGCTTGTCCTTGTCATCAGCAGTGTCCACACACAACCTCCCCTGCCTGCATCCCGGCCGTGGTCCTCGGTGGCAGGAACAGAGTCAACAGAACATTCTTTTTTTGCAAGTTTTCATTTAGAGGCAGACTCTCTGAAGGCGCCCTGATGGGTGTCGCTCCCACTGAGCTGGGCCAGCAGAGGGACCCGGAGTCCCATTCGTCTGTCCAGGCCATTCTAGGGACCTGCGTGTCCAGATAAACATTTATTTTCCGAGAACTGCACCCCTGTTTCACTCCTTGAAAAAAAATGCAAGAGAATTATCTGCAGGAAAACATTCAGATTGAGATCAAAACAGAAAAATGAAGTGCTGCTCTGTAGTGGGAAAGCCAAACTTCTACCCTCCCAGAAAATTGTCAGCGATTTTGATTAGCAGGAACCACTGACACTACAAATCAGCCGTGTTTTAATTTTTAAAAGACACTTGAGGTGTGCTCCACGCATGGCACCTTGTGCCTGTGCAAACTGAAAGATTAAAATAAATTTTAAAAATATTATAACCCCCCCCCCAAAAAAAACCAAAAGAAAGTATCAGGGGGTGGCGAGGGGAGGGCCTCTCAATCTAGAAGATGCCAGATCGCAAACCCTAGAAAACCTTGTCCTGTTTTCCAAGTGTTTACCCTTCTGCAAGGCTGGCCCCAGTTACCTTCTCTCTTCAAAAGGAAATCCTGGCATCGGGAAGACTGGGCTGACAGTGATGGTACAAGGACTTGTTTAATGAGCAGTGGGAATTGAACCACGTAGAGGATGCCGCGGAATTTTCTCGAAAGGACTAGTTGGGTGTTTGCGTTTTGTTATGTGGTATGCATCCGCTGTCCATATCTTGACAAGCTAGCGAAAAGTTTGGGATGAGCAGGGCAATTTTTTTGTTTGTTTTTAAACCTGGTTGCTAAACAAGAAATGGTGTCTCTCGTACCTGCCTCTAATGGAACAGGGGCTGTGCCCCTTGAGTGTGCACTTGGCATTGATACGGCACCAAAGATTCGCCAGGTCTGCAGGCACTGATGAGCCCCTGGGACCTGTGCTTATTCTTTTAAAACACTAGGCCACCCTCCACTAAGTAAAGGCTATTGACTAAATGGTAGCTAAACTGCCAATCCTTGGGACTGAAAGAAGTTCGTCCTGAGAAATCATTGACTGCATCCCAGGCTGCTGCTCGGAGCTGCCAGTCCATGTTCGGGTGTCTGCCCCCCCCCTTACCCCGCCAGCTGGAGAGTCTCTTCTAGTCTTTAATTCCTCCACAGACTGTACACATTCTGCTCCCCCCACAACACGCATTTACAGTGATTACCTTTCTGCTTATTAGAAACATAGAAAACATCCCTTTTCTTTGTCAGGACAACTGTTCCCTCCTCCAGGTGTTCCCTTGTGGCAAAACGGGTTAAGGATCCGGTGTCATCACTGCAGAGGCTCAGGCTGCGGGTTCTATCCCTGGCCCGGGAACTTCCACCCCGCCCCCAAAAGACAAATATTCCCAATTCATTTTGTTTGTCATTTTGCTTCTCAAGTTTGGACTTCTTTCGCAGCTAGTTCAGTTTATCTTCTGAATTGTTTTGAACATTTCCCCTTTTGCCTTATTTATGGGGCGATGAATGGAAAATAAGATGGTATTAAGTGACTGGTAAATATTGAATTAGAAGAAGCTTGGGATAATATGCTGAAAACCATACATAGCAATATAGTATAAATCTACTATTGTAGGGTTCTAAATCTCATGACTGACTAGTAGAAAGAATAGAATTGCATGTCCTAATAGTAAGCAGCTCTATTCTCTCCCAGTTGAGAGAATCCAACTAATTTATGTACAGAGTCCCTTAAAGCAAATAAATCAGTAGTCTAAAGATCCCAGCCTCTTCTTTTGTCCTAGAATTTTTAGATTTCTGTGTCTAATATTCTTTCCTTCATGTCTTCATGGCGAAGGGCAGTCTGTATTATTCAAAACCTGCCTTATTTACCTCCTGCAGAGTCATTCTGCAAAGTTGATTTAAGAGTTGGGACATAGCCGCAAACATCTGCAGAACAAGAGGTGTATGTTTTTAATAACCAGATGCAGAGGTGCACGGCTTTTAAAGCAAAAGCCTATGAAACTGCTTTTGCAGAGATGTTACGATATTGTGACTAGAGAGAGCACCTGCTCGCCTTTGGCCAGACTTCTCTAATCACAAGGGCTAAGATTCCCTCTTGCAGAGCTTGTAGAGGAAAGATGGAGTCAGGTACCCAGGGTCAGGTTTTAAGGAGAAATGCTTCCAGCATGGGGAAGCACAGGCTTAGACCGGCAATAACTTTCAGAGAAAACTCTTCACACTGACTCAGAAAGTACATGTGCACACTGGGTCGCAGAGTGCAGTTGCATCTGTCACAAAAGAAGGGGTGTGTGTGTGTGTGTGTGTGTGATTCTCCACGTCTGAGGGCTTTTCTCCTCTGAGGCAGCAGACAGCAGCGGGTAGCTGGTAGCCAGACTTGCTTGGAAAATGATCTTGAAGTGCCAACAGGAGTCTTTGCTGGGTTAGATTGCAGTAATTTAACTCCTTGGTGTAAGCCAAATCTCCAGAGAACTGTGCATTTTGCCCAGTGGAGAATGGCTTGGGTGAATTCTGCTTTATTGTGGTGCCGCGACTTGTATTGGGCCGTATCCAGGAAGAGGCTCTGAAATTGGCACTTCTTCCCGCTGCCGGGATTCCCAGGCTGCCACCCATCAAATCAGGCCACCAGGGAATGCGTCACCCTAACCCAGGGGAAGATATTTTTTTTTAAGTTTCACAATCCACTTAAAGCCATGTTTCTCCCCAACAGTTGGTATGTGCAGTTTTTTTTTTTTTTCCAGAGGCTGTGAGTTTCTTTTCCCTATCAGGCCATTAGGAACCATCATTTGTCACCAGAAAGGCAGGATAGGGTGGTGGTTAGAGTTCACACCTAAGAACCAGAGAGGCCAGGTTGGTGGCTTAGCTTCCACGCTTGGCCCCTGGAAGCCTCGGCCTCCTCATCTGTAAAGTGAAGATGATAATAATCTTCCTACGGCTCCACTGGGGAGAGTAGACCCTTTTCACAAAGACGATGAAGGTAAAACGTTTGGGCATCTTTTGTGGCCCATGGTAAATGCTTGTTAGATATCAGTGATTATTGTTATTTACTCATGCAACAAACAACAGCATATAGTTAAACCGTCAGACATCAGGCACTGGGCTGGATGCTGGGATTGACACACAGAGCGATTTATTCCTAGTTCCGATTCCCCGAAAGTGTGTTATCAGACAGCAAAAGCAGCCTATTAAGTAAGTGGTCAAGTGTGACAGATGCCACGGTCGGGGGTGGTCCAGGTGGGAGCGGGTTTCGGGAGCCTCAGAACTGGGGCTGAACCCAGACCTGGAGGAAGATCGGGGTCAGGAGAGGAGCCGAGCCGGGCTGGGCGAGCCGTGCAAGGAAGGCCACTGCTGACCTGCTGCCCAGGGTTCCACACGGTCAGAGAGATGAGGTTGAGAGCCACGAGGGGCCAGGCTGGGAGAGCCTTGTGACCCACAGGGAGGAATTCTGACATTACCCTAAATACAGCGGGAAGCCACCATCGTGCTGTAAGCAGGGAAAAGACCTGATCTGATTTGCTTTTGGAAGATCCCACTCAGGCACGGAGAATGAGTTTAGAGGAGGTGAGACTGGAGTCACGGAGGTGAACTTGGGCGGCGGGGGGCGCTGGACCAGGGTCGAGGCACCCAGGGAGCCAAGTGTGCCCCTTCCACCTTCCGGCAACCACACAGGAGCCAATGGTCTGGCTGTATGTGTTTTGAAATATTTCCTTTGGCTTTATAAAAAGACTGTTTTCCCTTTTACTTGAATTTCAGCTATTTATTGTATACTTCCGTATTGTGTGTCATTTGGTTGGTCTCCTCAAATGTATTTTGTGGAATGCAGCTGGAGAGGAAGAAAGGAAAGAAAGATGGGGAGTTCCCGCTGTGGTGCAGCAGAAACGAATCTGACTAGCATCCATGAGGATGTGGGTTTGATCCCTGGCCTTGCTCAGTGGGTTAAGGATCTGCTGTTGCCGTGAACCGTGGTGTAGGTCGCAGACGTGGCTCAGATCCTGCATTGCTGTGGCTGTAGTGTAGGCCAGCAGCTACAGCTCCGATTCAACCCCTAGCTTAAGACCCTCCATATGCCACGGGTGTGGCCCTTAAAAAAAGCAATAAAAGGAAAGAAGGATGGAAGAGAGGAGAGTGTACTTATGAACTAGTGTTCTTTTTTAAAAATACATACATTTCGGGAGTTCCCGTGTGGCTCAGTGGGTTAAGGATCCGGCCTTGCCGCAACTGTGGCCTGGAAACTTCTGCATGCCCCGCTGTGGCAAAAAAATAAATAAATAAAAATAAATAAAAATACAGATATTTCGAAAGAGCTGCAGAGTATCTATTGCTGGTGTGACCTGAGCATCAGACTCTGGCACCATCAAGTGCATTCATTATATCTTGTCCAGGGATGTGACGCCCCAAGAGCCTTGTCGTTTTAGGATGAACCTTGACTTTCCTCCTCTGTTAAACATTCAGACACCTGTGTATCTAAGCAGGTGCAGTCAGAGCAGTTTAGAGAGCTCATCCTCTCCTTAGCCAGCACGGTGTGGCAGGGAGAAAGCCTTGCACAGCAATACTCCTGGGTTGCATAATAGGTTCACCTTAGCCCTTTGTGTTCAAACAAAAGAAGTTCCCAACCCAATTGGAATTAACCTCCACTGACTTTCGGCTTCATCTTCCCTAACGCAGAGATGACACAGTCGGGCAGGCAGGGAACCTATGGGGTACTAATGGGGGTTTTTCACGTGTGTCTTGCTTTTCTGAAACTATTAAGAAAGAACAAAAACATTATTTAGGAATGGAATGAGTTTCCAGGAAGGGGGGAAAGAAAACCCTGAGAATTTATTATTAAAGAAAGAAATAGAGCCAAGGTGAAAAAAAAAAAAAAAGCCTCCTCACATCTCCTGGCCAGGTGCTCCGTGCATATCAATGTTTCAAGTTAAGCTTTAAGATCAAGGGAAAGTCTGTAGGGAGCCTTGTTTCCTGGAGATCTGCTTGCTGGAGCTGCTCCCGAACACAGGCTGCCCATTTTTATTTGGTTATTAAGGATTAAAGGGGGCGACGATTCTGGAATGGTACTTCCTCCGTTTCCATTAACTTTGTACAAGAGCGTGAAAGGCAAGCTTCCAGCCGAGGGTTTGCATATGTATCTCGGGCTCTCAGCTCCCACCCTGCCCTGTCTTGGGGGCATGCTTAACATGAAATCGCCCTTCCTCTCGTGAGCGCACACGAGAAAGCAGCTTCGCGCCAGCGACTGGGAATCTCTGTGCCTCCCAGAAATCCTCCTGGTTTGCACAGGGGCGTGGGGGGAAGATGAAAAGAATTTCACATGAGATGCCTGCTTGCCCCAGATACCTGGGCTGAGCAGTTGCCCAGGAAAGCAGCTAGCCTTCCCAAGTTTGCCGGGCCCTCCGCGACTTTTGAGTACACGGGCAGGGAGGCAACTCCTTATTGCTCCGGTCACAGCGCATCCTCAAAACGAAAGTCTGTCTGAAGTCACTCTGGGAAAGTGCCTAAGAAAGCTTGGGGACGAAATAACATATAATCGAAGAGAATGCCTTGCCATTTTGATGGGTCACTGCATGACAAGGATCTCGTGGTTTGCACGCGTGAATGCTTATGGCAATGACAGCCATTGAAATAAAAGTATGCATGAAGAGCTCAGCCATCAGGAAAGTAACCAAAATAAAAACCGATTCCTGATTTAATCCACTCTCGCAGAATGAGAACTCAGATTTATAAAAATTTACATTCTTGTCATCAGCATTTCTCAGCTCCGCAGCGACTCAGGAAGTTCAAGCGTATAAATCAAGTGGGTTGAGTCTGAGAGACCAAAGTTACTGACGTGTGCCATGTCATGTGACTAGCAAATTGTCCAATTTGGAATAGAACCTATATATTTTGGCCCCAATTGTTTTTCTCTTTTGGCGGCACCCACAGCATGTGGAAGTCCCCAGGCCAGGGATAAAACTCACGCCACAGCGGTGACACCCAGCCACTGCAGTGACAATGCCAGATCCTTAACCCCTCTGCACCACAGGGAATTCCTGACTCCAATGCTGTAAAGTCAATACTGTACATTTTTCTTCACTTATTCCAAGGTTTTGTAGCCTTGAAGTAGGCTACATAGTATGAATAGTGAAAGGCCAAAAACATAGAGTTCTGAATCAGTATCTCTTAGTGACTGCAGGTTTTTAATTGAAATCTGTGTGTGCTCAGGGCCTCCTGTTTTGTATTATAACCTCATGGTTTCATGTCCATGTCTACACAGTATGATGGATATTTGAAAAGTGGGAAGCAATAGTTTTGTGTCCGTGGTCCTAATAATGAACACTTCTAAGGGTTATAGATGTCTAGTTTCACTTAGTGGTTATAGCACCCTTCTGGTAAGATATGAACTACTTCTGTCTGAGACGAATTAAGAGCCTAGAAATAAAGTTTTAAAAATATTTTAGCACTCTGTGTAGTAATCCTCAGACCTCTGTGAGGTACATGCTTGCTCTCTGCTTTGAAAGTGTTCCCTGAAGTTGCCGTTGTGGCTCAGCAGGTTAAGGACCTGACGTAGTGTCCGTGAGGGTGTGGGTTTGATCCCTGGCCTCGCTCGGCAGGTTAAGGATCTGGTGTTGCTGCAAGCTGTGGCATGGGTCACAGACGTGGCTCGGATCAGGCATTCCCGTGGCTGTGGTATAGACTGGCCGCTCCAGCTTTGATTTGACCCTTAGCCCAGGAACATCCATAGACTGCAGGTGTGGCTATAAAAAGAAAAAAAACCCAAACTGTTCCTGAACATTGCTGTTCCAGTCTGTGATATAGTGGTTCTTGGAGAAACCTCACCTGGAGAACAGTATTGTTCAGAGCAGATGACATTCCATCTAATTTCCTCTTCGACTGTATCTTGAGAAAAAGTCATACACAGGCATTTGGGGGTATTGTGTTTAGTCATGATGCAGTGTGGGCTTTAACCCCCTCTCTTGGCCCCTCCAACAGTTCCTTTACATGTGGGTCTTTAAGGAGAGGGTGTGTCGGCCTCACTCGCTCACACAGTGAGTTTCCACCCCATTTCTCCTGTGCGTGGGGATCTGAGCTGGTCCCTAGTACCCAGGAGTCAGCCAGAGAGGGGACATCACTGACTCCAAGAGCTTCGAGCTCACAGATCCAGCAGTAAATAGAGGAAGGCCTTAGGCCCAGGGCCACTCAGACCGCTTGTGGAAACACTGAAGAATCAGTATTGTCTCCGCATAACCATCACCGTTACTTTAAGGTGATGGCAATAAACTGTAATTATTTTCTACTGCAATTCTTATTACCAGTGTACAGGGTGAAAATTTATAACATAATTTACCCTTGTGTTACACCAAATTTTTTCCTAAATATTATTCATTATTGTAAGACAGCTCTGCTTGAGGTTAAATGGTTTGTGGCTAAGAATGAGAAAACATAAGGAGAATTAAGTTAATGGACAAGCCAACAAAATCAAAGTGGCAGCTTTGAGGACCTAAGAAAACCCAGGCTGCAGATTCTACCAGGGCCATTCATAGGTTCCCCCTTAGGTTGCTATTTTTTTTCCCACAATTTCTGTTTTAGTATTTTAACAACTGAGATTCCATAGCACTGAATGGCTCAAGTTCTTTCCCATGCACCTTTTCTTCTTCTTTTTTTATGGCTATGCTTGTGGCATATGGAAGTTCCCAGGCCAGAGGTGGAATCGGAGCTGCAGCTGCTGGCCTACACCCACAGCCACAGCAACCACATCTGCAACCTGTGCTGCAGCTTGCGGCAAAACCGGATCCTTAACCCACTGAGTGAGGCCAGGGATCAATCTTGCATCCTCACAGACACCATGGTGGGTTCTTAACCCGCTGAGTCACAATGGGAACACCTTTCCCGTGCATTTTTATTTTGAGATCTTTAAACAGGCCTATGATTGTGACCTAGTCAGAGCAGATTTTATTATCCCCTTATGCAGAGGAGTAAACTTAGGCTTAGAAATACCAATTAGTATTAGAGACTGAAATTTAACTCTAAATCTGGTCATCTTTCTACTTATTTCTACCTTCCTCGCCAGAATTATAAATCAGGTCTTCCCAAAATTTAAATATGATCAGCAGTTGTATCCAGAATTTAAAACACCCAACATGGCTAGGTAAGCAGCTATTCTGGGAGTTCAGTGATCTTCAAGTCACCCACCCTCCCAGGCAACTCTATCTCAGAGCCAGGGGTGAATTCAGGAGTTTTCCCAGCTTCAGAATAGTGGATCCTTTGGGAAAATAATTTTAAGAGTTGTAGATCACCAGTCAGTTTTGACTGGTCTTTTTTTCTTAAAAAACCAAACCATCTGGTAATTGTGTCTTACTTCTTTCTGCTGCCAATAGCTGGACCCTCACACATTCAGACCTCACAAAAATGCCCACGTCTGCACATTTTCACTACGAACAGGCATTTTCAGTTGAGGCAGAGAGAAATGAGGCTCTGCCTGTCTGTTGCAATAATGTTAATATTATCTCCGTACAGATGCTTTTAGAAGTACAGAGTTAAATGCTGAGCCCTGGAGATGCCTAGGAGCACACATGAGATAAGCACAGCCATTCACGAAAGACCTAAGAATCTGAAAATTTGCAGGATAAACTTTTCACCATGACAAAGTAGCGCAATGTCGCCTATTCTGGTATGAGATTGACAGCAGGAAATAATGACAATAAGATTAGTGTAGGATGTGTTTATGATGCAAAGATGTGGAAGAGATATATATGCATTCTTAGCATAAGCCATCATATTAACTCCCCATGTAAATTTGGGCTTGGGAAAGAAAAAGCCTGAAATTTGAGAGCAGCAAAGTCAGTCTGGCTGTGGATAAGCTAAGGAAGAGTAGGTGAGAAATAAACATTCATTAGAGGTGCTTTGACAAGAAAGACCATTATTTCAGTGGATAGTCTTTCAGAATTCAGAGGAGCAGAGGGTCAGCTTTGTAACCAGAGCTTCAACAGCTGAATGGAATGTGCTGAGTAACACTGGCCTGAGATGGCCCCTCGCGAAGGCAGTGATGGGCTGGGCTGGCGGTCCCTGGGGATGGGGAAGAAAGGGCTGGTGTCCAGTGGCCTATGGACCATTTCACTCTTATCCTTTCAACTGCTGTTGTGGGAGAAAAGGACCCCCCCACACACACACACACACCCATGCATGCAAGCATGCACACAGGCGCACATCTATATGTATGCTTGCCTATTTATTTATGTACTTATGGACCTTATTTTTTTTTAGAGCAGTTTTAGGTTGTCAGTAAAATTGAGAGGAAAGTAGAGATTTTCCATGTACCCTCTGCCCCAACACATGCACAGCCTCCCCCACTGTCAGCATCCCCCACCAGAGTGGTGCATTTGTTATAATCGATGAACCAACACAACACATCACGATCACCCAAAGTCTGTAGTCTACATGGTGTTTCACTCTTGGTCTTGTCCATTCATGGGTTTCGACAAATGCATAATGACATGTACACATCATTATCAGCATCAGACAGAGAAGTTTCACTGTCCTAAAAATCCTCCCTGCTCTGTCTATCCATCCCCCGCAACCCCCACTTCCTGGCACCACTGATTCCTTTACTGTCTCCATACTTTTGCCTGTTTCCAGAATGTTGCAGTTTTATAGTAGGTAGCCTTTTCGGATTGGCTTCTTTCGCTTAGTAATGTGAATATTACTATATATGTATTATTATATAATATTGCTGTAATAATGTGTTTAAGTTTCCTCCATCTTTTCATGGCTTGATAGTTCATTCCTCTCTGGTGCTGTGTAATATTCCATAGTCTATATGTACTACAGTTATCTATCCACTCACCCACCGAAGGACATTTTGGTTGCTCCTGTGTTTTAGCAGTTAGGAATAAAGTTGCCATAAATATCTGTGGGTACGTTTTATGTGGACGTAAATTGTCAACCCCTTTGGGTAAATACCAGGGAGTGTGATTGCTGGATTGTATGCTGAGGGTATGTTTACTTTAGTAAGAAATTGCAGAACTGTCTTTCAAATGTCTATACCACTTTCCATCTCTACCAGCAATGAATGAGAGCTCCTGTCGCTCCCCATCCTCACCAGCCTTTGGTCTTGTCAGTGTTCTAGATTTTTGGCCATTTTAATAGGTGAGCATCTGTATCTTGTTATAATTTGCATTTCCCTGATGACATATGGTGTGGCACATCTTTTCAAATGCTTATTGCATCTGTGTATCTTCTTTGGTGAGGTATCTGTTCAGGCTTTTTATTTTTGTTTCTATTTTTGGCCATGCCTGTGGCATGCAGAAGTTCCAGGGCCAGGGATGCCACAGCACTGACCCAACCCACAGTGGTGATACTGCCAGATCCTTATCCTGCTGAGCCACCAGGGAACTCCCTGGCCCACTTTTTAAATCATGTTGTTTGTTTGCTTATTGTCGAGTTTTGAGAGTTCTTTGTATATTTTGAGTAACAGTCTTTTACTGTTACTGAAAAGTGTCTTTTGCAAACATTTTCTCTCAGCCTTGGTTTGCCTTCTTATTCTCATGACATTTTCTTTCATAGAGCAGAAAAAACTCAAAGTCACCTAGGTTTTCTCCTATGTTATCTTCGGGAAGTTTTATAATTTTACATTTTACTTTTAGGTTTATGATCCATTTTGAGTTAATTTTTGTGAAGGATGTAAGGTCTGTGTTTAGAGCCATCTTTCTGTGTGGGGTTGTCCAGTTGTTCTAGCACAGTGTGTTGAAAGACTATCTTTTCCCCATTGTATTGCCTTTGCTCCTTTGTCAAAGATCATTTGACTATATTTATGGAGTTCTTTTTTCTGGGCTCTCTACTCTGTTCCATTGATCTATATGTCTATTCTTCCACCAATAGCATACTATTTTCATTACTTATAGTCAGTCTTGAAGCTGGACAGTGTCAGTCCTCCAACTTTGTTCTTCTCAGTATTGTATTGGCTCTTCTGGGTTTTTTACTTCTAACATAAGTTTTGGAATCACCTTGTTGATCTCAAAATAACTTTCTGGGATTTTGATTGGGGTTGCATCAAATCTGTAGTTCAAGTTGGGAAGAACTGGTGTCTTGAGTCTTCCTATCCATGAACATAGGATATCTCATTTATTTAGTTCTTTGATTTCATTCATCAGTTTTATAGTTTCCCTCATAGATCTTATTCATATTTTCTTAGCTTTGTACCTATATACCTCCTTTTTTGGTGGTAATATGAATGGTATTTTGTTTTAAATTTCAAATTCTACTTGTTTATTGCTGATATTCAGAAAGCGACTGACTTTTGTATGTTAACCTTGTGTCCTGAAACCAAGCTATAATTCCATGTTAGTTCCAGGAATTTTGTTGTTGTCGATTCTTTCAGATTTTCTACATCTATGATCATGCCATCTGTGACCAAAGTCAATTTTATTTCTTCGTTCCTAATCTGCATATATATTTTTATCTTGTCTTATTGCACTAGCTAAGACTCAGTACAATGTTGAAAAGAAGTGGTCAGAGGGGACATCCTTGCCTTGTTCCTGACCTTAGTGAGAAAGTTTCTAATTTCTCATCATTATGTATGTTAGCTGTAGGTAATTTGTAAATGTTCTTTGTCAAGTTGAGAAAGTTCCCCTCTATTGCTAATGTATTGAAAGGTTTTTATCATGATGGGTGTTGGATTTTGTCAAATGCATTTTCTGCATTTATTGATATGATCATGTGATTTTTCATTTTTAGGCTATTGATGTGATGGATTGCATTAACTGATTTTTGAACTTTGAACTAGCCTTGCATAACTGGGATATATCCCATTTCATCATAGTATATAATTCTGTTTATATATTATAGTAATGCATATTTACTTAATTTCCTATTTTACCCTTCTAACATAATGAGTGAGAGGAAACATTTCCTCAACGTTTAAAAATATCTAAATATCTATGACTGTTAGTTTATGTCATGACTTGAATGTGAGGTCTGCATTTTCATGTTGATTTTGATCTCTTCATTGAATTCTGCAGATAATGAGGCTAGAAGTATTCTCTTTGAAGGTGACAATAGTGATCAGACTCTGCCATCTTGTACTTGCCCCAAATTTGATGTTGTGCCAAAAAATCATATTCTATTTATCTTATTTTAAAGAGTACAAACTGTGTTTTTAGGAATACAGCTTCAGGACTTCAAGTGTGTGCACTTAGTAAAGATTTCTTTACCCAGTGATTTATATCTTGCTTTTTATTTTTCATGTTAATAGAACCAGTATGCCATCATTTCCAAATTAAGGGAGTTAGAAACTGGCATCTAGAAATTAGGAAAACTGAGAACATCACTCTTTATTTTGTACCTTAGCCACTGTCTGTTCATTGCATTTGTATTTGAGTCATTTCCCCCACTATAGTGGAGATCACAGAATCAGTCACACATTAAGTAATTTACTCAACATCTCTTATACCAGCTGTATACCAGGAACTGTGGTAAATGCTAGGGATAAATAAGACAAGGCCTCTGTCTTAGAGGAGCTCACAGGTCAGTGAAGGAGGTTGGTAAGGAGATAAATAATCCGAGTGCTCTAATTGAGATACACCTAGAGTTTCCTGGAAATTTAGAGGAGAAAGAAACCCTGCCTTGGGGAGCTGCATTTGAATTTTATCTTGAGTTCTTTTTGTATATGCTTATTAATTCTCTCCTGAAAAATGAAGCAAGAAAGGCTCTGTCTTCCTGTATCTCATAAACCCTCTCCCCAAGTAATTGAGATGTGCTTAAAACTGGCTATCTCTACAGGAATAATATAATTTTTTTTTTTTCAGTTTACAGAGTGTTTGTTTTCTCCGGTGTCACGACAAAACGCCTGCAGCACAGATATGATTCTTCTGATTTTACGTGTGAGGAAGCTGAGCGCAGGAAGGTCAGTAACGCGCATGAGGGCTTGTTCAGTGGTGCAGCCTGGCTTTGAACCTTGGCTTCCTTCAGATTCCCCCAAACTGAAATCTTTCCTCTTGTCTGACTCTGCTTACGTAAAAAAAAAAAAAAAAAAAAAAAAAGTCCAATAGCAGCATTTCATGAAGCCCCCTGTTTAAACATGGAACATTTTTCATTTATGCTTCTGTTAAAGAGATGAGTGTCCATCTGGGCCAGATACCCATTTGTTAAATTGAATTTAGGAGCCGCTCTGCTGGGCAAGCCTGGCGTTCCATCCTACCCAGTATTGTGTTGACAACAGAGGCCTCGAGGGATTTGCTAGGAAAGGACATAGTTTTCCTCCCTGACATTAACCTTAAAGGTTAGGTGTACTCTGAGTAGCCATTTATGGCTCTGACATTCATAAATTTGGTCAAAACCTTTATGAATCCATTTATATTCCTTGCCTGTACCTCTTTGGTGGTAATGAGCTCCATGCGTTTATTATTTTCTGATAAAGTAGTACTTCCTTTTATTTGTCCTTAACTCACCTTATGCAATTTGAAGGAGCCTTCTTCTTCTCGAGGGGAACTGAGGTTTGGGAGAATAATTGTGCTTGGGGTTATTTTGTGCATGATCTACAAAATTTCTTTAGGCTTATTTTTTCTTGAGCAAGAATAAATAAAATTGTACATTCTATTTCAGTGGCGGAGGGATCAATATTTTATTTAAAGACTAGGATTCTGTCTTCTGGCTTATTTTCTGTACACCTTTTGATGATGCTAAAAGTTGTTCTAGAGTTCCCTTAGAATAACCTCAATTTGGTATACATATACATATTTGCATGTTGAAGGCAGCTCGGATCTGGCCATAGGGAAGCTTGAGGTAGTTTTTATTCTAATTTATAACCGCTTTTGGTGAGTAAGTATGTAGTATATTATGTTGTATGTATTTCATTACCGATTATAACTGATGCATTATAGAACATTATTTAACATAGGAGAAGAACACTGGCTAGGATGTGAAGAATCTGGCATTCTAGAACCATCTCTGGACTGTGGTTTCCAAGTTTATAAGATTAGGTGTTGAATTGGGTAAATTTCAACATCTCTTCATACTTTAAAAATTCCTAGCCCCTGATTTCCCTGGCCATTGACTTGCTGATTTAACTGAACAAACCTTAATCCTACCTTCTCTAAGCCCAACAGCTCCCCCCAGATTCCGTCGCCATTTGCTCTCAGTATTGTCAAAGACTTTTAGGTGGATCACATACACTGTTTACTTTTATGCATCTTGCCTGTTTCTCACCTCAGAAATGTCTAGTAAATGAAAAAATTATAATTTCCCTGCCCTACCTCCTTACAGAAATGGTGAACTTTCCTACAGGTTATTCTTAAGTGATGGGTTTATTTTAGGTTCCCCAGACTCATCCCAGTTTGGATAAGTCTTGAAGGCCTCCTCTGGATCCCTTCTGTTCTAGGTGGTCACCCTTGTAATTGATCAATATCATCTTGGGAGTCCTTATTGACAAGGGTAGATATTGACCAAAGGCTCTCCATTTGCATCCTTGAGTTTGCTCAAAGTCTTAAGGCCAGTGGTATCTAGCCTACCTATATTTCTTTGTCGACCTGGGTTAAAAAAAATTTTTTTGGCTTTGGCCCCTTAGTGGTTTTGCCAGGAAGAGTACACATTTGGTAAGAATCATTTTCTTCACTCTTTTTCGTATAGCATATGCAGGGCTGTAAAGTTCTTAGGCATTTGAATACATTACTCTGCTCAGCAAATGAACCCTCATCATCCACCCATTTGTGACCACCCCGAGGCCCTAGTACCTCCAGCACATGAAAATGCATGACCTCATCGACCGCGTGGGCCCAACAATCTCATCTGTAAGATGGAGCCAGGGACATGACCTAGGGCTGCGAATGAGGAAGTCCTTTAATCCAGCCATCCAACAAAGTCTGTAGGAATAGACCAGAGTCACGGGGGCGGGGGGTGGGGGGGGTGTGGTAAAAGTTGAAGGACTCGGAGTCCAGGAGCAATGTTGTTGACAAAGAGTGACATGCTGTGGCCTGCAAAAACCAAAGTGGATTGAGTGGGACTTAGAACATTGACCAGACTGATGGTCATTGTTTTGGAAAAGTTGCTTTTCATGGTCAGATGGGCTCCTCGTTGTCATCAGTTGCTAGGTTCTTCTGACACTGCCGTGTGGCTCACATTAGCTGCAATCATCTGGGTTCTTCCCTTAGATAGCCTGTTTTATTAGGCTATAAAGCTTTATCTGTCCAGGTTTGAAATCAGAGCCCCTGCTCCTGAAATAATTTCCTTTGACAGTTGAGCACTTCTCCCAACCTCGGTGCTGTCAGAGCGTTACTTTCGGGAGAGAGTTGATTTCTGCCACCTGCCCTAGGATAGCCCTTAAAGGACTTTTTTTTTTCTCTCTTCATCACCCAGTACCCTTTTCCTCTCTCTGTCTTCCTCACCGGAGAAATAAGAGAGCTAGGAAGGTGGGGAAAAAAAAAAAAAAGGATACATAAATCCTGGCAAAATCTTTTGAAAATCCTAATTAATACAGCATCATAGTCTAAAAAGTTACCCTTTTGACATCTCTAAAGTTAAAACCAAAGTATAACAATTTTAAAATAGGAGTTAGAAAAAAATGAATGGCTTTATTGTAGAATGAATTAGCTGTGTCTTTATTCATGAAGATTCTCCACTAATGCTAGAGGATTCATTCATGAGGTAGATTTTTTTTTTTTTTAAACAAGCTCAAATCTCTCTTTGAGGTTCCTAGTACCAAACACTTGGTGGACACTGGTCTTGACTTAACGATGAATAAAACACAGGTCTTGACTTAATTCCATTTATAATCTGAGTTAAAAAAAAAAAAAGATGGTCATAAACCTGTATATTCAAATAAAATAATATCAAGGAAGGTCACAAGGTAAGGGTCTACCGATGATACAGATGAAATGCTAACTGAAAGCAACGGGGGAGGGAAATCAGCTGTGAGAGGGGATCTGGGAGCTGGAGATGTTAAAATGGGGCCCTCCAGAAGGGCTGAGACTTCAGCTGGCCAGTTGCGGGGGTAGAAGTACCTCAAGGACTGAGTAAGCGGGGGAAGTGATGAAAGTTTTCTGTGTTTGGGGAAAGGCAGGTGATCTTGTTTAGAAGGATCCGGGGAGCCTGTGGGATGGGTGTGGTGGCAGATGGGCGTGGAAAAGCTGCCCAGTTCTTCTCACCTTTATCCTGGCTACTCCCAGGAAGGCTGTTCTCTTCTCTAACATACGTTCCATTGAGACTTTGGATCTCACATTCTGATTTGAAGAAGGAAGGTTTTTTTCCAAGAGCACTTCGTGGTCTGGTGATCTGAATAGAACTCGGCAGACAACAGGAGAACGTTTCTTACTGGGGTATTAAAAAATAAAGTGGGTGTCTTTGTGGCTAGGAAGAGAAAGCTGGGAGGTTCAGGACATGTTGGGGGAGGTGGATTTTATTTTATTTTTTTTAAAGAAAATTCCTGATGCTCTGCAAACAGACTGCCTAGGTTCGAATCTGGGCTTCCAAATTCCATGCCTCTGTTTCCTCAGCTCTAAAGTGGGGATAATATTAGGATCTGTTTAGCGTACCATGAAAAACGAAGGGCCTTTTATTTCCAAGAATAAGAATTCCAGGTAGAGGGCAGTTTTAGGGCTTACTCAGCAGTTACCACGGTCCTTGGGGACCCAGTTCCTTTCTTTCTCTTCCTCTGCCATGCTTAGCAAATGGCTTCTTGCTTGGGCTTCTCAGCTGATGTTCCCAGTCTGACCCCTGCAGTTCCTGGCATGACAGGGCCGTTCACTCCTGGAGCTCTTCTGATTCTTCCCAGTGAAGGAAATCTTTCCCAGAAATCCCCAGAAGGTTCTCTCTCAATGCTCCTGGTTGACAGCTTCTCAAGGCAGCATATGCCTTCCTTGAATCAGTAGTTGGCAAAGGGGGTTACTGACAGAGCCCAACCACAACTGCTCCCTTGGGACCTCCTTGAGCTCTTGACCAGGGGGTGGTCAACTCAGGAAAAAATACTGGGGCTGAGAGAGCAAGGGGGAAGGGGAAGCAATGGCTTTGGGGCTGGCAGCAGAGTATCTGCCACACTCCCTCTGTACTATTTGGAGGATTAAGTGAAACGATCTGTAAAAATAATTAGCAGAGTGCCTGACACATGATAAGACCATGATACAATTTATTGGTTATTCTTATTCTGATTAGTATTTCATATCATCTCATTTAAAGGGATAACTTCTCTGAGTGATATAGGCAGAATCCCTTTCCTTTTGTAGCTAGTTTTATCTTACAGGATAGTAGCTCTGATATTACCTCAAAGATTCAGGTTTCCCAACATATCTAGAATGGCAATATTTTTTTCTTCAAGGTCCCTACTCCTCAGGGTATGCACTCTGTAGGTTCAGAGAGTCTGAGCTGTATATATAATAATGTTCTGCTGCTTGTTAGCTGGGTAACCTTGAATTAGTTACTCTGGGTCTTCATTGCCTCATCTTTAAATGAGTGTGAATTTGGTACCTACCTCACTGTGTTCTTGTGAACGTTAAGTGACTTAATTCATTTACAGCAGCACTTAAAGGGGGCTGAGCCTATCATGAGCACTCAGTACATATTAGCTATAAAAAGCCAAGACTCCAAGGACTTTTGACTTCGGTTTTTTACCTGTCTTCTGGAACCAGCTTGAGCTATAGCCTCACCGCTGGCTTAGATGAATGTCTAATGCCAGGTAGATTTTGGACTGGATCTTGTTGGATTTCCGGTGACAGTGCATAGGGAAAAGAGAATGGTTATAACATCCATTTGCATAGCGACTTGATCAGAATATTAAACATAGCTATTTTCATTATAAATGTTTTTGGCAGCAAACAACAGAACAGTTGTCTATGAGGTTTAGAGAAACCAGTTTCTTTTTCTCACATAGTGGAACGGTGGAGCTGCCTGCTAATGGACAGGGAGCTTCACAGTTTCAAAATGATGAGTGCAGCTCCAGGAACACGTCCACATTCCACCAGGAACAAGGGGAAGGCGCAGCACAAGACACATCTGTCTTCATACCAGCAAAGCAAAGACCTTCCCAGAATCCCCCAGCAAAATTCTTCTGTCCAACTGGACAAAAACAGATGACGAGCCCAAGTGAGCTTCTAGGAAAGCTGGAAAAATTAATATTCTGTTTTCCCAGCTTCCAAGTTAGAGTCAGAAGAAGGGAGGAGGGAGTGGGGAATGGAAGTTGGGAGAGCCGGCCTACCGCATCTGCCATAACAGCTTCCAACACAAGAGCCCCAAATTAAGGCTTCCTGTTTTCACAAAGCCCAAGGCAGAGAAAGCAAAAGGCAGACACAACTGAGTGAAGATATCACTGCTCTGTTGAAACGGTCCATCAGTGTGTTCTAATTTGTACAGTTGTCTTGAGGAAAAATAGTCTCCATTTGGTTTTCACCATGCTGAGTTTTCACCATGCTGTCTCTTTGCTCTTCCAGAATTCATGTGTCAAACAGAAGAACACAAGGCCTGCCATTTGGCGGATCAGAAAAAAAAAAAAGCCATAAGTTATTTTCTGTTTTGATTGTAAAATATCCTCTTAGTGTCCTACCCTGCGGTGCTGGGAAGTCGGAGCCCATCCCCCACACTAGGCTGTGCTCACACTGCTTTCCTAGAAGTGGTCTGTTTCCCATCTCACAGTGTTTATAACCCTCTCTTAGAGAAGAAAATGGGCTGTACTAGGAAGTCATATGAAGCTAGAAAGGGGATTTAGGCTGCCCCAGTAGTAAAAGATAAAGACATACTTTTAATATTTGGTTGAAAAGATAAATGCAGATGAAACCTGATAAACAGGAGCCAGATGCCCTGCCCCGAGAATGGACTTGGTAGTCAGCCTCTGGGGCCTCACCTTTGCTGGGGTTTGGTTCTGAGCAGCTGCAGGCAGGCTCCTACCACGGGCCTCTGTCCTGGTGCTGTGTGAGGAAGGGAACTGCTCAGTGAGACCGCTGGGGAGGAAGGGGCGGGCAGAAAGGGTGAGGAAGCAGACGGCTGGGAGTGAGCCCGAGAGGCTTCAAGAGCTACACAGTCAAAAATAGCCTTGGGCCATGGTGCTCTGAAAACTTTTTCAAATATGCCCTTTTCTTTTAGAAAGAAAACCCAGAATGCCTTTGCCCTTCTTAGTAGAGAAACATCATTTTTAACTCAAACAGGTCTTTAAGTAGTAGAAAAAACTGAAAGAATGCTATTGACACCGCCTGGGCTGTCTGTGGTATTTTGCTGGAGCAGTGTCACACTTTCTGTGGTTCAGATCAATTCATTAAACACTGGCTGAGTGTCCGTTACCAGCAAAGGACTCTGCTGGTTTCTGAGTTTAATAAGGGGGAAAAAGACAAGATACAACCCTGGAGTGGCTTAGACTGTAACTGAGGCTGATTTTGCCCTCCTGGGAGACATTTGGCAACATCTGGAGACAGTTGTGTTTGCTACAACTTAGAGAGAAGCTACTGGAATTTAGGATACGTCAACAGTGCTGAGGTTGAAAAACTCTGCTCTATCTTGAAGATACATGGGGAGGAAATAATAATAAAAAAGATACAGTTGTAGACGTGTGCATGGAGTAAAGAAGCACCTCAAAGAGAAGAGTCAGAAATTTCATCCACAGGAAGCTCTGAAGGATATGAAAGTGATATCCGGTTTTCATTGAGTTTTGAAGGATGCTTAGGAGTTCATCAGAAGAGGGGGTGAGAGGGACCTCTTAAAGGATTACATAAGAAAGAGAAAATACGACTGTGGGCAGAGGCATAGGCCAAATAAGAAAGCTTCCAAATTGCATGTGAGAGGTAGGAAGTACTGGGAAATGATACTGGAGGCATAAGACGAGACCAGATTCTTACGAACCCAGGAAGCCGGTCTAAGGAGCTTGAACTCAGTTCTATAACTGATGGGGGGCAATTGAAGAAAGACAGGCAATGAGTGATATAATCACATTTTCAGATAAGATGAAAGAAATTGAAAAAGATTAGAGCGGCCCAGTTAACCTAGCCACACTACCAAGTCTCCCTCTTTCTGTCTCTTGGTCTCTCTTTATGTCTTTGCCTCTGTCCCTGTCTTGTTCCCTTTTGGTTACACACACACACACACACACACATACACACACACACACAAACACACACACACACACACCTCTTTGATGATTTATCCACAGAATCATACATTTATACTCTACTGAAATTTTTGGTGATCAACAAAGAGATCTGGTCTAGAAGGAAAGTAAAACCAGGAAGTGTCTAACCACCCGGGAGAATGTGGAGGCCTCGAGAACTTAGAGATCTCCCTGCAGCCAAAAGAATAAAGTGTAACAGGAAAGACGCCATGAGAAAAATGATGAAGGACAGGAGGTTGTAGCTAGTGAGCAGAATACTTTGTATGTAGAAAAGTTCCAGGTGAAACAAGGTGCCTGCGATGTCAGATGTCTTTTTTCCCCCCACATTATCCTCCTTTAAAGGGACAAATTTTGTATTTGGGGAGGAAAGAATTTCTTGCCTTATAGGGCATGAAATCTGTGTCTCTCTTGAGGCAGAGCACAACCAGATGCCCCGATGCTTTAAGAGGAATCACCGGTTAGAAGAATCTGGATGTCACTCCCAGAAATCGATGGTCTGCAGTTTTCCTTCTGCCTTGGGTTAGAGTTCCAAGCAAAGGCTGTGGTTCTTGGACTTTACTCTTTTAGAATAAGGACAAGCCAAGTTAGGGAAACCGAATTCTTTTTTTTTTTTTTTTTTCTAACTTGGCTGAAAGGATAATGAAGAAATGTCCAGAGTTAGTTCTGTTTGGCAACGCTAAAAAGAGGAATGTTTCCTACTATGTTTTTGCAAAGAACTTTCAATTAAGCTTTATCTGGGATTAGGGTCTGCCCTAGTTATAGACTTCGGGGAAACCTCAAGAATGAGGTTGCTAGTGGAATTCAGTGTTCTATGTGATAATTCTTGCTGTCACTGATGAATGAAAATTTTCGCAACATGTTAAGAGATATACAGGATATTGGTTTTTTTTTTCACCTCAATCATTGTTATTGGCTAATCATAACAAGCTGTTTATATGATCATACCTATAGTTTATTATTAAAACATTTTTGATGAGTTCTTTAAATTTTTTTCCAGAAGATCAATGATGCCTATCCAACCACTTTTGCTTGGTAAATTCGTTCCTTGATGCTAAGTGTAACCCGCTAAGCCCAGCTGTCACTTAGGGCACATTAGGGCTTCCAGGCCCACAAACGCAGATCCTATGGGTCACATGGCCCAGAGATGGAGAACGTGATTTCCCCCGGGGGCCAGCTCTGCAGACCATTATATCATCTCACACTCTGAGAGGGTCTCCCCTCCCCAGACTTACTGAACACCCTTTGATTCTACAGCATCTTTATCTCTGACCTCTATGCAGGGTCATTGTTGTAACAGCCCAGAGAAAGCTTTCAGGAATGAGCGAGTGCTCCGAGACATCAGGTAGCATGCTCTGTCCAGCATGGTGATCCTTTCTGACAATGCTGATAGAGGGACCTCTCCTGCAGTCCATTGATTTCGGTGTCAGGCAGATGAAAAGTAGCATATTGATGAGGCTTTGTCATTACTTTGCCAAAGGTGTCTTGTCAGATAAAAGGCCGAGAGAGGAAACCAACTTAAGACAGGCCATCACATCAATTTTCTTGGTGCCGAAGGGAAGGGAATGAGCTGTGATATTTAAACTAATCGATGCCTATAAAGACACTCTTAAACTCTTACAATAAATTGTTTTGATTTTCAAAGAAAGAGGAATGGTCTACAAAAAGGATAGAGAAAAACGGGCCACAGGCCTTGAAGTGAGAGATTTCCATTCACAATAACAGCGAAGTTACAACTGGGGCTCTTTCTTAATGTTCGCCTATGTTACAGACTTATCAGTGCGGCGGAACAGCGTAAAACAATTTCCCAGTATTAACTCTAGAACTCGCAGCTGAGAGCCAAGGTTACTGTATATTCTATATTCTCAACTCAGAACTTCAGGCCATGGTGCCTGAAGGAAGACTCAGGAATTAACGCTTTTTCCAACCTCTCTCATCCCACTGTCCCCTCATCCTCTCCTTGTGTAAAGAAGACTGGAAAGGGGCCAGGGGGTAAATTTTAGAGGCCCCCACCTCCTCTGACTTCCCTAAAGCAGGAAGAAGCAGGCACCTAGTTTCTCCTCTGAAGCCAAAGGGAATGAGAGATAAGCCTTCCTCATAAAGGTTGTAGGTTTCAGCAAGAAATAGATATGCTTCCCCACGTGACATGCCGACTCCTGAGTGATAGGGTTTGCTGGCTTGCTCTGGTGTTCCAGGAGCTGGTGCACGAGGAAAGATGGTGGGATAATAAAGCCAGTTGGAGGAGGCATGGATTGGCTCTCTGGTTTCATGGGAAAGATTACACAGTAGAGAAGAGTTGGGGACGGGTGGCTGTACTCTTGCTGGGGACCATTACAGGCTGGGATGTGGTGTGGTGGCCAGTGAGGCTCAACTTTTGAAGAGGCGTTGAGATTTCTAAAGGAGATGACTTGGACTTGAGTCCAAAGCCAGCGGACATCTTGGATCGTCTCCCTACCTGTTTTTGCGTCACAGACCACAGCTTGGTTAGTGAAGCTGACCATAGGAATGCAACAGGATGCTTGCACTGCTGAAGTGTGGCTGTGCACCTGAAGGAGGAGTACACTGGAAGAGGACAGCCATTGGCCATGCACAGGCATGTCGGAACACCGCTCTCCCACTCCTCTTCCCCAAACTAACACCAGGGGACAAGTTCAAGGAGGAAGGAGCAGCGAGCAAGCTGCTGGAGCCAAAGGCTGAGTGACCTTCATGCATCTGAGGGGAAAAGCCTTGACTTGAACATGAGGTTGGCTGGATGGACCATGTGTGAATAACCAAAGATGACAGAAAAACCAGGACACTATGCATCGTAAGTCAACTGTAATCTAAGAGAATTAAAAACAGACATACACCCCCCCCCAAAAAAATGAGACTGGATTTAATGGGAAAAGTTAACAGCACAAATGAGAGAAATCACTAGAAAGTAAAAATGTCCGCTCTTAGAACTCAGTGACTTTGAGACCTCAAACAAACCATTACATTCTATAGTGAATTTTTTAAGCTGAATAATTAGAGATTTGTTTTGAATAGGACAAGGAGAATATTCCTTTTCAGCCTCAACAACCAAGGCATCCTAAAACCGCAGTAGTAGCAGTGTAAATTTGTTCCTTGATACAGGGAGGACTGGGGAGTCCCAGCTCAAGGCCAGCCTGCCTCTGCCGACCTCACATCTGACTGCAGACACAAGAGAGAGCTCAGGTCAAATCAGTCAAAGTGGCCCAGACTGCCAACCACGGATCTCTGAATGAAAGAGTCTAATTTTGTTTATGCCAATGTTCTAGGGTCGTTGGTTACGCAGCCAAAGCTATCTGATACAGTGCTATTATCGGATGCTTGAAAATCATAAAGAACCTTTAAAATAAAATCATTCTAGTTTGCTGTACAGCAGAAATTGACAGAATACTGTGCATCAACTCTAATAAAAAATTAAAAAAAAATCGTCCCATGGTCCTATCACCCTGAAATAGCTCAGCAATTCACTGTTAGTCTGTGACTTGCTGTTGGCCTAAAATTCCAGTTGGCTGTGTTATTCTTACAGTTTCTGAGATGGCGTAGAGATTCTGACCAAACTAGCAGAACTCTCTGTCTAGCAGGCGTGCCCAGACATGCAGAATTCCCCTTTAAGGCACTGGCATGATTGAGCAACTGCTTGTGCTGGTGGTCTTCCACCCCAGGGCTTCCCTTCCCAAGGACTCCATTGAATTTTCACAGCTAAGCAGTGCCTTTGGTCAGATATCGGCCCAGTTCGCTCAGAGTAGGTGGCATGGTGGCAGCAGCAGCCCTGGCAGAAGCGGGGAGAAGACCTTGGCTAACCTTGGTGGCCACTGACACTAGCATTCACCCTGACAAATGTGTACTGTGGTCCTTTCAGTCCAATCTCATTTACATTCTTATTTTAAGGGAGAGTCAGTGTCTTCCCCCTCCCCACAAGGAGACTCTTTTAAAACTCTTTTCTCCAATTGATCAGTCATTTAATGGTGGTTAATCAACTCAGGCCAAGGTACAGAATCTGCTTGGCATGATCCTGGAAATAGCTATGGAACAGGCAAGATCTGCAGGTTCCTTTGGTTATTGTCTCCATCACCGAGTAGTGGAATGCTGGAACAAAGCCCTTTACTCCACCGTGCTTCAGTCCCCCCAGGTTTAAAGTGAGGAGTATGCCTTAACTGGCTCAGGGTATGCTAATAATGAGAAAAATACAGAGAGGAACTCTCTGCCCCCAGACAGGACAAGGAGTGTGGGTGCCTGAAGTTGGGAGGTAGGCGGTGCTTTAGGCGTCTTGGGGATCCAGGAGGAACAGATGTGAGCTCACATCCAGAAAGTCTCACTCTTGGGCATCTATCTGGCTAAAACTCTAATTTAAAAAGATCCATGCACCTCAGTGTTCGTAGCAGCACTATTTACAATAGCCAGATATGGAAGCAACCTAGATATTCATTGACAGATGAATGGATAAAGAAGATGTGGTCCGTATATGCAATGGAATATTGCTCAGCCATAAGAAAATGAAATAATGCCATCTGCAGCACATGGATAGACCTGGAGATTATCATATTAAGTGAAGTAAGTTAGGCAGAGAAAGGCAAATATCATATGATATTGTTTATGTGTGAAATCTTAAAAAAATGATCCAAATGAGCTTATTTACAAAACAGAAATAGAATCACAGACATAGAAAAAACTTTTTTACCAAAAAATTACCAAAAGGGAAGGGGGAGGAGAGAATTAAATTAGAAATTTGGGATTAACATATATACACTATTATGTATAAAAGATATAACCAACAAGGACCTACTGTAGAGCACAGGGAACTCTACTCAGTGTCTTGTAATAACTTATAAAGGAAAAGAATCTGAAAACAAATATACATATTATATATATATATATATATATATATATATATATATACACACACACACACACACACACATATATATATACACACATATAACTGAATTACATTCCTGCATACCTGAAACTAACACAACATTATCAATCAACCATACTTCAATTAAAAAAAAAAGAACATGAAGAAACAAACAAAAAAGAAAGTCCACTGTTGTCATACAGTGTCTCCCTTTTCTCTCCTCCCTTCCCATTCAAAACAATACTGCAGTAAGTTGCTCTAGACAGAAATCACATTCATAGATGAGCCACCGTGGAGTTTTGAATAAAAAGGTACCAATTTCAATAAGCAAATGAAAGTGTTTAACAGCTGATGAAATCAAATTAATCAAAGAGAAGTACACTGTATAAGTATTCATCTCTTTATCAGGACAAGATGATATTCTCATTCGGGCATTTAGAAAATGAAAATCATTTCTGTTAAGTATAACAATATAGGAAATAAAATTATGATATAAATCACCAAATCCTCAAAAATGAGTATAGTCTCCCTCAAAGTCAAACAAAATGAATAAAACATACAACCTAGGTATGTCAAAGTTCGGAAAGAAAATGACTTTGAACTCTAAATTCAAAATATGGCCCAACTGCAATGAATGGATATGATAGAAAAGAAATCAAAAGGCTTTCTATGCAAATAAAGAGAATAGGAATGAGGTTTTTAGAGGACCACAGACTTTAACATGTATTATATAGAGCTTGACAGCAGGTGGAAGAATGGTTATTGATGCAGTGAGACAGAGAAAGTCAGAGCCTACAGCACTGAGAGCAGTTCTGTTCTCCAAGGGAGCCAATTTGCTCCAAATCTACAGTGCCGGGATGCCAGTGTGCATTAGAAATGTCTGTTATGGAGTTCCCTTCGTGGCTCAGCGGTTAACAAACCTGACTAGGATCCATGAGGATGCGGGTTTGATCTCTGCTCTCAGTAGGTTAAGGATTCAGCATTGCCATGAGCTGTGGTGTAGGCTGCAGACACAGCTTGGATCTGGTGTTTCTGTGACTGTGGTGTAGGGTGGCAGCTGCAGCTCCGATTCGACTCCTAGCCTGGGAATCTCTATATGCCACAGGTGTGGCACTAAAAAGCAAAACAAGAAAAAAAAGAAATCCAAATTCTTTTGGCTGGAGCTCCAGTGAAAAGTCTGGTGGGAATGAGTCTGTATTGTTTGATTTTCCTACAATGTGAGTATATTCACATAGTATTTGTGCATTAAAAGCCAGGTACAAAGGCCATACAGGGTAGAATCTCACTCCTGTCTCCATCTCCACCCTGAAAGATCAGGGGATATTCTAAAAGCGTCTTGGTCCTCAAGAAAGGGGATTTCACAAATGAAATTTTGCATCTTTAGAAAAACTGAAAGGAAGAAAACATCTTCATTCATGTGTGAAAGAGTTCATTTCTCTGCTCTGTCAAAAATCAGATTAGATGGAATGAATGGTCTACCGGGACCTGCTGTATAGCACAGGGAACTCTGAATATTCTGTGATAACTTATATGAGAAAAGAATGTGAAAAGGAATTAATGTGTTATATGTATAGCTGAATCACTTTGTTTTACAGCAGGAATTAACACAACATTGTAAATCAGCCATCCTTCAATAAAGCTTTAAAAATAAAAAAAAAGGTCAGATTAGAACATGTACATATACAAATAGTGAACCTCTTAATATCTGTCTTTATAATGAAAACATCTGCTAGGAAGGACTAGAGTAATTTAACTGCTCTATTTATAACTGTTTATGTGTCTCACAGCCTAGATTTCCTCACTAAAGTTGCAGTATTTAGGGCCAGTCAGGAAAGCTACAATTCATGAGACAATAATCATTTTCTCACTAAAAAATGGATGAGCCCTAGTGCATATCCCTGACGGCTTATTATTTTAAATAGCTCAAGTCAAATCTTTATACCTTCAAATGCTATTTTGGTTTCTAAATGTCCTATGACTTGACAAATATTATTTTAAAATTTTAATTGTCCAAATTCAGATCCACTTTAAACTGTATCCATCTTTCCTTGTGTGAACCTCGGTTCCTACCAATTACAAATTTCAACTGAAACCAAATGTGTTTTTCCAAGTAGGTGCCAGGGAAGAATTTTTGCTTTGGTCTTCAGTAGTCCGGAGCCCGAGCAGATCATGTTCACTGGTACCTAGATTGCCATCCAACAGAGCTAATTTCCTCCCATGAGAGGCATCTCGCAAAGCAACTCTTTTTGTTCCAAGAACTTGTGACTAAATCCATCTGCACTCCAGACTTTTATGCTTTTCCCATATAATTTCCTTCTGTCAGCTCATCATCAGCAGTGTAATGAGAAAGGGATACCACGGCATCATATTTCACCCAGCAGATGTCTTGTCTCTGTTGCCTCCTGTGGCTGGGTGAGTCCTGTAAGAGCTCAAAGCTTTTGGGCATTTCACTTGGTAATGTGTTCTGAGGAGGAAAAATGGACCCTTAGCAGGTGAGACCTTTACAAAAGGGAGAGAATGAAATAGCCTGTTTAAAAAAAATAAACAAAAAAACAAGGAGGGTGGTTGATGAGCCAGCAATACTACTCATGAGCATCTATCTGGAGAAAACCGTAATTTGAAAAGCCACATGCACCCCAGTCAGTGTTCCTTGCAGCACTGTGTACAGTAGCCAAGGCATGTAAGCTACCTAAATGTTCATTGACAGAAGAATGGTTAAAGAAGATGTGGTACGTAGATACAATGGAATATTACTCAGCCATGAGGCAGAATGAAATAATGCCATTTGGAGCAACATGGATGGACCTAGAGATCATCATACTAAGTGAAATAAGTGAGACAGGAAGACAAACATCACTTATATGTGGAATTTTAAAAAATTCCAAAATTTAAATAGTCATTACAAAAACCTTGCTCTTTTCTAAAGAAAAAATGGAGATGCTGTGTCACAACACGTTTTGTGTGCTTAATACGCAGTTTTGCCCTTAGTAGGTTCACATATTTGTTGAATTAAAGTAAATGCTGAAGTTAAAACTTGTAAATAATAGCATTGCCCATGGCTACATTGGAGGTGGGGGTGGGTGTTTAGAGAATTGTCTGAGATGTAAATAACATACTTTCTAGCTAAGGGACAGGAGAGCTCATTTTTTTTCCTTCAATTTGTTCAAACGTATTTTTTTTTTGTCACTCATAACTCAAAAACAGTTTAATGGAAAAACTTCAAGAGTTATATATATATTAGTCCTTGATGAGAACACGAGTGTAAGAATAATTTTACCAACATGGAATTTAAAGGTTTTTTTTTTTTTTTATTTATTGAAGTTTAATTTTTCTTTCCATGAGAGAGCACCATGAAGTCCCTATGGATAAAACCATTTCCACCAGGCATCTGGCAACAGTTTCACTAATCTAAGGTTTCATTTTGAAAAATAAAATGCCTAGTCCTTTCTTTGAAAGGACAAACTCTTTGCCATAAAACAGTTTCCCGTGGGTGTAAGTTTGTCATATTTACATCTGCAAAGTGGCAGGTTATCCCACGGGTTCTGTTTTCATTTGCTTCCTATAGTTTTGCTTCACCTTTGCTTGTAGATCTTCCCAGCAGAAGTCCACAGAATTCCTCTGTCTGCAGACACGTGTGTTTACCAAAGAGAAAGATGGGGTCCTGTGAGAGCGGGGACGCTTCCAGCATCAGCTCCCCAGATACTCTCAAAGCAAGGCCAAACCCTGGCTTAGGGAGCAGAAGCATTTTTCCTAAACGCTTTCATTCAGGTGAGATCTGTCTACCTCAGCAATTTAGCTAACAGGGAAGTTCGGGCTTTTCCCCCAAGGATGCCCCAGTTGCATGTTCTATGAATGGATGTGGTCAGCTGCTTTTCTAGTACTTTCTCTAAAGAGGCATTGGAGTCATGGAGACTCCTGGAGCAAATAGGTAGGAAAATTGAAGTCATGGCTTTCAGGACAAATGCTTTCTCCTCCCACGCACGCTTTGGCTTGCTTGATGCTCACACCAAGCCTGTGCCAGAAAATTCCTTCCAGAAAGTCCCTTCAAGGAAACGGAATAAACCGCAACCTTCCCATGATGGAAGCTAGTAGGCTGCATTATCCTGCAGGGATGAAGGGACTTTGGCTCTAAAGAGTCTCAGGGGTTTTTTTGTTTGTTTGTTTGTTTGTTTGTTTGTTTTCCCAGCTTGATTTGTAGAACTGCTGACCCATCATCTCTGGGAAACAGGAGATAATAATAGGCAAAGGGATCATTAAGGCAAACCTTGCTCATTGATGATGTTTCCTTGATGTTCCTTTTATTAAATGCTTTTAAAGCTGGCCACCAAATAGGTTTATGATGCATTAAAACTCCTGCTGAAAGGATCAGCCTAAGAGAATATGGAAAAAGATGAAGGGGCATGAATTACATTGCAGGGGCCTTATTGGCTTAGATGTGGAACAAAAATCATCTTTGTGGTTCACGGTGCCATTATAATCTCCTTGTGGTATGTAGTTCTTAACCACAGTCAATGCAGCTAGAAGACAAGACAAGGACTGCTAAGCTCCATTACAAACAAAAGGAGGTTTTTTCCTCCCCAGGAAAGCACACCTTCTGATACTATTGTCATTCTATGCAGACCTTCTCGAACTGGGAATCCCTTGTTTTTTCTGGACTATCATTGCCAACAGTTCTATTAGCATCAGTTAATCCTTGACCCTCTTCTTGTGTGGCTGTTTGGATTTCAGCTGGAGGGTGAATTGATGCTACAGAGTTTAGCTGCATTAGCTAGTACATCATGGAAAAGGATTCCAAATAGATCCTGGTGTGGGTGCTGCTGGTGGGGCCCATGGATGGGTTGACTGGTCACTCCTAGTATTTTTGCACTCTGACTGTGATCAGGGAGTAGCCAAAAGTTGGTGAAAGGAAGAAAAGAAAAAAAAAAAAAGGGTTGTTGACAGCGCAGCAGTAATAGAGTCTTGAAGCCCCATTTGGGGAATTAGACTGCTGGAAGAACAGGAAGGCGGGATAGGTCAAGGAGCAATGAACCTTAAAAAGCTTTAAAAGGAAACAGATGAAAAGAATGAGAAATTCACCAGGACACACACAGGCCTAAAAGCAGGTGCAAGAATCATAACAATAACAACACAAAGTGTGAAGTACTTCCAGAGGAAGAGGAGATTCAAGCTGGCTGCAGACATCTGGGAAGCAACACATTTTTGCAGGCAGTCAGAACATACCACATTCTAAGATAATGAGGCATGAAGCTAGGTAAATAGATTAACAAGAGCTTGACAATATTCAGTTTTGGAAAAATAATAGCAAAAATTTAAAACCTCCACATGAAACAGCTCCTTTCTGGCTCATTTCCCATCACATGCCCTGAGATCTTTGTTGCTCTTCACGCCCCATGTGAACACGGACTATTTATTTCTTCTCTTTTGAGCTTTTAAAAATACACTTCAGCTTTCCAATAGCAGATGTACATTTTGAGGAGTTTTGTGTATCATCCTAATAGGTGATGGTTAAGCCTGGTGTGGTCCTACTGATGCAATGAATACACAATACGTCGATACAAGATTGTGTGATCGAAGTATGGAAACGAGTTGCTTTGTGTAGTGGTCGATAAACCCTCAGACGATGATATGCCGTCTCTCCTTTTCTAGTGTACAGATGGAAGCAAGCTGGTGACTTGGGGCTTTTTTGATGTGATGGGTTTCTCTTCCTGCCCTCTCTTCTTTCAAAACAAAACTTGGGAAGCACCTCTCTGAGAAACTAGGCAAGGACTGGGAAGCTGTGTCTACTTTCTCACTTCCGTCTTTAATCTCACGTATTTTGTGTTTTATCTGCTTACTGGTTCGAGAGGAAACTGAAATGAAGGTCACCATGAATTAGATTTGTCATCATTCCTGGTAGTCTTTGAACTTTAAACCTTTCTGGTCTAGCCTCATTCTATATTAAAAGTGAAATTAGCTTAGATTTGTTTGTGGTGCTCTTTTGATTTTGACCTAAACACATTAATCTTACTAAACTGAGGTGTTTTTTTCTTAATTTTCCTTTTTTAAAAGTTTGGTATAAGTTGGTAATAAAATTATTTGGTCTTGATCTTTTGATATTGTTCTTTGTGTGGGTTGGAAGGTATGTTTTTCTCTGCTGATTCAGTTTCTTTAATGATCATTGGTACTTTTAGGATGTTCCTCTTTCTTCTTAAGTTAGTTTGGACAAGTTATATCTTCCTAGAAGATAATTTCTTTGTCTAAGTTTTCGATTTTTTTAAGCTTAAATTTATTAACAGACTATTTCATCTCTCTGCCCACTTGATTGATGAAAGATGCTGTATTAGTTGAAATTTGTCCATTTCTTGTAGGTTGTCCAATTTGTTATCATATAACTTTTCATAGTATTCTCTAATGAGGTCTGTAGTATCAGTTGTCATTTCTCCTCTTTCTTTTCTTATTTTGTTTATTTGGATCCTCACTCTTCTTGTTGAGCTTAGTTAGGGGTTAATCAATTTTGTTTATCTTTTCAAAATACAGCACTTTGCTTCATTGATCATTCCTATTTTTTAATCTCTATTTTATTCTTTTCTTCACTGATCCCTATTATTTCCTTTCTTCTGTTGACTTTGGGTTCTGTTTGTTCTTCCTTTCTCATTTCTTTTGGTTGTAGGTTAACACTGTTTATTTGAGATTTTTCTTATTTCTTGAGGAAGACCTATATTGCTATAAACTCCCCTCTTAGAATTGCTTTTGCTGCATTTCATAGATTTCGGAGTGTTGTGTTTCCATTTACATTTGTCTAAAGGCATTTTTTGATTTCCTCTTTGATTTGTCCATCGACTATTTTTTTTAGCATTATGTTGTTTGGTCTCCATGTGTTTATTCTTTTCCCATTTTTCTTTTTGTAAATGATTTCTAGCTTTGCTTCCTTGCGGTTGGAAAAAAATATCTGATATAACCTCTATGCTCTTAAATTTGTTGAGACTTGTTTTGTTGCCTAGTATGTGATCTGTCCTGGAGATTGTTCCATGTGCACTTGAAAAGATTGTCTGGTTCTACTATTTTGGGATATAATATCCTATGGATACCTATTAGGTCCAACTGCTCTGTTGTGTCATTTAAGATCACTGTTGCCTTATTGATTTTCTGTCTGGATGGTCTGTCCATTGATGCAAGTGAGGTGTTAAAGTCCCATGCTGTTATTATAATGTTGTTAATTTCTCCTTTTATGTCTGTCAGGGTCAAACTACAGCAGTCTTCTCATACCACCATCTCCCATAGGGTAAAGAGTTGTTTCCTTAGGGGACAAATATGGGAAGGCATGAGAGTAAGGAATGTTTTGGAAATCACAAGCAGTTCAGGATTGCTAGATGTAAATGTACATGATTGAAAGTGAAGAGGTAATTAGGTAGAAGGATATCATGTAAGGGAATTTATGAATTAGTCTCTTGACCATGGAAACCACTGAACGAGGTAGAGCCAGTGTGCCCTTTATCAGGTTTCCCTCTTAGAAAAACTATTCTGGGTAAAACAGAGAAAGTGAAAGGATGCAAAACTAAAAACAAAAACGACTTTTGACAGACATCAGGTAAAGATGATAAAGTGAACCAGGGCATTTGTAGCAGGCAGTTAGTTACCAGGCTGATTTGAAAACATTTTTGCCATGCGTGCTTTCAGATCTGTTCCCTGCCCTGATTATTTTTATTATCTCTTCTTATGATTGAGAATTGCGATTCTCAGATTGCCTTCCTTTCAGCTTCCAGGTAGCTATGGGCAATGGGAAACAATTGTTGAGACTGAGAGAAAGGGAAAACCCAGGTTGTTTCTTCCTTCTTAACACTGTTCCATCTTCAGCAATATCTTCAGCTTCTCCATGGCTCCAAATTAGCTGGACAACGTCTCCCTCCATGACTCCAGCTCCTGTTGGACACCCTCCGCCATGTTACAGTTCTTGCTCAAAAGTCCCAGCTTCTGGCTTCTGACAGCAGTACCTCTTCCCTTTGTCCCTTCATCTTTAAGGCTAATAACAGCTTGCTGCTGTTGCTAATTTCTGAGTTGCCTCACCACCCCCTGACTGGCTTCCTTTTTTTTTTTTTTTACATTTGTAACCAATATCTTATGTTAAATTAACATTGTATTTGTTTTAGGGATACAACCTAAGGCTTCAATAGATGCAAAATAATCGCCGTAATAAGTTTATCTAATATTTATCAATTCACACAGTTACAAAAAATACTTTTTCTTTTAATGAAAAGAATTATTTTTTTAAAGAAGTATCTTAGAAGAGTTTTGACTTTAGGTAATTTAGGTAATCTTAAATCAGACTTTGTATGCCTTTTTGAAACATAAAGGTGCTGAAATTACCTAAAGGACTGAAGTACAAGTTGCAGCCAAGAAAATAAACTCTATTAAAACTCTTGTCATTTTCTTAGCCGTTTTACAGAGCTTGAAGTTTTAATTACTTATCTGTCACTTGTGTTTTATTTTGAATGCCCTCAGGGATAATGCTCATGTGAATTTCAAGAGAACTGTGAAAAGGTCCATTTAAATATTATTGTCATTAAATAGTGACAATATTATTGTCATAATGGTCATTTATTTTAAAAATCTCTTTTAGGAACACTATTTAAAATTGTACAGTTGGTAATCTTCAGTACATGAACTTTTCAAAGGGTTTTTTTTTTTAGTTTTTCAAAACTTATTATCACAATACCTAATGTATATAATGTAGTATAATATAATATTATATAGTTAAAATATTGTCATAATCCCTAATATAGGATAATACATTAAATTATAAAACTCAGCAGGTGAAAGTGATTATAGAGACTGAGAGTTTTGTTACAGGTTGGCATCATACTCTCAGTTCTTCTGTACTCCTTTCATTTTTAATAACAATTATGACTCTTCGATAAATGAATCAATTTATATGACATGTAATTTTATTAACAAGAAGGAAACTCAAGCACTATGTTCTTCCCAGTTCAAGCTGTACATTTCCTATAATTCACATCTTACTATTACACAGAAACTTGGAGATTAAAAAAATTAAATTCAACTCAGGTGTGTACACGAAAAAGATGGCTTAAAACAAGAATCTTGGGGAGCCACCACTTTTTTATGTGACTAGAGTCGCGGTAGTAAAGCAGCTAATTGAAATTCTAGCTCTAGGGAAAGCCATTAAGGTGAACATACTTCTTGAGGGGAAAAAATGTTTTTGAGACAAAGGAATGCTTCCTTGAAAATCTTGTGCAGTATTTTTGAAACAGTCTTGGTGTTAGTACTTTTTACCTGGTGGTCTTTAATATTTCTCTCCTGTTTTTTTTCTTTTGGGTGTGATTCTCTTTTACATTTCCTTGTTGTGTTGTCCTTAGAAGTGTTGCATCAGTTTGTACATTTAGAGCAGATAAACGGACATGTCTCACCTAAAAATGCACCGCTGAGAGGAAGAAGCAAACACAAATGTTTTTCAGGCAAGAATTTCCATAGTTTTCTTTTCCTCACATGATTTACTTTTCTTCTTGAAAGATCCTTTGCTCAGGAGACTTTACCGAGTTGCTCATATTTTTTGTTTATTTCCTCTGAGTGGACTTTCCCATCTAAAAGAACTTTATTTTTTGAAAATTCTTTTCAGTGTTACCTGAATTTTACATTGTCACTTTCAAAATACTTTAAGATAACAGCCAACAGGCCCCCACACTGCCAACCTTCTGAATTCTCAGAGTCCTAAAGTGTTATGGACTACCTTAGGCAATAGAATCTGTGATCAGATTTTTTTTTCAGTTAATCCCACTAATGCAAAGCATCGGTTTTCTCCATCACCTTATCCTTCAAGCAAAATTTCAATTTTTAAATTTTAAAATGAAGTAAAAAAATAGCTTTTGAATTTAATGTAAAGACAGTCAAAGTCACAGCAGAACTTTGTGTGCTCTTTTGTCAGTCTTAGGCATTTTTCAACGGCTCGTTTTGTGTTTTAAATTGAACCTACCAAAGTTGTGGCAAGTTCCCCCTTTGAACATTGCTCTCCGTACTCCCTCTAGTGATCCCACCATGTATAAACATTATTTCTGTGTGTGGGAGAGAATTTCCCCAGGGGCCCACAAAACATTTAATGAAGTGCGAAGCACAAACATTTCATTACAACATATTGTGTATTTTTGCCTTTAATAACTACATTCTTCATCCAAGAAGTCTCAGTAGCTTTCAAAAATGAATTACAGTGGTATTATTTTCCCCAGAATATAGTTTTTCCATGACAGAAACAGCACTTTCCTAAACTATTGTATTTATTAGCAACCTGTTGCCCTTCGACACCAGGGCCATTTTCATCGACCCTGATTGAGTGTGGATCATTTAAACTTCCTTTAAAAATTATTAAAATAGTTTTATGTTATTGGATTCTTTTTTTCTTCTTCTTCTTCTTCACTGAAAATGATGCACAGAAAGGGAAAGAGTGAATTTTCTGAACATTACTGTTGAGTGGAGAATAGCCTTCTGGACTACCAAGGGCAAGCATTTCGTTGAGTGTAGGGGTTGTGAGGGCACAAAGGATGCAGGTAAGCTCTGAATGCCTGCCTTTTTCTGGTTCCACTTTGGTCTGCTCCAGAGAAACTCTCATCTTCTACCTTCAGGCCCTTCCTCCACAAGGCAGCCTCCTATTGGCTCTTTTCTGCACATCAGGCGATTAGGAAGCAACTTGCCCTGCTGACTCTGGTCTTGTGCCTGTGACAGAAGCTGATCGTTGTCCAATTCCCAACTCCAAAAGAACATTTTAAAACTACCTTAAATGTTCACAGCGTGTGCATACCTTTGTACTGTATCCCAAACACCAGCTTTTTCACAAAATTCAAACAAACCAACACAACCATAAAAACAGACCACAGAAGGACCTGCAGTGAGTAAGGAGGAAGCTGGTCCTTTCTAATAGGTGTCTGTTCTTAATTTCAGATGACACAGCGTTCCTCGGGTGAAGTGGGTTATGCAGTGCTATATTACTGCTCTTCTCTTTAGAATCATAACTGCATCTCATAGCTCCCCTGCATGTAAATTTCTCCTGCTAGTCTGTTCAGAGTTAAGGGAAAATTTTGAAGATAATATATTATAGAGTTTTAGGTGGTTTAGGAAAATAACATGTTCGTGCAAGCAGAAATAAAATTAGCTTCCTTTCTTCCAGAATCTTTTTGCTACAGTGAATTACTATGGAGCTTAAAACAGAACAGCTATCTCACCTTTACCTTCTCTAACAGAGCAATACTTCACTAAGCAAAAAAATATAATTTTACAGTTTCTCGAACTACTTTATGTTTATTAAAATTGGAACTTTTATCCATCATCATTGCCAATGCGTGTGACCCTAGAAGCTGCTTTTGAATCTCTTAATAATCCTGGCGTTTGAGTGATGGGCAATCGCTACTCATTAGGGAAGGCAGGATGGACAAAACCTACTGGTGATCGTGAAGTTGGGGACGGCAATATTCAATGACCAGTATTAAGATTACAACATGAAATATCTTGCCTTGGTTCATGATAGCCTTCTTGCTTTTATTGGTGAAGTGTGTTGTTTAAACGTTGTTTAATACTGTTGATTTTTAAGTCACTTTTTTAATTGTCCATAGTTTATGTCTAAATTCTCATTACAAAATGCCCATTTTTTAACTTTCTTAGATTTAAAAAAAATTTTTTTCTTAGAAGATAACCTGTTAAGAATGTTATCAAGGAGTTCCCATTGTGGCTCCACAGGTTAAGGACCTGACATCTCCCTGAGAATGCGGGTTCGATCCCTGGCCTTACTCAATGGGTTAAGGATCTAGCATTGCTACAAGCTGTGGCATAGCTCTCTGATGAAGCTCGGATCAAGTGTTGCTGTGGCTGTGCATAGGCCTCAGCTTTAGCTCTGATTCAGCCCCCAGCCTGGGGACTTCCGTATGCTGCAGGTGTGGCTGTAAAAAAAGAAAAAAAACAGAATGTTATCAAAATCTGTTCCTATCTTGTGAATGAAGTTAGACTGGCACTTGATAAGATTCTCTTCAGCAGATTTTGAATAGACAAAATAAGAAAAGTTATTTCAGTTTTCAGGGATTTATAGATCTATTGTATCTATCTATAATAGTGTAAGGGCATTCAAGCAATTTTTCATCGGAAGTGAAAGAAAAAGGAGGCAGTTGATGATGAGGAACTCTATTTCTCTGCCCCTTGCTTCCTTTTTACAGTTTTTGGTAAGCAGAGTAACTTAATTTAAAAGGTAGTAGTTTTATAATTTAAATAAAACTCATTAAAATGAAACATCAAGATTTTTACTGACTCCAGGTCCCTTTTCAAACTCTCCTTTGACCCTATTTTACATACTGTACCTGTAATGTGCCTTCACTCATACAACATTCATTCAATCCATAGACAATGAAGACTGCCTGTGGGCAAGTGGGAAGCACGAAGATGGACAGACATGAGTTATGCTCTCAGTATGCCTACTAGACGTGGTAGATAATTGCAGATTGGATTGCGCTCTGTCCCAGTCCTGTTGTGCCTTTCTGTGTTACAGAGGATGGACACCTAGAAATAACATTTCATAGATTCCTTTGTAGCTAGAATTCCACATGGGCACTAGGTTTCACTAAACAAATGCACCCACCTAATACATTGAAAATAGAAGTGACTGACATGAGCTTGTGGTCATGAGAGGGGATATTGAATGTTATGGTGGAAGCATTTGGTTTTTCCAGGGCATCTGAGATTTTAGATTCTATGTTTTGTTCCTGGTAGGTACCATGAAGAGTAGAAATGGAATTTCTGTGAAAACAGTCCCTTTGGTGTGGCCAAACAGTTCTTTTGGCTGAATTGCTCTTGGACATAAATGATCTAAACTTGATTCCCTGGCTCTCCCAGTACTTCTATAAACTAGGTAATAATCTGTTGTAAATCCATCCAGTGTAAGCTAACTGGAGTGTATTCTGTTGTCTGAATCCAAGTACTCTGACCTTTACACTATGCAGTTGGCAGATATCGTGAGCAGATTATTTTAATATCGAGTTAACAATAACTAGTGCTAGAGAAAGATGGAGATGCATTTATATGAAAGCTGAAAAGAAGAGTTATTTCTTGCTTGGGGGTTCAGAGAGAAAGAACTTGAGAAAGGCTTTGAAAATTTCTGGAATGAGAAAAAATGGCACACCAAGTGAGGGAAGGTCATAGAATAAGATGTAAGAATAGTAACAAGGACCTACTTTATAGCACAGGGTAATCTACTCAATACTGTGTACTAACCTATGTGGGAAAAGAATCTGAAAAAGAATAGTTATATGTATATGTATAACTGACTGACTTTGCTGTACGCCTGGAACTTACACGACCTTCTAAGTCAACTGTACTCCAATAAAATTTGTTTAAAGAAATGTATAGGAGTGAAGGTGGAACATAGAAATATAATAAGCAATAATGAGACATCACGAGATATAATGTTAAAAGGTAAATAGGAAATAATGAGACACTGACATTTTCGTGTAGGGTGGAAAATAATCACTGATTGATTTGTTCATTTAATAACGATTTCCTGAGACCCTGTCCTGTGCCAGGCATTGTGCCAGACAGAATTCTGCCTCATTATAATTAATTTAATAGCAAACTACAGAAAATTTGAGTGATAAGAGCACTGGAGCCAGGGAGCCAGGAGGCTTTTACTGTAGTTAATGACAGATAACTAGCAGTGGCAAGGGGATGGAGTTTACTATAGTTTTTATTGTCAACTTCTTTACTTGTCCATTTTTATTGCACAGCACAATTTTTGACTTCAGTGTATTAGCTTAAAAATTCCAGTGTATGCCTGTACACACACACGATGAGTTATGGTTTGTTCATAACTTCTTGTGTGCATGCTTTATTACCTCTCATAAGATTGAAAAAATTCCCTGTGAGTAGATGACTCTGATATTTTAGACATAAAATAGACACTTAATAAAAACTTTCCTTTTTTTTTTTTAGGGCCGTAGCCAATGCACATGGAAGTTCCAAGGTTAGGAGCTGAATCAGAGCTGCAGCTACTGGCCTACGCCACAACCACAGCAATGCCAGATCCAAACTGTGTGACCTGTACTGCAGCTCATGGCAATGCTGGATCCTTAACCCACTGAGCCACAAGGAAACTCCTTTCTCTCTTTTAAAATAATTTGTCTAAAACTGTAAGAGCAAACCTAATTTAGTAGTCAGTTCCACAAGGCAATCCTGAAATATGACTTTTAAAGGAGTTGTTGTGCTCAAATATAAATTTTTTTCCATGCCTTTAGAAGTTTAAATTCCAAATGTTTTGCTATGGATCAACTAAAACTTGAAAAGCTTTTGAGAATTCCGATATCCTTCCAAAACACGAGATTTTAATATATTAGATGGTTTAAAATAAACAAAGCCTTATTCCCTTGCCCATCTGTAAACCAGAAATATATTGGCTTCTAGAAAATCGCAAATCAATTAACAAAGACGTTAGAGGCTTCTAAAGCAAGGAAAGCAATCAATTAAGCCAAAAAAGCTCTTTCCTCTGTCTGATGTGTCTTTTGTGGCTGGTTCACGCTAGGAGTCCACAAAACCTGAAGCGAGAGCATCAGGCTGTGCCAAATGAGCAATATTTCTCCGACCTATTCAGTGGCTTCCAAATATCCTGCTTTGCATGAACAAACAACCCTCAGGCATTCTTCCTATTTGGGGTGCAATTCAGGTTGTCAGTTGTTGGGGGCATGTGACCTATCAAAATTCACTTCTTTGGACATATACAGTACTTTCAGCTCAGGATTCTAATCACCTCGGATAACTTAAAAGCGATTCCTTTTTGAATCAAGGATGTGAGTGCTATGGCGGGAGGTGGTCCGAACCACCCACATCCTGCACTAGGGAAAGGCCCTTCTCTAAGGCAGCTTGAACAATAGTTTGTTGTATTTTTTTTTCTGAATGTGAAAAGATACATTTTCATTTTAGAGAATTTTGCCCAGAAATGACGATTGTTAATCTTTTCCTACCTTGGACTCTAGCCTTGTCCATTTAAATGTGTTTATAGTCTACATAAAAGAAATCATACTATTTTGTAAGCCTTTCTTTATATAACACACGATGAGATTTTTCTATTTCGTTGGATCTTCTCCTAGAGCATTCTTTTCATTGGCTACATAATATACACAGAGAGCATGATTTATTGATTTTTCTTTAGAGTATAGTAGATTTACAATGTTGTGCCAATTTCTGCTGTACAGCAAAATGACCCAGTCATACACATATATACCTTCCTTTTTCTTATATTATCTTCCATCATGGTCTATCCCAAAAGACAGGCTATAGTTCCCACAATTTATTTTAGCCAATGCTGTTACATATTTTGCTTGTTTCTAATTGTTTACTATTTCAAATCATGCTTCATAAAATGCATGTGCTTGGATGTCTGTATGAAATCGCACCTATTTCAATATTAAGGCAATCCTAAGAAGCACAATTTCTTCATCAAAAAATATAGTAAATGTTTTCGACAAATAGTGCTAAATTGTTCTCAAGAAATGCTGTTATGCCAGTGGTATAAAAGAGTGGTCAGGAGTTCCCATCATGGATCAGCAGGAACGAATCTGACTAGGATCCGTGAGGACACAGGTTCAATCCCTGGCCTCACTCAGTGGGTTAAGGATCAGGTGTTGCCATGAGCTGAGGTGTAGGTCAAAGACGCGGCTCGGATCCTGTGTTGCTGTGACTGTGGTGCAGGCTGGCAGCTACAACTCCGGCTCGACCCCTAGCCTCCAAATGCCGTGGGTGTAGCCCTAAAAAGACAAAAAAAGAAAAAGAGAGAGAGAGAGAGAGAGAGAGGTCATATTTTAGGTGGTCATTTTGATTGACATCGTTTACCTTAAGCTTGTTTAGTTCGATATTTATCATTTTTATGCTTTTCCTAGAAACTGCTTTCTATTAGCTTTCTTTTGCTGTTGTAACATATTACCACAAATTTAGTGGTTTTATAAAAATGCAAGTTTGTTACCTTATAGTTCTGAAGATGAGAAATTCGAAATGATATCATAGGACTAAAAGGGAGGAACCTATAGAATTCTAGGGGAGAATTTGTTTCTTGCTTTTCCTGGCTTCTAGAGGTTGCCCGAATTCCTTTGCTGGTGGCCTCATTCCATCTTTAAAGCCAGCAAGGGCTGGTTGAGTTTTTTCTCCTAGCACCATGTCTATGGTTCTGATTCCTCTGCCTCCCTATTCCTCTTTTATGCATCCTTGTGAGGAGATCAGCCCACCTAGATAACCCAGATAATCTCTCCAGCCTTATAGCAACCTTAGTCCCATCTGCAACTTTAATTTCCCCTTGCAACATGACACATTCACAGGTTTTGGGGATAGGCATGGGTATCTTTGGGTGGATGTTATTCTGACTACCGTGTTTCATTTCTTACAAGGAAAAACACAGCATAGCAAAGAGTTTGCTAATGATTTTGAACGTGCAATTTGAATTCTACGTTCTTGTTACCTCCGTGCAGATATATGTATGTATATGTGTGTTAGTTTATGTGTATGGATGATCCCCAACTTAGATGGTTCGACCTGATGATTTTTCAGCTTTATGATAGTGCAAAAGCAATACATATTTAGTGGAATCTGTACCACAAATTTTGAATTTTGATCTTTTCCCAGGCCAGAGATACATGGCAGCTTGCTCTCTCATGATGCGGGGCTGTGGGAGACAGAACTCCCAGTCAGCCTTACAGTCATGGGGATAAACAGCCTGTACACTGACAACCGTTCTGTTTTTCGCTTTTGGAGTAGTCTTCCATGAATTACACGTGATGCTCAGCACTTTGTTGTAAAATAGCTTTGTTAGATAATTTCGCCCGACCGTAAGGTGGGCTGGGTCTAACAATGATGTTCAGTAAGTTAGGCATCTTACCTGCATTTTTGACTTAAGAGTATTTTCAGCTTACAGTGAATGAGTTCATCAGGACGTAACCCGATCCTATGTCAAGGAGGATCTGAATCATATGTATATGTAGGGCTCTAGAAAAAAATTCTGAAGCTTCCTTCTCTATAACTTCCCCATTAAAAATGGGACTCCAATACCAGCTCTCTCAGTTTCACCTTGACACCGGTCTCTTTTGGTCAACAGCAGTGATAAGTGAGCTTTAAATAGGAAATCTTGAGAAGTCATTATTTTGAAAAGAAATTGCCACATTGGTATATTCCATAATCTCGTGTTAAAAGATAATATTTTGGTTGTATTTTCCTGGCTTTTCTTCCCGTCATTATGCCTTACAGGATCTCAGAGCACCTTCATTGCTTTTGGTGTTGCTTTTTGGCAAGGGACAAACTGGTTACAGACAAACCACTACATTGAATTTTGCAGTAGCCCTGATCATGGAAATGTATTTATATCCAAAGGTTTGGAAGAGGTATTGCTTCTTTTGTGACTGTAAGGGATCTAAAAAAAGTTGTGTACGGTCAGAATGGCCATCATTACTGAGTCTACAAATAACAAATCCTGGAGAGGGTGTGGAGAAAAGGAAACCCTCCTTCACTGTTGGTGGGAATGTGAATTGGTGCAGCCACCGCGTAGAACAGTATGAAGGTTTCCTTCAAAAACTAAATATAGAACTACCATGTAATCCAACAATCTCACTTCTGGGCATATTGCTGGACAAAATTATAATTCAAAAAGATACATGCACTCCTATGTTCATTGCAGCACTATTTACAATAGCCAAGACATGGAAGCAATCTAAATGTTTATTGACAGATGAATGGATTAAGAAGATGCGGTACATATATACCATGGAATGTTACTCAGCCATAAGAAGGATAAAATAATGCCATTTGCAGAAACATGGATGCAACTAGAGATTCTCCAACTAAGTGAAGTAAGAGAAAGATAAATATCATATATCACTTATATGTGGAATCTAAAATATGGCACAAATGAACCTATCTGTGAAACAGGAACAATCTCAGAAGATACAGATAACAGACTCATGGTTGCCAAGGGGGCAGGAGGAGGAGGTGGGATGGACTGGGGGTTTGGAGTTGGTAGATAAAAACCAGTACCATTAGAATGGTTAAGCAATGAGGACCTGCTCTACAGCACAGGGAACTATATCCAGTCTCTTGGGATAGACCCTGACGAAAGACACTATGAGAAAAAGAATGTATATGTATGTATGACCGGGTCACTATGCTATACAGAAGAAAGTGACACAACACTGTAAATCAACTCGACTCTAATTAAAACACAAAAGTAGTTGTGTAACTTCCCATGCACGGGGTACATGGCAGAGACATCAGTGCTACCGTATTCTAGTGAAATGGACCGAGACTAGAATAGGGTACTCATAAGAACCAGCCCAAATTAATTGAGTGTGAGAAGCCACGCTGTATTAAGGTTTAAAGTGAAGTGATTAGAAATATTTTTTCCTTTAAAGTACACTTGAAAGGAAGGACAGGAAGGGGGAAAGGCCAACCACCATGACTTAACTCCATCAAGAAGCACTCCAAAGCGAGAGAGAACAGCCCAGACACAGTTTTAGCACCTCAGGTTTTCAGAACACAGTTGGATGTAACGTCAACATGAAGGAACTGACAGAATGAAGCTAACTGGTGTGAAAAAAATCCACTCACTCCTTCTGAAGAAGCTTCTAAATACCCGTTGTCTAAACCTATTGATAAGCATGGATGCATTATTAATGAAGCCAGCAGCCTGCCGGGTGCTCCTCAGATGGTTCAAGCATTTAGTAGGAAACATTTCTGTGAAGTTCTGCACAAAATAATGACAATGTCTGTCTTAAATCGAAACAAATGGCTGTTGCAGGCCCTGGGGAGGCTAGGAGGGAGCAGCTGCTTTCCAGAGCAAGGCAGAGGGGCACCACCTGCTGAAGACAGGCGGGCAGGCCGCGGTCCGCAGAATATCGACTGCTTAATAATTCAGCATAACAGGAACCCATGGCTCTTCAAACATGGCACTGCCCCTTCATCACGGGCTTTTCATCCCCCTAATGAGCTACTTGAAGTATTAGATGCTAAGATGTCTTCCAGCAAGTCTCCAAAGACTGGGACTCAAACTGCCACAACGCAGAGTTCTGCTCTGCAACTTAACGGTCTGTTTTCTTTCTTTCTCTCTTCTTCCTTTCTCTCTATTTCCTTCTCCCTCCCTCTTAACCTCTCTTCTCTCCTTTCTTTCATCGTTTGCCTTTCTTTCATCCTTCCACTGACACCATGAGAATACCAGGTAAAATACTAAGTTGGAGAAAAGCTTTAAATCTTTTTTTTTCTCCAGAAGCTTCTGCTGTGTAGAAAGAACCAAAAATGGTGCATGGGTGCTTTGATCAGGTTCCTATGAGAATCTTTTGCAGAAGATGTGAGCTCAGTGGGGGATGGGGCGTTTCTCTCCCTCAGAAGCTCCCATAGCAGAGCTTGCAGATGAATCTGTCCCGCGCCACATCATGCAGAAGGAGACACTCTTGGGCTCAGTAGAAAAATTCCAACCAACTGAACTGTCAAGGTTGTCACATATGAAGCCTGATTTTCATGACTCAAACAGGTCATTACTGCAAGAGGAGAGGTGAGGTTTAGTTGGTCACACAAAGGGAAAATATTGGCAAAGTGATGTTTGAATTTATTCATTGAACAACAGTTTTATTGGTGTTTTTTTTCCCCTTGTTTGTTTAACAAGGATTTACTGAACCCTGCATGCACGAGGCGCAAGATGGGTTTCCAGGAAAACAACAGCGATGAAGTCTGACCTCTGCTCTTATGGGATTTACACTCTCTGTGGGGATATACAAATAATAAACTAATAAACTAATATATAAAGGCAGCAATTACTGCTGTGCTAAGGGCTTTGGAGGATATAGCTGGGGGTCATGGAGAAAATGACAGAGCTGGAGAAAGAGGTTCCTACAGCCTAGAGTTTGAGGACAGTCTTGCTGAGGAGGTGGCATTTTACCTGGAAAGTGAAAGGAGCCAGCCATGGAAGAAGTCAGATGACAGACTTCCAATGGCAAAGGCAAGCGGTTTTAAGGATTCTTCAGGCTCCTACTAGGAAGCTCTTATGTTTGGAGCAGGGCAAGTCAACTTAAGAGGGCATGAGATGAGATTGAAAATATGTATACTCAAGCATATATGTCATTTCAGCATCACAGGATGTGGCTTTCCCAATATTCATTCTTCTCTCATTCCTTACCAACAGCACCACTATTTTATTCCAAACAATAACATGCCTAGATAAGAGATTGCATTTCCAGGCTTCTTTTGGTAAGAGTTCTTAATGAGATATCAGCAGAAGATATCAAGACATTGGGTAGGGTTTCTGAGAAATCTCTTTAAGGGAATTGACTCAGGTATGAAACATGACATTTTGTCCTTCCTCCCTTCTTCTTTTTTCTTGCCTGAAATTCGTAGTTAAGCTGGAGCTCCAGTAGTTGTATTGGGACATGTGTCAATACTAAGAATAAAAGCTGTGACTTAAGAACAGTAAACAGGAGTTCCTGTAGTGGCTCCAACTAGTATCTATGAGGACGTGGGTTCGGCCCCTGCTCTCACTCATGGGTTAAGGATCTGGCGTTGCCTTGAGCTGTGGTGTAGGTCAAAGATGTGGCTCGAATCTGGCGTTGCTGTGGCTGTGGTGCAGGCTGGCAGCTACAGCTCCGATTCGACCCCTGGCCTGGGAACCTCCATATGTTGAGGATGCAGCCCTAAAAAGACAAATAAATAAATAACAACAAAAAGCCCAGTGGAACACAAACTAGAAGAAGTAGAGTCCCTGTTGATGAGGGCGCCCGTGAGTCCTAGCCCCCAAATGTTTTAACGTAAGAGGAAAAAAACCCTCATATCTTATTCCACCCAATTCAGTTTGTACTGAATTGTTATATGCAGTGGAAGATAATTCTTTCAGAAACACAATTCTAGTATTAATTTAGATTCTGCCTTTTGGATTCAAATGCTAGTTATCAGAAGAATGAATATGATATAGTTTACTAGGAAAGGAGACATTGCTAAGAGTTTTTTTAAAATAGAGGTGTTTTGAGAATTTTCTCACTACTAATAATGTTCTTGGAAAATTATTTTCAGAGATGATTCATGTATACAATCTTTCATCCTTTTAACATTTAACATGAGACAACTTGAAAGATCTTACACACTGAGAAATGAAAACCTCAGAATGTCCAATGAGCCAAGAGGGACTTTGTCAATTCTCAGTTCCTTCTCTTTGGAGTTTAATGTGTTATTACTTGTTAAAACTATCTTTTTGAGCAAGAATTAAAGTAGGTCATCGCGTCATATTTACCTCTTACCAAAATAATTTCCAAAATTAATTGTATAAAATTATTTTTTGAAAATTAAGAGGTTTTCTTAGCTATTCTTCCTTTTGTTAATATTAAGTACCATCTTGAAACCAACATCTTACTAAGGATACAGCAATGAAAGAAAAGCTGAGTGACAATTAGGGAGGGGAAAGTGAAAGGGGAAATGGGTGCTACAAGAAAGAAGAGCCAAAGCTGGGCTCTGCTCAGTCAGGCTGCTAGGCACTTCCAGTAGGGTAGCGGTGAAACAGGCATGAAAGGATCATTTAGGCAGAAGGAGCAGCGCAGGTGCTTTTAAGGGACTGAAAGTGTGTTCTGAATAGGTGAGTTTTGAGAGGAGCTGAGCATGAAGGGGGAGTGCCGGGAATGGAGGGAGTCAGATCATCGCTGGCCTCTAGTGCATGAAAGGTGCTTGGATTTCGTTCTGAGTGCAGAGGGAAACCATGGAAAGGACTTCTGCAGGGAGGTGGCATGGTTTGGTGTGTGACTGACCCGGTGATTAGCTGATTCATCAAGAATAGATCAGAGAGGAAACAGAAAGACTAGAGAGCCGTTTCAGGTATCTGAGTGAGATCTGGCAGCGGTTTAGACTGGGCATAGCAGTGGATATGAGAGACGTTTGGGAATCAGATTCTAGAGGATTCAACTGAAAGACTGAATGTTGGGTTGGGCTGTGGAGAGGGAGGACTCGAGTAGTACTGCCTTAACGTCCCATAGCTAGAGTTAGGATGAAATTCCTAGAGTCACCAAATTCAGGAAGAGGTTTCAAAAGAAGTTAGAATTCTCTAGAATTTTCAAGATTCCTAGTCTACTTACAAGTTAAAGAACAATAAACAAAGGTAGGGACTCATAAAAAAGACCTATTTTAATCATACTTCAAAGGATCCACTACTCCAAAATTAAATTACTTTTTTGATGAATTAATCTTTCTTAAAATCTGAAAGTGGATGTCCTAAAATAAATATAAAACTTTGTGGTAGCTGTAGGTTAACTTTTGGATTTTTTTTTTGTCTGCCACACTTTTGAAAAACTTCTTTATGCCAGTTACACTTTCTTGTTGATTCTGACAATTTATGGCTTAATCTTTTTTTCTGGTTTTAATGATGAAATATTTCTTTTCCTGCGGTGGTGGACAGATTCAGCTGAATAACTGAGTATTTGAAACTAATTTTAACCATCTAGTTATTTTTCCTACCAAGACTTTGGCCACTTTGTTATAAAGAGCAAAAAAGATGTATCTGTGGCACTCAGTTTTGTACTTGATTGGGTAGACTGATGATCTGAGAAATCCCAACAAGAGCAGAAAAAAGAGCTGTGTTGTTTGAGTGCCATAACATTACCTATGTAATTGATTTTTGGCTAAAGCCTGTCTTTACATAAGCTATTACCACCTTGTGCACTGACAGATTTTTGACACATCTTAGAAGCCACATATATATTTTCATCTTCAAATCTCAAAACAGAAGTTTTCAGAGCTCAGGTAAATGAGAAAAGTCAGTAATATTTTTCTTGATTACTGCTGTTCCACCAGACAGAAAGAAGAATTTCTTTTGAAAGATGTATTTTTAAGTGTCTTTCAAAGAAGTTTGGATTTGGGCTCCTGGTGGTACCCAGGAAGTGAAATGAACCATAAATGAGACACATCAAAAGTAACTTACAAAGAACTTTTTTAATATTAAAGTGATGAATCAGAGCTCAAATTAACAAGTAAAAGAGTCCGCCTATAATGAAAATCTTTTTCCAACATAACACTTCATTATAAAGGGAGTTTTTCTATAATAGAAGCAAGTGTAATTACATTTTTATATATAATTAGGACATTATTATCATTTCACCATATCAAAGTTCATTATAAGACATCTCCGATACATTTTTCATAGCGCAAAAATAAAAAGAGAACAGGAGTCCTTCAATTAGACTCATATAAGGACATCCACAGAGACTGAAAGAAGCTGATCAAACAGCTTACTTAGCCCAAAAGGGACCAGGTAGAACCCACGTTGCTTTTATGACACAGAAGTTGCTTTTTTTTTTTTTTGGTATCCTGTCTAATTTATAATTACAGGTTTTCATCCCATTCGTACTCAACCATGAGAAATTAAAGGTGCAACATTCCCAGCTGGAAACCAACTTTCCCCAACATTTCAGGCTGCTATACCACAGCTCCCTGGTGTTTACTCCACTGGGCAGAATTCTTGTTTTGCCCAATGCAAACAACTGTCAAACAGGAGGCCATCCGCAAACTGCTGTTTTCACCAAAAAACAAAACGAAACAAAACAAGGCTAAGATTCCCTTTTTCCCATGCCCCATCACATTATAATATCTTTGGAAGATAATTAAAGTCGCTTCTCACAAAATTGAAAAGTTAGATATTTTAGAATGGATTCTATAACAGAAATGTCTTGTTGAACACTAAAACTGTGCCCTGGGTTGGGATTTTTAAATGTGTGAGCAAACACTTTTTGACATATAGAAATGAGCGGGAGTTTCCGTCGCAGCTCAGTGGTTAATGAATCCGACTAGTAACCATGAGGTTGTGGGTTCGATCCCTGCCTTGCTCAGTGGGTTAAGGATCCGGCGTTGCCGTGAGCTGTGGTGTAGGTCGCAGACGCGGCTCAGATCCCGCGTTGCTGTGGCTGTGGCGAAGGCCGGCGGCTACAGCTCCTGTTAGACCCCTAGCCTGGGAACCTCCATATGTCGTGGGAGCAGCCCTAGAAAAGGCAAAAAAAAAAAAAAAAAGAAAGAAATGAGCATATTAACATGCTCAAAGTTAATTAAAACAAAATGCATTTTTAATGCATGATTTTACAGTGACTGTTGCTTTCGGTGCAGGTGAAATGGTGAGGAGAGCATAATTTGGGGAATTGACTCTTGGTACTCCAACTTCAGAATTTCTTCTTTTTGGCTTATTTAAGACCACTCAATAAGCAATGTGCCTGTGAATTGATCCTTTGTGTTCATTCAGCCTCTGCTCTACATGCAGGATGTGTGGGATGTGCCAGAGAAAGTTTTGGGGCTTTTTTTTTTTCTGACCTTCATAATTAGAACACAGGAGGGTCAGCACTGGGAGCGATGAAGAGCTTCTGCTTTGTACAGATGGGGAAACCCAGACACATAAGCCCACCCCTGAGCCTGGAACTGGACTTGCCTGACTCCATGGCCAGGCCCCCTTCTGCTCTACTGCATGCCGATGGCTTTTATCGTATTTCTCTATACTCCTGACGGTTTCAAAAAAGATTCTTTAACTAAATTGTTATCTCCACTGCACTAAGTAATTTGTATTTATTTTAGGGGTGTGTGTGTGTGTGTGTGTGTGTGTGTGTGTATATATAGGGTACCATTTCAAGCTTCCCACCCTTTTTGTTAGAGGACAATTTGGTATGAATTCATATCTGTAAACAAACAAAAGCCATGTATGCTGCCTCCAAAGCTAATGATTCAGCCGATACTTCAAGAGTTCCAGATTTATCATTCTAGATACCAGTTATTATTATCATTAAATGAATAACAGAAATATCACACTTAATTGGTTTTTCTGATTAATAGAATTTAAATAAACAGGCAATTTATATATGACAGTTTGGCTCTACTGATTGTTTTATTCTTTGTTTTTGATTCTTCTAAGTGCTCATTATTTCTTATAGAGTCCCAATAGATTACATATCAAAATGTTAAAGAAGACTCTAAAGAAACAGGTTATTCATGGAAGAGATGGATTTGAAATAATGTTTTTATTGTTTAAATCTAATCACACCACTTCTCAAAATAAGTGGTAAGTCATAGATGTCACAATTGTAACTCACTTGACCATTGACCTATGCAGTTGTAGGTTTAGTTGTTCAGTCAGAGTGAATTAAGTTAAAAATTAACTTGTCTCTCTAATTCTTAACCGAAATATAGTGATCAGTAACTTCCTCCTGTACTCATAGTCCAGCCTGTAACTTCACCGTGTATACGATTGTATATAAGTTAAATCTGTATCAAAAATAGCAGCCAGTATTTCGGTTCTCAGGTGGATATTCTGCTTATTCCTTTTGAATGCTTATGAGATTTGGTTATAAATATTAGAATTTTCTATGAGAAATTACTTCTAAGAACCAGACACTTCTTTCTCTACCCTACTAAAATACTAAATGTTAAGATGATAATAAAATTAAGATGATAATCTGTTAATCATTCTTAATGTAAGGGGAAAAAATCTGTTAAAATGCTTTCCTTTTCTTTCTTTCTTTTTTTTTTTTTTGGTCTTTTTAGGGCCGCACTTCCTTGCCTTGTAAATTTAACATCCCTTCATTCGTATAAAGATGTGTTGTATTTCCCTCTAGTTAACCTAAAAAATATCATCTTTCCGGCACATTATTTAAATATTGCAAATGAAAAGTCTACAGACTATCTCCTTTTCTTTTTAGCTAAAGCAAAATTAACGGTCTGTTGAAAAGAATCAACAGAGGTGTGTGTCAATCAACTATTGGCTTCATTTTATTAAATCTTTACCATATTATCAAACCATGGAACCACAATAAGTAACCGCTTTGACAGAAAATGACTAAGCTGATCTTGTGGACAGCACTGTCATCCAGCTGTGTTTCTGTGGCTGGCAGCCCACGTTTTGAGGCCGTCTCTTATGAAATCCGTCTGCCAGTGAGATGCCTTTGTACAAATCCATGTGCATATGTTTGTAATTGGTTTGGCGTGCTCTGATTTCTTTAGACTCACATGGATTTGTTTGTCTGTGTTTCTTCCCATTTGACTGTAGCCCTTTTGAGAAGGGGGACTCTCTTTGCTTTTTTATGCATACCTTTTCATGGTACCTGGGAAAAAGCTCTGCCCTCCACAGTAAATATTATTGACTCATTTTCCAGCTGCCGACTGCTCTTACATTATGTTTATTTCTTCTATTTTAGTTCTCTGGTACTGCTCTCTCCCAAATAAGCTGAAAACTCCTTCCTTTTAAGAACATATGATGCTGGTGGGGAAAACCGGAACCGAAGGTCTGTAATGTATTATCATGTGCCCGCTGCGGGCGTGGTAAATACTACTGAAGGTTTCAGACGTCTTCCCAAGGAAATGTCAGGTAGGTGCTTCTTATTTACAGCAGACGTAACTTTTCACAAATCCAAAAAGGACAGATACTGCTTTTGGAAGACAGGGGCTGGGTGAAGCAGCTCTTTTAGCCTATCAAAGGGTTGATCCCACGTTCAGGGGCTGAAGTCGTGTGGATTCATATTTAATTATGTTGGCCAATTATTTTGCTACACTCACAGGAGGGGGAGGGTGGTGACACAGAAGAGAATTCCCAGACCGCATAAACTACTGCTCTTCCTCCCAGCCATCACTCCCGCACTATCTATGTATTCCTGGACCCTTTTCTTTTTAAATGAAACTTTCATCTGTGAAAAGAATAGCATTAACATAAAGTGCAGCAGAAAGAAGCCGCATTTGGCATCCAGCACTGTGCTGAAAGGGCTTGAAGCTTAGAAATACATTTTTCACTTCTTTGGAAAGAGAAATTCTTGATCTCACTATGTTTACAGTAAAAAGCTCTAGACATGTTTTTATTGCTTTAACTCAAGACTTATTACACTGAGAAATGGGAACTCTGCTCTTTTTAAGCTTTAGCTCTTCGAGGTTAACATGAATTATTTTTACAAAGAATGCGTGTATTATATTTGTATTTTTTCTAAGTGTGGCTATAATTGGGACAACATTTGGGTGAAATTAAAGAGGGACTTTGCAACACTTAATGAGGTGATCAAGTCCAATTCAATATGCTATTTTCTTGTGCGAGAAAGTAGGAATTTTATGAAGAATAAATTTAAGTATCTAAATTTATTCTCTTTATTAATATTCCTGGCCCTGGGTAAGGGGCCACTAATAAAAGGCTGAAATGATTTTAAGGTTTTATTTGTGGCTTCATATTTAAGATGGAGTAACTCCTGTTATAATTCTCCAAGTGAACCTCTAACTTCGTATTTCTGCTCCAGAAAATTAGGTAAACAACGGTGAACTGTCCCTCACAAGAGCAGACCTTTTAATTTGACTGTACAGTCAAAGAAACAGACTTAAAATGTTTTTCTTCCATGAGACCTGGCCTTAAAAAGCTCTCTCCTCAGCTCCCTGCACCAGGGTGTATGTGCTTTGCAGTCATCAAGCTGGCCATTCATTCATGCCTGCGTGCAGGCTTTCGCTCAGAGAGTTGCTTAAGGACTGACTGCAACGCTAATAGCTGCTCTCATGGAGCTCCCAGCCTGGCAGTCAAGTTCACCAGACGAGCACAAGCATGAGGTTAATGCTATCCGTGTATTTCAAAAGCAGTGTTTGCTTGCTTCTCCTGCCTCCTCCTCCAGGAGAGCTGCTTTGCCTGGGAGACTTGTCCTAGGGTTGAAACACCATAGAAGCAGTGAGTCTGGTGGACAGAACCTCTTCTCCAAGAGAAAATGCATTCTTGGTTCCTGTGCTGTGGGTTGCATCTCAAGGGCTGCTTGGACAGCTGTCATGGCCAGCTCATCTCTTGTCTTTTCTGACCTCTTCTGACCCCATTTCATCCATAAGTAATGTCTGAAGTTTCATCCAGTGGACGATGCTCTGACCTCAATAATGTAATTATTAGGGTCCCTCGGTCGACCAGTTGGCCAGATGAGCACGGAGAGCATCTCTCCCAGATGCCCTTGGCGCCTGACAGATGGCAGTGTCAATCATGTTTAAAGACACTGTGTGTGCCTGCTCCCTTTCAGGTCCCTTTAAGGCTGTACCAGCCAAGTTGAGAGTGAGAGAGAAGGTCCCAACATCAGGGCTGATACGAAGCTCAAAAACTACTGAGAAAAAAATAAGGCGAAGATAGTTTGAAAGGACACAGTGCAGACTGGAGGGTAGGTATGACTGGGGCATCTTCTGTGAAACTAGTCCCAGCCATAGCCTTTTCCATTCATTCTAGTCCTTTTACTTTGAGTCCAGGATCCCATTCTCCCATCCAGCACTTAGGTGAGATTAAGAAAGACCCCCCCCCTCATGATAGACTCACCTCCTGGATTTCAGTGGCCATTTGCCCCTGGGCAGAGTGTCCTAGTACAGTGCCCAGTCTGCCCAGCTGTCCCTGGCAGCCACGTTCACCTAGTGCTTCTTTAGTAACATCAGCAGAAGGCAATGGGTTTCCTCTCTTCCAGCAAGAGCTCACTTATCTCCAAAAAGCACAGGCCTGGAAGTCACTCCCTGAAACACATCTGCCATGTAACCACATAGACCTGCTCTGCATGTGTCACCTGGGAAGTCAACACTCTAGGTCACCACCTAAAGAACACATACTTAGTCTTATTTTTGCAAAGAGATGGGCACTCATTTCCAAAAAGTACCAGAGCCTGTCCTCTTTTTATTGTTACAACAAATGGCTCACTTCCCCCTCTCAAAATAAAAAATAAAAAAACAAAAAATGAATTTTATCATCCAGGAGCTATTTTAAACAAACAGAATGCTATTTGACAATCTGGGAAGGGGGCACTGCAGTCACTTTGACTCATTCATTCTAGAAAGTATCATAAAGTGTGTGTCTCCTTCAGTGCTCTATTTAGATGCTGTCAGGAAATGGACAAATTGCGGCTGAGATCTGTGTTCACAGAGCTCACGGTGTAAAAGGGGAGATGAATGAATGCTCTTTCTTTCATGGATCTTATTATGCTCCTATGCACCGAGTGCCTTTTACCTAGAAAGGAGCCTGGAACTGCAAGATAATGTAAGATAGTCCTTGAGGGGCAGGGGGCCAGGTGGTCCCTGGCAGACATTTTTAACCGAAGCGCAGTTCTGCACATCTAAGTCCTTCAACAGGGTCTCTTGAATGCAGGCTCATTGCTTCAGCTGACTGTTGTCCTCTCTGGAGAACCGCACTCGTCCTAAATGGTCTCGTGGCTCCGGTCTCTGTTCTACAGGAGCCAGCCTGCCTTCCACACGGCTAACAGTGCGATAGAAAGGACATCAGCTCCTGTCACCCTTCCCCTTTGCTGCAAGCTTCCCGTTGGCTTTCTGCTGCCTGGAGTGTAAATTCTGAATGCCTCAGCTCAGCCTAAGAGGCCTTGTAGAGTCTGCTTCACACCTGCTTCCCTAGTCTCTCTGCTCATCGGTCTGCCCCCACCCGCACACAGCCTAGGCTCCAGCCACAGTGACGTTCTCAGCATTGCCCTGGGCTCTGCTCTTCCAGGATTCCAGCCTCCACACGCACTTCTTCATCCAATTTGTCTAGCTGGTAAGCTCCTCCTCACACATTAAAGGTACAGAACTCAGATGCAGTCTTGCCCCATTTGGCCCGGCACTCCCCACGGCACTTCTTCATTCCTTCAACAGAGGGTACTATCGGGTTTTCTGCTTGCATGTGTCCTGTCCACCAGGCTATGAGTTCCTTGAAGGAGGGGGTTGTGTCTCACCAGACCTTATATCCCAGGGACCAGGCAAGACCCCTGGTGTAGAGTGGCATGCTGACAAATGCTCCTCAAAGGAACAGATCCATGAGAAAAAAAAAACGGGTTGTGCTTGATTCAAGGCTTTACGTCATTAATACCCCCTTTGATTCGTTGTTTAAAGGAGCTCAATGACAAAGTCATTCCATGGATGTTTCCAGAGTGAGTATGTGACCACCTCTGCCGCATACTTCCCTTCATATCTGGCAGACATCGCTGCTGGTGCTTTGCATGTAGCTACAAAAAGCCAAGTTCAGTGTAAGCAGATTGCTTCTTAAGCACAGAACCTCTGTCCCTGGTTTCTCTCAGCTTCCTTGTTGTTAGTGGCTGGGTTGGACCTCTCCATTCAGAGCTGCCGACGGTCTTTATTTTCTATATTATTATTTTTCTCTGGCTTCGAAGAGGTACAGCGGTGCTGTTTGGGTGACTGTTGCTCTGTGATGCGAAGCTGTTTTAAAACAATGTCATGATGCCTGGTCACACCTACGACCATGGAAACGAGCCCAGAAGTTAAATTAGGAAGCAGACATAAGCTTTGAAGAACTTTTTATTTAATCTGTATTCCCCTGTTTCATCTGCACATCCATCCAGCACAATCTGCATCATTATTAGCCACATCAACTCGCTTAAAAAAAGGGGGGAGGGAGTAAAAGTAAGACATCTGCGTTATAGCATTAATATATTCAAAGGTTTTTACTTTCATCTTGCAGGCATTAACGGGGTGTAAATGCAACGTAAGCGCAACTTACAACAGCACCAAGGTAGCAGAAGGAAAAAAACATACTTGGGAGCCTCACACAGAAGAAGGGAGCCTGCAAAAAGAAAAAAAAAAAGGAAAAGGTATGCTTGTGCGGAAGGGATAGCCAGGTCAGGAATTATGTAAAAAGCAGAGTTTTATCTGTAAATAGAGTATTTTGCCTATTGCTCTTCTCTAGCTTTCTTTCTAATTGCTAGCACAATTTCTAAGGCACTGAGGCAACCCTCAAGCAGTGTGCCGAAGGTGTGTTTGTGCTGCTATGCCCTCTGGCTTGGCTGCCAGCCTATTCCCTTAGATCAGAGCCAGAAGGCAGACTGTTTTCGAATACCGATCACCTCACCCAGACCTAATCCTTTGAGTTCTCTTTGGCATCTATTCCTTCTGCCAGTTTCCTCCTCTGTTCCTCTCTTTTCTTCTGAAGTTGACAACAAAGACATCCTCGGGGCCCTCCTTGATGTAAGACCACTCTTGATGTTATTACAGTGTGGTTTTTTTTTTTTTGTACCCTAAAGTTGTGCTACTTTTATATTCAGCTAGCACAATATTTGCACACCAGAAGATAAAGAAAATGTGAATATGTTATACGGAGTGATAGTCTCTTTTTAATTCGTACCCCTCAGTGTTTTTTTGATGTAAACCCTTCTTTTTCCCTGTCACTCATCTCCATACCTGATCAAGAACCCGAAGGTCTGTCTTTATAGATGATGTTACTTCTATACCTTAAATTGGCCTGACCTGCCACTTTTAATTTTAAAGCTATGGCTGTATGAGATATGGATGAATATGGAATTTCTATGAAGCACCAAACTTTTGAACGGTTCCTGTCCTCTGTGATAGTGAGTTTTTAAAGGGAAATCTCCAAAGAGCTAATTAGTAGACAAGTAGAGCTCAGCCTGAACAAAGCCGAAAAGATAGCAGATAACTAAGAGGACCTGGCCAGAGCTGACAAAAATCAAAGCCCTGACAGAGAGCTGGCAGTAACCTTGGGCTGCTAACTGACAGGGACAATAAAAATAAAATAAAATAAAAATTAAAAAAAAAACAAAAAGCCCTCTGAACCTGGCAGAGAGTGACAGCCCCACTAGAGGCTCTCCGGAGCAGCACAAGATCTCCAGCACAAGGAAGCGGTAATCTTCCAGCCAGGCGTTTGCCGCCCATCTCAACTCCAAGAGGTGTGCGCAGGGGACCGCCGCCATGGAGGAGAAACGGAGAGATGAGGCTCAGGGGCTTTCGAAAGTTGCTCAAAAGAGTTCCAAGCCGGTGTTCCAAGCCAGGGGTGAACTTGACAGTGGTGTTGTGGGAAGAAAGAATGGGGGGGGGCAGTCTGAGATGGAGAAGGAGCCCGGCAGGTGCAATGCAGGACTGGAGCGGGGGCTGGAGCGGGGCCCGGGACGGGGCGGTGGTTTCAGGCAGAAGAGCGAGCCAGGAGCAGTTTGCAAAAGAGCCAAGCGCAAGCGCTGGTTGGGAAAAGCCAATGCAGGCCTGGACTGCATCAACACTCAACGAAAGATGGTTGGAAATAGAAGGGATTGCACTTGAAAGATACTTGAGACATGACAGGGAAAAAAGAAAGTGGGAGTCAAGGACTCAAGGAAAAGAGTCACAGCCAAGGGCAAGAGTCATTCCTTATTAGGACATACCCTTTCTAAGGAGGGTGTGGAGCAGAAAGCTGCATTTTTAAACTTGTAGAAGTGAGAGACAACACAGAAATAATGATCTTAAAAAAAAAAAAGTAAAACCTCTTTGGTGGCCCCTTATGGTGCAGCAGGTTAAGGATCCAGCATTGTCACTGCAGTGACACTGTGGTGATGGCTGTGGTGCAGGTTGGGCCACCGGGAGCTTCTGCATGCCACGGGTATTGCCAAGCACAGAAACAAACAAACAAAACCCTTCTTTAATTCCCTGAGAAAAGAGAGAGGAAGCTCTGATAGGCTTAGGCTTAGTCTAAAATTCCAAGGATGGGTGGGTAAGGAGGGGTGCCTCGCTAGCTGAGTGATTTTAAAATGTCTCTGTGTGTTGATGAGAACCCATCACGTATTCCTGGGCATACAGATCATTCTATTTAGGAAAGACGCCGAGCCCTAACAAAGTGCTACAACTACCAGGAGGGAGAAAACTTGAAAGCAAGCACTTAAAAAGCCTTCTGCTTTGAAACCCAAATGCTAATAACATACATTAGGTGGTTTTCATTACCGCTAAAGAAGATCTCAATTCCAGAACGTTCTTCTGATTCTATATTTATTCCTCCCTGAGATACTGAACTCTGAAACCTTATAGACATTGCAGCCCTTGGAGACAAGACCAGTGTTTGCAGACTCCAAGGACGTCTCGGAGGGAAACGAGCAGAACCAGGTGGAAGCTTTAGAAGGATAATCCTGAGGGGTGTCTGCAAAAGAAAGGCATATTGATATGCTTCATTCAGGGAAAACGCATCTTGGTTTTCTTGCTCAGACTGCAGTGTCTGTACTCACGTACCTCAAAATGTGAATCAGATTAATACAATTTTATTTTTAAGGTAAATATTATTATATGTGCCTTTCATCTTAAGAGTGTCATTGAATCCTCTGGACCACAGCCCTGTTTCCACGAAAGATGTGTTTGACAAGTTAAAAAGTTTGGCTTGGCTCAGAAGGAGTCCGATCCTCCTTCTGTTGGAATCCAGGCAGAAATGACAGGTAATTGAGAAAGGTCTCTCTGAGTCAAACAAATACTTGAAACCTTGGATCATGGAAAATCTGCCCTATGGTCAACTTTTCTAAGGGAAATGTTTCTCTTTTGATTTGGGCTTGAGATCCAACTCTCACTTTGAAAAGAAAGAAATGTGTATCGGAAAACTGTGTTTTTTAAAAGTATGTCTGCTCCGATTTAGAGTTGAGAATATCATCTCTAAAACAATGACGTTTTTTAGAATTAACAATTAATTTTAGAGAATACAGTCTCTAAAAAAATTATTTTTTTTTAAAAAGCTTGTAACTTAGAAGCTGTTCTAAAGCACAGCCTAGCAAATTTGGTTTTTGGTTCTCCTTAACTCACATCTACCAAAAACAACCCGAGGGTTTCTCTGTTTCGTATTTAATAATTCAGGCATGGTGGAACATGTGGTAAGTTGTTTTTTCTAGGAATGGAAATAGGTTTTTTTTTGTTTTTTTTTTTTGGTGAACCGTTGGTAGGGCTAAGCCAAACTTATCTTCAGCCTAGAATACTAGAACATGTTTGGGGTGTCTGTAGGATTCAATAATAAAAGAACCTGGAAAGGGTTTTGATCCTTTGCTGTATGCATGGCCTTTCCCAAGGCCCAGAGAGGTTGGGAAGCTTAAGCCACGTGTTAGGCTGCACAGTGGCTGAGCCACAAAAAGAGCACAGACCGGACTTTCCACCAGACCTTTCAATTAACATGCACGTGAACCACACTGGCTTAGTCTTGCCTCGCTTACTGGCCTGCTTTGGCGTAAATCAGTTACTGCTTGGAAGAGGTAAAAATAAACTGTTGAAGTATTTAGGCCTCGATGGTCATCTCCGGGTAGTGTAGCTTGCTCCTGAAATCCGCCCGTCTTTCTCTCCTGAAAGCGCCATCTCTTGTTCTCCTAGTCTGCTCGGGAGGCTGTAACAAAATGCCAAAGACTGGGTGGCTTAAACATGAGGCCTTTATTTCTTGCAGTTCTGGAGTCTGGAAGTTCTCTGACGCCAGGTGCCAGGGGGGCGTAGCTCTTTGGGGAAGGCCATCTTCGTGGTTGCTGTCTCGCTGTGTGCTCATATGGGGGACGGAGAGCAAGCACTCCACTCACTTCTTATGAGGACATTCCTCCCATCACGGGGGACCCCCCTCACGACCTCATCCGGTGCTTAAGATCCTCCCAAAGTGCTCCTTTCCAAATACCGTCACATTGGGGATTAGGGTTTTAACATGAATCTGGGGAAGACACGGATACTCATTTTATAACATCTGCCATCGTTTGTAGTTCTTGCTGTCTTTTACCTTCCTAAGGCATATCCGCGTGAGAAAACTCAAGCTGGTTCCTGTTTTTTTCCCCAGTAGTATCTACAATAGTACATAGATATACGGTGATATCTGGCATGCAGAAAGTGTTCAGTGTTATTTTTTTTGAATACATGGATGAACCGGTTTTCAGTTCTTAGCTGAAAATCAGCAGCTTACCTGATTTTTTAAAAAATAACTTTCCATGCAAATCTTAACTAGAACTCATGCCGTGAAAAAGAAGGCAATAATGCCATTTTCGGCAGCAAGGATAGACCTAGAGATTATTCTACTAAGTGAAGTAATTCAGACAAAGACAAATATCATATGATATCCCTTACATGTGGACTCTACTAAAATGATACAAATGAAATTATTTACGAAGCAGAAGCAGACCCACTGACATAGAAAACACACTTGTGGTTACCAAAGGGAAAAATAGGGGGGGAAGGATAAAATCGGAATTCGAAAGTAACATATACACACTACTATATATTAAATAGATACACAACAGGGACCTATGTATAGCACAGGGAACTTACTCAATATTCTGTAATTTCCTATATAGGAAAAGAATCTGAAAAAATATACATATAACTGAATTTGCTGTACACCTGAAACTAACACAATATTGTAAATCAACTATACTCCAATTTTTAAAAAGAAAAAATGTGGCAAACAACTTTTTAAAAACCAGATCTACACCTAGGGAATTTTAAACAAAGCCTGTGTGATGCATACAATTAATGAAGCAATAAGTTAAAGATTATGGCAAAAAAAAAAATAAAAAGAACTCATAAAGATGATCCTGGCTGGCCCGCTGCTTCCTCTCACCTTTGCTGGTGCTTCTGCCTTCCTGATTGACCATCTACCGCTTCCTAACTGAAACCTCTCCTACGGCGGACTGATTGATGAAAGTGCTGAAAATTCTCCCCCTCTGAACTTATGCATTTGTTGGTGTGTATTTATGTAGTTTTTTCCTACGTGGTTCCCTGTGACAAAACTTTGAAGTATGTCATAACAAAATGGAAGAGAGGGTTGGAAACAGACCATCCCAAAGACATGGATGGATTATATGTGCTTCATTTACGTAAGGTGAGACAGATCTCTGCTTTTTTTTTTTTTTTCCCCTCTCCGGATTTCTTCAATGGGAACTCTTTAATGAATTCTTCAGATTCTTCAGTAACTGATTGAATGACTCAATGACTGTCGTTTTTGGTCTTCCAACTCAGCTTTTTGAACCGACTTTGTGGCAGCACCTATGTACATATTGCTATCAACATAAAATTATACAAATATGACACTTTCCCAATTTCCACGCACTGCAGTGAACTCATTTCAGCATTGACTTTCTTTTCCTTTTAGGCCAGTGAACAAAAACGTTTTCTAAAGGACAATATGACTTTTAGCTTAGAAAAAAAAAGATAAATCAGCCTGAATAGTAAAAGCACCGCACCTACTCTACTATTGCAGTATCCTTTAGGAAAATCCTCAAAAGATATCAATGTTAAATGCTAAAATATCTCTAAGAAATGACAGAAAGGACAGTCAGTATCATTATGTTAGCATGAAATGTCGGCCTTCATCCTCAGTAGTCAGTGTGACCTCATTCCATTATTTTCATGGTGAAACCGTGGAATCAGTCCTTTCTCCCTTCCTTCCTTTCTCCCTTCCTTCCTTCCTTCTTTCCTTCCTTCCTTCCACTGTTCCACCTTTCCTTTCATCTCAATATATCATTCGAAAGGATGGAAACATTATATTTGTGATCTCAAATACATCCGTTAATATGATTTTCTTCTGTTTCATTGTAAAGGTTTTTTTTTCTTTTTTAAAGTCCATGTACTTCAGTGAAGGCTATTTTATACCAACCATTCAAGGGCAGTTAGAGACTTCTTGTAAGGTAAAATTCCCCAAGTCACTTAGATGGGAGTAAATATTCTTAAACAGGAGATATATCTTCCTAAAATTTTTATCCTGCATTTCTACAAATGGCATAGTCACAAAGAAGTTATCTATAAAGTTGATGCTTTTAAGAAAACTAAGACCTATGGTTCTAAAATATTTTGTTAACCACTCTTTCAAAAATGATTGTTTTTTTTTTTTTTGATGAGTGGTTATGTTTATTTTTCTGGGTGTGGAGAATAAATGTAGAGACTCCTTTATGATCATTTCTTATTTAATTTTACAAGGTTCTGCCTTATGAAACAGTGAATTAAAGATCTTGACTATAAAGTGAATGTACATAATCAAATCAACTGGACAAAACTAGCTGAATTAAATCAAACAGATGCTCAGAACAGGCAGTGGAATTCAATCAAATGCTATTTATAAAAGAATTCTGTTTTGTGTGTTTGTGTGTGTACATAGCGATACATATGGGCAAAGATGTTTTTAGAGGAAACTGGTAATCTCTAATTCCCAAAACCATTTTTCAAAGTACATCACTCCTAAACACACAACTCTAGTATCATAAACCGCATATGGACTAGTCCATGAAAGCTGATTTAACAGAAATAGTGCCCATTGGCCGTGAAAATTTAAATGTATTTCCTTAGCCAAATTTTACCTTTATAATTTGAAAAAGGATAATTTTGCTTATGACACAGCTTTTATTACGCTTTATCATTTAAAATATGATTTACTAAATTTCTACTTCTCTTTTGGGCTGGGTGGAATTAAGAGTAAAATTCACAAACTGAGAAACTGTGGCAAGATGTCCTTTTCTAACACACTGTTACTTTGCAGGTTTCTCCTTTCCTCGGTTATTTATAAAACAATGATTCCCATTAGAGATGAGAAATACATGCACTCAAAAAATAAAAGGTGGCAGAGACTACGGCTTGTAATGTTTCCATTAGACATCTCCTAAGCTTTCCCACTTCTCAACTATATAACAGAATCTACTATAAGATCTCTGATTAGGAGAAAATACAAATCATTATGGTGTTTAAATTTAGAACTCTTAAGAATTACACTTCATATACCTGGGGCAACAATTTCCATCTTAAAATGCCTTCCGTAAATGCTCATTGATGACTTTTCCCCAATTTTACAGATGCCAAAAATAGGGAATAAGTATGTTAGCAAAGTTTTAAAGTTAAACTCATCATTTCCTGATTCCATGTTTATCCATGAGACCCATCCTGGTGATCCAGTTGCCTCTTTGAACCTACAGATGAGAAACACTTTGCTCTTTTACATGAACAGTCACAGAATAGCATTTAATATTAAAATCAAGGCATTTTTCATTAAAGAATAAAACAGTTTTCCAGTATATTAGCCTAGTGCCTTCTTGTATAATGACTTGAGAGTTAATTTTTCTAGAAGATACACATACCACGCTTTTCTCTTAGATCATTCTTTTCTATGTTGTATCATCAAATCAAATGATGCATATATCACAGAATTGATTGAATAATGCTCACAGTAGCACCAACAATGGGTGCACTCGACATTGGATTGAAAGCATTGTAAAAGCCAGCAGCTGTTCCATGTAAGGGGCAAATTATGCATGATGAGTGTATAATTTGAGAACAACACGAAGCTCATTTCATCCAAGTGGCAAAAAGATTGATCTCTTCTGGATCTTTTGATGGGTCTTTCGAAGATTAGGAGTAAGTGAATGCCACTCTGTTTGTGGCTCTGAAACCAGGGAAGGGGGTACATTTTCCTCTGGGAATGATTTATAGCTTGTTCAGGCTGCTGCATGAGTCTAAGAACCTTGCTATTGAAATAGGAATTCCTTGGTTCACAGCTGAGATGCTGTGCATTGTAGTTGAAGGCCAAGTGTGTCTTTCCTCAGTCCATCTGCAAACCAAAAGGTACTCAATGGGGTAAACATGTTGACAAATTCAGAAAATCACCCACAACTTTTCCTTTAATGGCCTGTCTCATATTTATGGAATATCATGGTTGAGTATATATGATAAAATAAATATTTTAAGCCTAAGTAGAAAACATTACTGATCCTGCTGACTTCTTTCAATTTCATAAATTATTTCAAAGAAGCAGCATCTGTTTGCACTTGGTTTCTTTTTTTATTAATGATTTTTATGTTTTCCATTATAGTTGGTTTACAGTGCCAGTTCTGTAAGTTTTCTACTATGCAGCAAAGTGACCCAGGAACACACACACATTCTTTTTCTCACGTTATCCTCCATCATGCTCCATCACAAGTGACTAGATATAGTTCCCAGTGCTATGCAGCAGGATGCATTTGGTTTCTCATATGCCACGGCAGGCCACGTGGATCCGCATACCACTTCAGAATCCAGAGGCCAATCTGTGCTCTGCAGACACACAGCCCTGTGGTGACACAGGACATTTCCGTCATGCTTATCATTCTATCCCAAATGTCTTTCCCAGCATCTGGCATATAGCTAGCCATCAAAAGAATACAATTTTGGTGAAAAAATGAATGGATGGAAATCAAGCAGTGACAGCTATCCGATTGCTTTGAGCTCTAATGATATCCTATCTAGGTAACTGAGTAGACCATTTCTTATGATTTCCATCTTTTCTAATAACTTTTCTTTGTCATCTACAGGGGATTTAGCATAATACATCCCATCTGGTGAGGTGAGCCCCTTAGAGGGTTGAAACATGCAGATGATGTACAGTCACCAGGTAAATGATAAGACCACTTAGAGGAAAGTATACTCACTTTTGAAAGAGATAGACTTAGGCTTGTACCCCAAGACACTTCGACTCTCAGTTTCTGTAAAATACTCACCTTGAAGAGTTGTTTCCTTAGATGAGAAGATGAATATAAACTTGTAGCATCACACCCAACAATATATAATAGACCTGTATTACATATCAGCCCGTTCCTTTATGGCTACAGATTGGTGATTGTTACATCCATCTGGAGAATTTGAGGGAAAGACTGCTTAAGAATGCATTAAAATATTAACCTTCTCTTTCAACTTCACTGTAACCTGTGAATTATGCATCATTCTGCTGTTTCCACTTACGGCTTTGGACAGCCTATCATCTACCTATTTGATCTGGTCTCTTTACAAAACAGAAAACCTGGCTCTTGCCTTAGATGGACTCATCATCCGAGTTAAGCATCAACACAGAGACACAGGTTTTTAGCAGGAAGAGAAACAGTTGCTTAAGGAAAATCAACATTAAACTCAATGGGCCATATTAAACCCACATTAAATCCACCTGAGCCGCACTCTCCTCTTGACAGGGTAATTGCAGGGCTGAGTAGTGAGGCTGGAGGGTGAAGTCATCGCACAGATGGTGGGAGGGGGCAGACAGGTGTCTGAGTAGACTCAACCTCCCCACTAGTCTGTCCAACTCAATGATTTTCAATATATTTATTTTTGCCCCACAAGCTCCGTTTTTATTCATATTGGTTCTGCAGATGGCCACCGAGTAAACAGATACAAATGACAGGAGAGTATGTTTAAATATTAAACATGACATTGACATGGGCTGATCTAGCCACAGGAAAGATAATTGTGTACATGGTGTCCTTTTGTGATGAGAGGCTCTGAGTGTTTGATGCCATCAGTGGGCATGAGTTCTGAAAGCTACAAAGCGGGTTTGGCTGTCAGAAGAGAATCAGCAAATCCTAACGATTTTATCTGCTCACTTATGTGGGGGTTAACAGTGCATTGCCTGCCCTGTCACCGCCAGAAAGGAACAAGCATGCCTAAGAGGTCAGCTTATGTCAGTACCTCTAAAACAATATTTGGGGATGTAGGAAGACTACTGGAAGTGGCACTAGATTGAATCTGGCCCTGTTGGAGACCGCTTCAACCCAATCAGCAACATTTGGTCAAAAGTCCTTGAAGCAGTCACCCTGGGATGTTAGAAACCAGTCATTACACTAGGAAGTACAGATTTTTTTAAAAAAGTGTAGTTGATTTACAAAGTTGTGTTAGTTTCAGGTATGCAGCAAAGTAATTCATGTCTATATATATATATATATATATATATATATATTTGTATGTATATTCATGAATATACATATACGCACTTTTTCAGATTCTTTTCCATTGTAGGTTATTACAAGATATTGAATATAGTTTCCTGTGAATATAGTTCCCAGTAGGTCCTTGCTGGTTATCATTTTATATGTAGTGATGTGTATAGGTTAATCACAAACTCCTAATTTATGCTCCTCTTTCCCCTTTGGTGTCTGTGGGTCTATATCTTTTCTGCAAATAAGTTCATTTGTATCATTTTTTAAGATTCCACGTATAAGTGACATCATATGGCATGTGTCTATCTCTGTCTGACATAAGTAGAATAATCTCTAGGTTCATCCATGTCACTGCAAAGGGCATTATTTCATTCTTTGTGCGTCTGAGTAATATTCCATCGTGTCTATGTATCACATCTTCTTTATCCATTTCTCAGTTGATGGACATTTAAGTTACAAGCACAGATTTTGGATGTCTTTCAGAATGAAGCATGAGGGACTGATGACTGCTGTGAAAATGTGTAATTGCCCGTTGGGAGAGGATACTCAGCCCTGCTATGAAGAAAGCAGTGTCAAGTAAGTAGAGAACCAAAGATGTTACCTCCCTTATTTCACACAACACGCTAGTAAAGCTTCGCTTTACTCCAGCTACACTCTACACTTCAGCCAGATTCCGTCACAGCTAAAAAGCATGACAGATCCTCTGCTTAGAGCAGCTGAAAAAGTTGTGAATCCTGATCATCGAATTACTTTCATGGGGGGGCAACGGCCGACCAGCTCTACACACGATCTCATTCGCTCCTTCACCCAGAATACTGAGTGCTTGTCACGTGACAGGAAGTGTGGCGCTACACTAGGGAAAGAATAATGGGCAAGGTAGATCCTGCCTCTTGCTTTTGTAAGACTTAAATAGCCAACTAGGGGGTCAAACACAGCAAACAGGTAAGAACACCGACAAATATTAAAGAATAATTACGTGACCATGTATAGAAGCTGCAAAATATGCCATGAGCATGTGTAACAGAATGACCTGGCCTAGGCTGCGTGTGTGTGTGTGTGTGGGGGGGGGGGTCAGGTAAAGCTTCACGGAGGAAAACAGTGCTAGTGCTGAGATGAAGCACGAGCAGTGGTTAACAGAACATAAGTGAAGGCTCTGTGATGAAGAAGAGGGTGGCACATCTGAGGGGGACAAGGAAAGTGAACGTAGTTGAACATAAAAATGAGATATGCAGGGGCAATGTTGTAAGTCCTTATGGGAGCTTGTACAGTGGAATCCATTAAGAAGTTTACCTTTTTTTTTTTTTTTGTCTTTTTAGAGCTGCACCCGCAGCATATGGAAGTTCCCAGGCTAGGGGTCCAATTGGAGTCGTAGCTACCAGCCTGTGCCACAGCCACAGCAATGCAGGATCCGAGCCTCATCTGCAGCCTACACCACACCACAGCTCATGGCAACGCCAGATCCTTAACCCACTGAGGGAGGGCAGGGATCGAACCTGAGTCCTCATGTTGGGTTCCTTACCACAGAGCCACAATGGGGTCTCTGAAAAGTTTTCATTGAAGTGCAATATTTTCAAAGGTTCAGCTTGGATGTATGGTGGATTACTGGAGAGATCAAAAGGGGGAGGGTGAGAAGGGGCTAACAGACTATCCCTGCGTTTCAAGTCAGAGAGACATGATGGGGAGTTGAACCCGGGTTTCAGTGAGGGCAGAGAGAGAAATCTGTACCTATGTGAAATGGCTCTTCTGCACACGAGACCTGGCTGGCTGTGCTCTTTTTCACAGCTAATTAGGCCAAAGCATTTAAGTCATAGCTTTTTTCTTGGGAAATAATTGCCTGCCTTTCTGTAAATGCATATAGCTATACTTATTTACAGTATGTCAAGAACAGTGCTTAGGACAAGCAGGCACTATCAGGAAGATTCCAGCAATATAAGGTCAATTCATATCTGGATAGTAATAAATATTAAGTGAAACGGTATCACTTCAGCCCTTTGATAAGGAACCCTCGATACATGATACATGGAAAATAATTAGTTTCATGTAATGAATAAAATGATAAGTTAATGAGATTAAATGGTACGGCTGGATGTCTCATAAATAGCTTAAATCATAAGAATTATAATTGAACACTGTGCATTTTGTTTAGAGTGCCAATCCTGTTTAGACCACTTAGCACTATTCTTTTTTTTAAATTTTTTATTCAAGTATAGTTTATTTACAATGTTATGCTAATTTCTGTTGTACAACAACATGAGTCAGTCATACATACATATACATTCTTTTTGTAATATATATTAAGCACTATTCTTGACAATGAGAAAATATAGTGGACTAAATCTGCCCTTAAGGAGTGTATGTTGTAGTGAAGGAGACAGATAATAAATCCCTAAACAATAAATGAACCACTACAATGACTACTGTTGTCATTATTACTACTAGTGTTCCTATACTGCTAATAATAATGATTGACACTTATCTAATGCTCACAGTTGGCCAAGCATTGTTCTCATTCTTTCACAGACATTAACTTGCTTAATTCTTACAGCTCTCTTCCAAGTAGGTGCTATAATAACTCCCATTTTTACAGATGAAGTGCACATAGCTTGAGTACGTGCAAGGTCACCCGGCCGTAAGTGAAAGAGTAACATAATGTCAGTGATACATATTAAGAATAAAAATGGCCCATGCCTGGAGTTACCGTCGTGGCTCAGTGGTAACAAAGATTACTAGTATCCATGAGGATGCAGGTTTGATCCCTGGCCTTGCTCAGTGGGTTAAGGATCCGGCATTGCCATGGGCTGTGGTGTAGGTCACAGACATGGCTTGGATCTGGCATTGTTGTGGCTGTGGTGTAGGCTGGCAGCTGTAGCTCCTATTGGACCCCTACCCTGGGAACTTCCATATGCTGCAGGCTTGGTCCTAAAAACCAACCAAACAAACAAACAAAATGGCCCATGCCTGCCATCCATAGATTTGGCCGATAGAAGTAACAGAATATGGATAGTAATAGCATAACGTTTGGAATCTGAGCTCTTGGGTCAACGTGGTATATCTAAACTCTGTGACTTTCGGCAAGTGATATTGTTTATTTGGGGCCTCAGATTTCTCATCTGTTAAATGAGGATAATGAAACCTAGTTAGTGGAATTGCTGAAAGCCTAAAATAAGATGAAATTGTGTAATAATTGTAAAGGACTTAACACAAGCCTGGCATACAATACATACATAAAAATTCAACAACAGGGCACACACAAAGTCAAGAGAAAACAGATTGCTTGCGGCTGAATGTTTCTAGGGCAGTAAGATGGAAGACTAAGAAGGAATCGAGGAGCCTCAGATCTTTCTGAGGGAGATGGACTCTTCAAGAAATGATCATTTCTCACAGGTGTGTGAGGGTAAGGGACTCAGGCTGGCTAGACGTGAGCTTTGGAGCAGGGGAGAGTCCCCTATAGGATTGTGGGACCTGACACACCCCGGTGGGGGGGGGGGCCTGGAGTTGGAAGGAGTCATACAGTCCGTCTTGGTCCTAAAATACAGGCTGAAAGACAGAAGAGCTGGGCCAGCCTGGAGCCTTGTTACTGAAAAACATCTCACTGGGCAACGTCTAGGTGGCTCCTTATACAGACCTAACAGCAGAGAACTTGGCCTGAAGTGATGCCGTCTGTTTCCATTAGCCTTAGACAACCTCATAACCATCCCGTTTGCTCTCCTCAGACTTACTCTGCTCAGCAGGAACCTAGATGATACTTCCCATTCTTGTAAAATGGAAAGTACATTTTTTTTTTTTTTTAGTTGTCAGGCATGTGTTCCTCGGTTGTTCTCTCCTTCCTGTAATCATGGTGTTTGCTTGTCAAGCAATTCTGCTTCCTTATTACCAATCTGAGATGGGGCCAAGTTCATTCACAGGAGATCTTGAGAGACGTGTTAGTTGTGGTCGGTTGATTAGCAAGGTACAAGGAGGAGATGGAGGCTTTGTGATCCCAGAGTGATTTTCTTCTTCAGTCTAAGAGACTTTAGGAACCATGATCTCTGCCCAAGGTCAAAAATTAAAAAATGTTTTGGTGCTGGCATTAGAATGCACATTAGCGCTGGAGTCAAAACTCACAGTTTGGGAGTTCCGTTCCTGGTTCAGCGATAATGAACTTACATAGGATCCATGAGGATGCAGGTTCGATCCCTGGCCTCGCCGCTCAGTGCTGTTGAGGATTTGGTGTTGTGGTGAGCTGTGGTGTAAGCCAGCAGCTGTAGCTCTGATTTGACCCCCTAGCCTGGGAACTTCCATATGTTTGGGTACGGCCCTAAAAAGCCAAAAAAAAAAAAAAAGAAAGAAACACAAAAAACAAACAAACCAAAAAACCCTCATGGTTTGGAAGTAAAAATAAATCCATTTTAATGCTAAATTTTGCCAATGCTATCTCTTAAAATTTGGGGAAATAGATTTAACCTAGAGATGACATCCTTTTTTCAGTGGTAAATGGGGATGATAAAGGTCCGTAAGACTAGTGTGTTAGACTGTGCTGTAACATCATAGGATTTGTCTCTAACTTGTTTGGGGACAGTCAATCCAGAGAGAATCATTTACTGCAAGAACTCTACGGGGACAGGAGGCACAGAGAGTGCACTTTGTAATATTAGAAAGCATGGAGTTTAACATGTCATATCCTGAGTGAAAAATTTATTTAAACAAATTAACATGCTCTTTCAGACCACTTGATTGTATTTAGTGCACTTGAGAAGTCTGCTAAGTGGAAAGTGCCACCTACTTGTCATGATCACTTAAATGACTAAGAATATTTGACCCTTTGTTGAACACTTAAAGAATGCTTGTTGGTGACACACATCGGTCTACTAGATGCCCTGTGGGCACTTTTGAGCCTTTGTAAGTCAGTCAAAGCTGGAGCTCCCAATTGCTTCTTTGGTCTTGACTTTTAAAATTAATATATGTATTTCCAGTTTGGGCCTCCATATGTTCTTTGTATTCAAATGCCTGACACTTTTTAGTTAAATTTTCTGAGACAAGTAACATGGAATGACTAATTGTCACCACTGCAAGTTCAAGTTGTATTCATTTATGTATATTCTTACCTGTAGTCTAAGTAGGTGCCCAGTAAATCTGAGTAAGCTTATTAATAGCCAACTCCAGTGTGAGTGATTAACACTCTTCTCCTTTATTTGAAAGACTCTGTTCTTTGCGTGTGAAACAACGTTGGCATATCATTGATGGACAGTCAACATTTGACGGACTATTTTGAATCAGTCCCAGCAGTTCCAATAAGAGATTTAAAAAGAGCTACAGCACAAAAAGAACAAGACTTTTTAAAAAGGTTTCAGGGAAACCAGCCTATAAACCTGACAAGCGCTTTGAGTGGCATTGGGATAGCAGTCTCTTCGCAAAGACACACATTAGTAGTTCCAGACTGGATTGACGGACGGGTCGGCAACATCTGAGCAAAAGGATTGCCTTTTCAATATTAAAAAGAGTCCATTTCACATTAACTTTTCCAACATTTTTGCTGCCATTCTACCAAATCAAAAGCATCATTCTCTATTTTTTTTAAAAAAATTCAAATGTGAAGAGGACTATATCTTTATTTGGCACTTAGGGCTCTGAGTAAATAATGATTGAATTAATGAAAGAATGTTGTGACCCATGCAGAGTAGAGGATGAGGACATCCCACGGCTCGAGGGGCGTGGTGTCTCCACCACCCTTTCCATAGCCCTCTCTTGGCCTTGGTGGGGACAGAGGCAGTGTCAGCTTAGGTAACACTGCCTTTAGAGAGCGTGAGCTCTAAAAAAGTTAGGGGGAAAAGGACAGGAGAGTGAATATTTCTGTTTTTATATCCCAAAGCTCAAAATACTTCTACTTCTCCTGGGTCACCACATTCTTTCACTAATTCAACAGTTATTTATCCAGCGCCTACTGTGCCAGATGCTGAAGTCACTTATGGCAGAGGTGAACCCACTAAGTCACAATGGGGTTTTCCAGTGTTTCTTATGTAACTCTTTCCAAAAGAAACCCATGCCTGCCAAATAACCACACCCCTTCTCTTCTATTATATGAAGACATACTCCTCTTCATATTTAAATTTTTTTAAAAAAGATAGAGAATGATGCTTTTGATTTGCTAGAAACTCAGCAAAAATTGTTTGAAAAAATTAATGTGAAACTGACTTTTTTATATTGAAAAGGCAGTCATTTTTCTCAGGCCAGATATGGGTGTCCACCCTTTCTACTCCATGTTTCTGTTCACGTCCTGCTGTCCGGCTTGCAGTGCATCTGTTTTTCCTCCCAGGACTGAGGTGGTGTTGTACCAAAGGGCTCATGAGGCAATAGAGAGTAGAGCTCAAGAGCTGGGGTCTTGGAGCCACACTGCCTGGATTGCAAGCTTGATTCCACATGCGTGTCTCTGAGATGCTGAACAATTTGCTTTAAACTGCCTATAACTCAGATTCTTGCTCTTAAAGTAGAATGTCATTATTCAGCAGTTATCTGTTTGGCTACCTCTCTGGGAAGGGCACCATTCTGTGAGCCGAGGGTACAGCCATAAGCAACCCAGATAAGTTCCCTGCTGTCGTGGATCTTAAGTTCTAGATGGGAAATAGACAATGAACAAATAAATGGTTACTGTCAAAAAGATAAGAGCTGTGCAGAAAAATAAAGCGTACTAAGAGAATAAAGAGTGTTTAGATGGAGTCCTCAGAGCAGCCTTCTCTTAGCAGATGACATTTAACCAGAGGTCCCAAGGCAGTGAAGGAGAATAAGCCATGCATGTAACTGGTGTTCCTTTCACAGGAAACTGAAGGTGCAAAGGCCCTGAGGCTGAAATGTGCCTAGGATACACATATTCCCTATTAAATACAATTATTGCGAGTGAATTCATTTAAGGACTTTAAGTAGAGTCTTACATAAGTATTTCTTGATAAATGCTAGTTGTTAGTATTGTAAGACTGCTTCATATATTCTGGCCCAGCTAGTTCAGGTCCCCACCTGACCCGAGGCCACCCTGATGTTTGGGGACACTGCCACCTCCTGCTTTCCGCTGATAAAGCTGGTCGTTATGGGTTAACAAGCTGAGAAGCTGGCACTGTGTCTCATTGGCTGCTCATCCTTGGTTTCTACTGGCCAGACATCCATTCAGCTCCTTAAATCAACACTGCCTTCTGCTTTGTTGATATCTGTTGCTAGTCTTGCCTGTGTCACCTGCCAATTTCCAGCCCTCTGTCCACTACAGTGTCAGGGATCCAGGACAATTGTTTATCCTACAGGGAGGTATCTTTGGTCACGGAAGACTGCCCCCAACACATGTTTCTCTGGGGTCTGTGTTTTTGTCAAATGGCTACTTCTGTCTTTGAGCTGAAGATACCCCACAGAAGAATAAAGACACCCAATTATGGTGGAACTTATTAGACTACCCACCTGCTCAATGGGGCTCTGGTGGCCTTGTGAAAGAAAAATAGACAAGCTCCCACAGAGCCGCCACTGCCTCCATGTACTCACCAATGGAAGCTTGCACCTGCTCCCACGATCTCATGACCGTCTGAAACAGTTCTGCTCAATTATTTGTGATTCATCTCTTTTTTTTTTTTTTTTTTAAGAAAATGTTACTTCTGGGTACCTATGTCTTATCCATATTTGGATATGTGACAAGCGGGAAATGGCGTTGCTCTGGCTGTGCACAGAGGGGTGCCATTTGGTGTTTGCAGATGTAAGAGCCTGGCTAGCTACAGAACTTGCTTAAAGAGCACGTCTTATGTAACCATCCACTCCAGTGCCCTTAGATAATGCCCTGACGTGATATCCCATCGTCAATAACGACACCATCAGCTACAACAGATATTAATCGTGAACCTGTTAGGAACTAGGTGTTATGCTCAGATTTTCAAATTAGGAAATCATAAGATTAATACCCACATTACAATAACCTGGGTCTCCACTCCTTGTCACTATCAGATGTCCAGCATCTTTACTAGTTTCCCTTCCATGAATTTCTTGGAACCCTAAGAAATTCTTTCTGGCCCCTAACCTGGTTCTCTGTGCCCTGTTGGTCGAGTTTGGGCCACTCCAGTGCTTTTTGCAAGTCTGCTTTTCCTGCCCCAAGCCTTGTTTCACTCAGACAGCAGCTGCTGTTCTCCTCGGCACAGCCTTGTCTCAAGTGTAGGCCAGTTGCTTTCCATATTTCCCTTCAGTGATAGAGAAGGTTGAGCTGCGATGTTTTAGGGAGACTTGGGATGGTGTTGGGGAACAGGATGGAATAATGCAGGGAGGCCTCACGATTGGTTACCAGATATGATGGCTCTCAGAGTCCTCAGGCTCAAGACCCTCTGAGACCCCTCCCGAGGCCCATACCTCTACTGTGTACTCACCTTCCAGATCCTTTTTCCAACGTGTCGCCAAGGCCAGCTCATGTTGGCAATGAGATTTCCTTGCAAATGTGTCTTGTATTCTGATTCCACACTTCTCTTTTCTTCAGTTCTGAACAGAAGGACAGTTACCCCAGTTATCTGAAACCTAATCCTTGGGCTCTCATTTTCTACCCCAGGATGAAAAACACCTTCCTTCCCATGCACAGGGCCTCTCCCCAAGCCCCACCCCTGTGCAAAGACAACGCGTGAAAGCACATCAGGACATTTGCTGATTTCTGAGTTCCTTCCTGTTGGCTCACTTCATCTTTGAGATATAAACAGAGACATGCAAATTCAGCTTTGACATTCCCAGCCCGGTGCCCAACAGACATAAGGCTAAGACTAGCTGCTGTACCCCCCATGACACCTTCCAGGCTCTGCTCCCAATCTCCACGTGCATATTATTCTAGGAATTCTCACCACGGCCCTTTGGGAGAGGTTTTATTGGTGGGCCTTTTGTCATTTATCATGTATAAACATTGATGAGATTGAAACTATTATTAGGTCCATGTAATAGTCAAGGGACACCAGATTAAGAAAGTTTAAATAATTTGCCAAATGTGGTGGACACTTTTGGACAGAGCACATCCTATGTGCTACACATTCCCTCATCCAATGCTACCCTCACGGTCAAGGATAATTTACTAGCCTTCTGAGCTCCTTAGCCACTGCATGAACTACCGCTGTGTCTAGTTTGCTTTCAAGCTTTGGAGTGGGCTGTTCAGATGTGTAAGCATCTGTCTCCAGGTCTATACCCACAGACTAATCACCAAATAAGGCAAACACCACATTTTCAAAACATGCCACCCCTGATTTATCCCTCCGGGTCAACACAGCCTCACCCTGCAACCTTGGGGCCTCTACAAAGACCTTCCTTGACCCCTCCATCCAGAGAGATCTTCCTTGCCTGCACTGCTGTAGGCACTTCTCCTTATTTTTCTTAAACCACATAACAGGGCCTTTTATTATTTATTACGAAAAGCTGTTAATCACTGCATAGCTTCACACTTGTTTCCTCTGTGCTCTACTTCTGCATGTATTGGACTTATCTTCCACATAAAATTAGAGCTCCCTTGAAGGTAAGGACCTTGTCTTAAACTTCTTTTCCGTTTTCTCCAAAGAATTGACTGTTATGCTAAGTTCATACAAAACACTAAATAAGTATTGGCTAGATATATTGTTGACAAAAATTAACCAGGAAAGAAGGAACCGGTATAAAGAATTTGATAATGTCCCTTAAAAGTATATGTTTTGAATTATTTTTGCGATGGACAAAAAGTTTTTAAGTGCTGCAGATTGTCAGTGGTAATTCTAGAAGAAGTAGTAAAATCTTTTGATCTTTATTAAAAACTTTTAAAAGAGATGAGTCACAGTTGGTAGAGAAAGGGTGAAAAAGGAAACACGTGGTTTTCAATAACTTGAAAAGAGAGTTGAAATAGTTTCTTTGGGTTTCTAAGTAATAGTTTTCCCACATTAAGTGTTAGGTAGTCTTATCTCAACGTTTTCTAAAGTGTCTCTGGATGTCTTAATCATCCACTTTGCATAAATATATTAAGAATGTGAGCCTTGAAATTACAGTTTTAAAAAGGAAGGTAGCATTTTGGTTTGATTTTGGCGACAACTGTTTGATGAGGGCAAATGCCAGCACTGCTTTTGAAGCATTTCCATTGAATGAAGTTCCTTTTAACATATATTTCATAAAATACTGAATTAAAAGCTCAAGTAATTTACTACATGCTTTGTGACTAGCACTTTTTGCCTTTTTGGGGAACCGTGCTGCTCTCTGATTATAAACGATCTCTATTTTGTCCTGTTTCTTAATGTTTTTGGAGTTTAATGTTATGGAAATGGTAAAGTTACCAACATTAACATATACAGCCAAAGATTATCTTGCCATGCCCTTAAATAATATAAATTTGATCGAAATCAGATATTGAAGTAGACGACAATCACTGGAAAGTTTGCATTCCTTTCCTGTTTTCTTAAAATCCCCGGAAACTTGTTTATTTCCTATAAAGAGCCCACCATCTTCCAAACACATCAGTCTTTCTCGAAAGCTTTATTTAAACACCTCTGCGAAATGAAAGTCTCCTTTCATGCCACTGCAAGCCCTGAAGTTCCAAAAAGGTAAATAACTTGAAATATCACTTTTGACTGACTTGACTTTGAAAGAGGCACAGGCTGCGTCAACAGCCGCTCAGCCTCAGGATGCTTACCTGCCTCCCTCAGCAGTTGCCTCCGTTATCTGCTAATATTGGTAACAAGGATAAAGACCTTAATTCGCCATATTAATGAGTTAGAGCCAATAGAAAAGGACAAAAACCCATAACTTTTCCACAAACTTAGTTAAATGTCAAGGTTTTTAAAGGCCTAGTTAGCAAGTATATTAGATGAGATATGTCAGTTTCCCAATTTACGACTCTGACTTGTCTCTTGTGATTCCTTATAGCCTCTAGCCATTCTCCTCTTACCTGAGGCATTCTCTGGCAAAAACCTGATGCTTCCAGTCATTCTGCATTCTTGTGTTTCTTCAAAAATAATTGGACAGGCACCTTTCCATAAACAATCATCATTAGTTATATACGTACACAGATCCGAACACCACACAAATAAGTTTCAATGGAATGTCTCGAGCCAAATAGTAGTAATTTGGCCTGCGCCGTACAGATGTGATTGACAGAGAGTTAATGCACTTAGCACTTTTCCAGGAGCCTCTGAGTATCAGCTCCTTGATGCTCAGAAAGTCCTGCTCCCAGAAAAGTGACATAGACATTGACCATTGAGTTTGTTGCTATTCAATAGCCGGTTCCGTTTCCAGACTCTATGATTAAAGTCATTATAGGAACTGTCAGCTGGGGGAAGAAATGGAAACTGTCACACGAAGCAACTGTCTGAAATGTTCAAGATTCCCATAATGTTTAACAGTTTTAAAGCAGGAAATTTTAACCTAATGAAGATCAACCTAAATTATAAAGCGGCAAGCTTCAAATATTTTCTGCTAGGTTGATTTAACCCCACATGTCTTCCCCCCCACCCCCTTTTTACAACCTTCTTGGGAAAATTGTGGAAAAAAAAAATCAAAATCAAAATAAACCTTTGTACTTATGGCCATGAACTGAGTTTACAACAAAAATTAAGTAACGTCTTTCAAGGATCTCTCATTAGAAGCTGGCATATTCTATAGAAAATTTTCTATTGAGGAAATAAAAGTTGAAACTGAGTAAAATAGTATAGCATATAATTTTAAAGGTTTGAATCATTTTTATATCCAAGGACGAAGATAAATCTAATATCTGATAGAATTCAATATTTCTAATCTGATGATGAGCCTGGATGTGTTTATAAGTTATGAGTGGGTTTTTTTCCCTTGATGTCGAAAATGAAAATTCCTGATTTCAAATTAGAATTTGCTATGGTTTTATAATCTTCTATAGAAAGCATTGGCTATCCAGATTAAAATAATTTATAAGTTAATATCTTTTGAAATGCATTCATTAAAAAAAGATTTTATGTTCACACATCGAGTGTTTATTAACACTGTTAGGTTATCAATGAATATTTTAGCTCATTTTGTACTGCATTTAAAACAAATGGTGGAATTCCATGGTGGTGCAGTGGGTTAAGGATCCAGCATTGTTACTGCTGTGGCTTGGGTCACTGCTGTGGCGCGGGTTTGATCCCTGGCCCAGGGAACTTCTGCCTGCTGTGGGACACGACCAAAAAGAAAACAAACAAACAAAAAAAACAAATGGCAATCTGGGAAAACCTTCACAGACCAGAGGAGCCTCGGAGACAGGATAACTAATTGTAATGTGGTATTCTGAACAGGAAAAAGACATTGGGAGAGAACAGTGAGATCTCAGTAAAGCATCGGGATTACTTGACCAATAATGGTTCCTTAGTTTTGACAAACGTGAAATAACAATTAGGGTATGCTCTGGGACACACGTATACTGAAAAACGATTTGTTGTTTATCTGAAATTCTAATTTAACTGGGTGTCCTGTACTTTATTAGCTAAACCTGTCAAGCCTAATAGTAATGTAAAATACTAGTGTTAGGAGAAACTGGATGAGGGGTATACAGGAACTTTCTCAGATCTTTGCAACTTTTCTGTAAATATAAATTCTTCTAACATAAAAAGGGTATTTACGTTTTTTAAGCAATGGGAAAACACAACACAGAACCATGAAATGAATTTTGCTTTAATATTTTAGAGCGTTTTACAGACCTAAGAAAGACTAAAATCTGACACTAGCCTAAACTTTAATTTTTTTAATATGTAAACAAGTTTGCCCTTTAAAAAAATATGTTTTAACCCCATTTGTTAGTAAAAGGAGAAGCTAATACAATAATACTAACAGTCATACTCTTGTGTTTATTTTTCCTTCCTCACCTGCTATGCCCAGGTTTTGACATTAAGAATATTATGTTTGATATTTTCTGCATTAAAAACCACTTTAGGCTTTGGTTCCATTTTACTCCCAGTCAGAAAGATCAGAAAAAGCTCAAGTCACACAGTGAGAAACTTTATCCACTGAATGAGACATTATCCATTCCACCAGACTGCAAATCAAAGAGTATCTCTTAGGCTGCTTAAAAATTCATTTTAAAATCTGATCTTGATTGTACTTTTATGGTAATTTCATACCATCAATCATCCTTTTACCTTTAGTCTCTGGGTCCACTGCTCTCCCCATAGATCTCATTCACTCTCCCTCATTATAATTCTTTAGGTGAGAAAACAGGGGAAGAAACCTTAACAGAAAATGAGCGAAAGATGTAAATTTCTTGAGAAGAGTCAGGTTCACTAAGAAGCAGAGCTAATGATATGTTCTGATCTTCCTTTTTTTTTTTTTTGTAATTAAAAGATGGGAAGAAAAAGGGATCCCAAAGAGCGAAAAAAAAGTCGCCCATGCAAATAACATATTTGTAACCTGCATTAGATCTTACTAATATACCTTATACTTTTAAGCTGTCCTGCCATTTGACTTGAACAAAAGAAATATTTGTGAAACTCTTGAGAACTTCTTTCTTTGTGTGATGTTTGCCTGCCCTTTGGTGGAGCTGCCTGCTTTCTAATTCTGTTTTTAGTAAACGGAACTATCAAAGTGTAGAATTATCACCAGGCAGCTCTAAGCCACACAGAGCTCCAGGTATATAGGTTCCCACAGAGTTATGGGAAATCAATAATATAACTTTGGTTATTATTCTCCATTTGGCAATGCCTGTTCCAGCGAACAATTAATCACTGAATGGGAGTAGCGTGGGCCTGTGAATCAGCCAGAAAGTGCTCGTGGCAAGTGAAATGATTCCTAACATCCAATTTAAGTCAAGCATTCATTCAGCCTTTTCAGCATGATTCAATTTTACTAACAATACAGGCTATATTTTGGCTCCATTGATTTGAATGCTGACTCCGGTGTAAAGCGTATTTCTTAGAGCAACAAGAAATGTAGCAGGTAATAAACTCAGCAGTGAGCTCAGCCTTGGTGCATTTAGATTGGAATAAAAAAAAGGAAAGAAAAAAAAGGCCATTAACCACAAGGGAAGCAACTGATTTCTCTAAAGCCCCGAGTCCAGCTGCACCATCCTTTAACAAAATGTTGCCATAAACCACAGAATGCCAATAATAGCAATAATCCCTCCAAAATAGGTTGTTACCAGCAGTTAGTGACCAGTTTCTTAGTTAATGGCCTGAGGGAAAGGCTTTAAGAAAGCTGTATTCACTGTTTCCTCTCAGGCAGTTTAACTGGATGCATTAAACTGCATTTTCATTGGGATTTCAAAATGTTGGTGCTCTGACAAGGCACTCGTCTTTTGATTAAATCTCCATCTCCACAGTCTTAGGAAGAGCAAAGAAGCAACCCATCTAAGTGTTAGAGTGGGGTGATTTTAACAGTCTCTTAATTAATAACTTAAGTGACATTCTGAAATATATAAAAATACACATGCCGGTATCACGTGGAGGAGGTTCTTTGTTCCGATTTAACACGCTCTGTCATTGATGAGCTGTAAATGGACCCTCTGTTCATTCATTTCTTCATGCAGTTGATAATCCCGCTGCTGTCCTTTGCAGGGGTGATTGTGAGGATCAAAGGCAATGCTGTTTGGGAAAGAGCGGAGGCTGCGAGCTGGTGCTGGGTACCGGAGGCAGGGACCACCAGCCAGCCCGCGCCTTCATGAGTAGTAACCAGGTGGGTGAACCCCCATTAACTCTCACGTATGCCCAGAGGGTTAAGTTTTAACTGGATGTTGCAAAGGCATCTGAGGATGGTAGTTGGAGAGGTGACCAAGGAAGTGAGTTTGCCATAGCTGTTTCTAGCATCTGAAACCATTCAAATTTCGATTGACAAGTTAAGATTTAAGGGGCCCAGTTTTTACTTTAAGGCAAATAAAATGCCAGCCCCACTTCTTTTGAAAATGTAAAAGTTTTGATCCAATGTCACGCAGCATCTCTATTATAGGATAGTTTCTGTTAGAAATAAATGGCACCTAGTGAGTGGATTAAGTCAGGCCCATAGACCTGGCACTTTGAAATGATTATGAGGCGTTTTAAAATTCCTCAAGTGAAATAATAAGAATGTTGAAATAATTAATATTGAGGAGAGCTGTCTGATACTGTTCTTATTTGACTTCCTAATGTACGTGAGCACAGAGGTGTTTACTAAGATGTGTGGGAAAAGCTGACGAATATATTTCAGGTGATAACAGATAAAACTTGGCTGAGATGGTCATAACTAAATAATAATAATAATAAATGTAATATTTTTCTCTCAGGAACTGCAAAGTAATATTTCAAATGCTGTCTTTTTTTTTTTGATGCATTGTTTTTCTGTTTACACCTAAAATAACTTCTTCTGATTCATATTTTACGTATCTAATTAGCATATTAGAATGAGGCGTGGCAGCAGAGCCTCCTTGTCTGCCCACTTGCATCTCTCACAAGTGTCCTATCTTAATACATCTATTTCTTGCCTGAGAAGAAAAAAAAAAAAAAGAATGAGGCGTGGCCATCAGAACACTTTTCTCATTTCAATGCGTTAATCACAGGAACACATTTCTAGATTTCAGCTCAAATGTTCTGACACTGTTTATGTATCAATCATTAATCATTCAAGAACAGGAATAGGTTACATAGTGTTATTTAATTCATCTCCTTCCACAGTCTATTGGTTTTTAAGTGAAACACGCCAGTTTGCTCATTAATCGCAACTATTCACCCACCTTTGTAAATAAAGGCAAAAATGATTGACATTACAAAGAAAATGGCCTGTGTCGGGCACAGATCTGCTCCTGCTCTTGCCATCCAATGCTGTCTCAGATTACAAATACTCACTTTTAAGTGTGCACTGACGGGACAAAGGTAAAGGGCGTGCCATCTGTCTATCTATTATCTTTCATCACATATGATATATATTTTCCGGTACTATATGAAAAAATCAAAGCAATATATGTGATGCCTTATATATTGTTTATCGAAATGAAATTGCATTTCAAGGAAAGTGAAATATATATTTGAAATCATACGTTTCTGTTTTCCTCACAACCAAAGCTCAAGTTGGGTCTTGCACCAATCCCTTTTTTTGTGGTAGGCATTATAATTTTATTAAAGTATAGTTGGCTTACGATGTTGTACTAATTCGTGCTGTATAACAGACTCAGTCATACATATATGTATACATTCTCTCTTTGTTTCATTTTCCATCGTGTTCTATCCCGAGATCGGATATAGTTCCCTGTGCTGTACGGTGGGACCTTATTGTCTATCAGTTCTAAATGTGGTAGTTTGCATCTACTAACCTCAAACTCCCAGAACATCCCAGTCCCTTCCTCCTCGCCCTTGGCAACCACAAGGCAGTTAGCACCAGACCCTCTTAAAGGATGGCTGGAAGATGATGGAGAGCAGGGTTTGCCCCTGAAGTGAGTGTGTTATGAGTGAATGGGCCTGTCAAGAGCCCGGATGGAATGAAAGACACTACCCAACTCTGAGGCACCATTTTTCCATGCGAGAGGCAGGATGGAGCCGGCCCCGGGTGCAGGAGATGAATAGAAATCCTTGCCACGCAGGAGGCTTGAGCTGGTGCAGAGGAGGTCTTAGCCCCCAAATGGCCATGTTATGGGTGTCTGGATTTATTGCAGTGGAGACAAAGCTTTCTGTCCTGCTCACACCCCAGGAGAAGGTGGCGGTATAGAAGGTCTGGGTGAAAGGGGAAGAGTGTGAGGGCACGGCCTCCGCAGGGGAGAAAGGAGCGAGACTTGAGTGTGGGCGTGTTACGTGAGCAGAGGCTGTGGGCGCAGGACCCCAACTTGGCAACTCTTCAGTGTTTCTTCCTTTGGCCAGTCCTCTGGCCTATAAATGCATCTCTCAGGAATGCGATACAAGATGATAAAATAGACAGAGTTGCTGAATTCCTCGGAAGGAAGATAAGCAAGCATCCCACTATGACTGTGTCTTGAAAGATTGTGAAGAATGGAGGGAAAATGCCAGGTCTTGCATATAAAACAGAACATTAATTCAGAATTCTGCTAACTTAATTTTCTTTTATTTGACACGGTGCTAATGTGTTATACATTAGAAGAGTAAACAGAAATGTGAAAGGAATGGTAATGAGTGCAGATTCTTTGGGAGGTATCAGGTGCTTTGTGTTCACTCACAAATGTTGTCGTTTTGGAGAGAGAATGATAGGGAGCAGGGTCAGATGGAAGAGAAAGAAAACATGCAGATGGTAACGTTAAGTGTTTTCTCACGTATTATTACATTTTAGTCCTCAACAATGAGGTAGCTGTTGCTGTCTCCACTTTACAGCCAGAAGCCATCACAGTCTGCCCAAGCCCAAAGCCGCATTTCCCAGACACCAACACTCAAGCTCTTTGCTTGCCATAATTAAGGGTCTCAGAACATGTGCAATCAGCCGAGCAGATCCTCTGCCTAGAAGCCCATCAATGACAATTAATTTGAATCATTAGAACATACCTGTTATTGCAGTTACGTTTTAAAATACCAATTTCATTTTTTAAAGTCTACACATTTCCAAAATAAATTTTCTATGATTTCTTTTAAGTTTTATTGAAGAATAGTTGATTTAAAAGGTTGTGATCATTTCTGGTGTACAACAAAGTGACTCAGTCATACATATACACATATCCATTCTCTTTCAGAATCTTTTTTTTTTTTTAAGGGCTGCACCTGTGGCATATGGAAGTTCCCAGGCTAGGGGTCGATTCAGAGCTGCAGCTGCCGGCCTACACCACAGCCACAGCAACGTGGGATCCAAGCCACGTCTGTGACCTACACCATGCCTCACGGCAACGTCAGATTCTTAACCCACTGAGCGAGGCCAGGGATCGAACCTGCATCCTCATGGATACTAGTTGGGTTTTTTTTACTGCTGAGCCACAACAGGGCTCCCACTTTCAGGTTATTTTCCCACATAGATTATCATGGAATACTGGGTAGAATTCTCTGTGCTGTACAGCAGGTCCCCGATTTTCCACAGATATTTTTGATCCCTAGCATAAGTTTCCACGTTCTCTGGGCTGGAAAAGAGAGCATTTAAAAAAGATGTTTTCGTCCTCACTAGAAGCCTACTTACTTTGCCAAATTATCAAAAGATTAAAAAAAGAGCTTTTCTCAGAGGTTTTCTTAGGATTCTAGTATGTACATTTCTTCCAGTCATGGCTCCCTAATCTGCTTTTATTTTCAGACTTTAAGGGATTTCCTAGAGGCAGGCTTTTCCAAAAACTCTGACACCACCCCTCAGGCTGCTGATGGAAATGCAATTGCAAACACACTGCCCTTACACCTTGGGCTTAGCAAAATGGGAAACGTTTTTCAAATTCCAAGGTTATTCAGTAACTTAAGCCATTTAAAAAGAAATCACAGAATTTCAGGGCCAAAGGGGACCCCTAAGAACATCAAGTCCAGCTCTTCAAATGTGCTTGAAATCATTAAAGTGAAGCCCAGTGTACCAAGTGAAGCTGATATCTTTAACAGCATTTACCTTAATGTGGAAGCCCCTTGCTAAGGACATTTTACTACAAGCAGTTCTCAGCATTCTGCCGGGGTAACGGCCCTTGAATATGAACAATGTAATTAACTCTGATTTGTGCCTGTAAAACAATATTATAACAGGGTAATGAGTTTCAGACTCTGCTCTCATTCTGCAAGCTGGATCTTGGGGTTTCACTATGAGAACTTAATGAGAGGGAGTTCCCATTGTGGCTCAGCAGTAATGAACCTGACTAGTATGCGTGAGGATGCAGGTTCAGTCCCTGGCCTTGCTTAGTGGGTTCAAGATCCAGCATTGCTGTGAGCTGTGGTGTAGGTCACAGGTGTGGCTCTGATGTGACCCCCTAGCCTGGGAACTTCCATATACCACACGTGCAGCCCTAAAAGAAGCAAAAAAAAAAAAAAAACAAAAAAACAAAAAAAACAGCATCTATTTGCAAATATGTGGGAGAAAAATTAAATTAATTGATAGAATTCTCTCTGCTAAAAATTTTACACTCCCCCCCACACACATCTTTAAAGCCTTCTCCATCGGAGACTTTAGTATAATTCTCTCATTCAGAAGTAAATTTATTTTGAATTTGTTGTTTTAATATTTCCTCATGTTTCACATTATGCCTTTTTAGTTGTTTGACTAGTTGAATACCTTTGGGACTCACAGTCATTGGGGGCTACTTTCCTGACCAAGAAACTGGTGCCACAAAGATTCCATGGAACCAACTGTCAGAAATACTTTTTGCGGCACACAGCAGAGAATGTTCTAATCACATTTCTGTAAACGGTACATTATAAATAACATTCTCTAACACGTTTATCCATCAAATAGGGGAACGAGATGAGACGCAGTAGATCTGCATAGAAGTGTGAAGAAACAGTTGAGGACTCCTGGCTGGGCCTGTCCTGGGCAGGCCTGCAGTGAAGAGTCAGCTCAGAAAATAAGGCGATTGCTTCCTAGCCAAGTCGGACAGTGCGTCATTCTCTTTGGGAAATATTGTAAGTAAATTACCTGGGTGTTTTTTCCAGGATTTTGCCCATATGACTAACAGTAAATGGAATCATTCGCGAGTCAAGAATGAATTGTAGTATAAGTGATGAAAGCACAAAATCATAGAAAGAACTATTGTAAAATACATGAAAAGTCTAATAGGAAAAGCTGAGTTCATAAAATAGAAAGGAAATGGTTACCGCTAATTCTTCAAAGGACTGACAGAGAAATTTGAGACTAATTTTCAACGGATCTGGAAAGGCCTTTAAATTGTGCCTGAGCTGGAATTTTTAAATCAAGTTCGGGAGGCTGGAATGGTCTGCTTTGTTGGGGGGGGGGTGCTTTGTGATTCCCACTTCCAATGTCCAAGTTCAGTGTCGGACTGCAGAACTGGCTCCTCAACCTCTAGTTATCAGAATAGAGGGAGGGCAAGGGCTGAAAAAAGGCACCTAAGAAAATCAGGCAGAGAGGTGGTGGTGACATATGTTAGGATTTAAGTCTACGAAATGAGGCGTTTCATTCAAAGTCACCAGCAAAGCAAATCAAAGGAGCTGAAAATAGGGACACTTCTTTTCCTAGTGCCTTTTTTTAGTGCCTGGGAAGGTTCTCCAAGCTGGTCCCCTGTTTGGCTTTGAAGATGGGTGAGAGGATATAAATGAGATGGAATCAGCAAATAGATTTCTATGGAAGGAGAGATGTAGCAGACAAGTTAAACTAAGGGAGAGAATTCTCTGGGCTGAAACTTTTAATCCCCCATGTTTTTGTTAGCCCTTCTCTGTGTGACTTCAGCCTAAAGTAGGATCTCATTCAAAACTGATTTCTTTGGACAAGGTGGTTTTGTCTTGGTGATATAGAGCAAAATGATTTGTTGGAAGCAGCTGACATTGATCCTTCAGTGTGTCCTTACTACCTTCCTCTGCATCAAATACATACTAAGGGGGCAACAAACTAACCCTAATGATAAAATAAATGTGGCGTTCCCACTGCGGCGCAGCAGTTCAAGGATCAGGTGCTGTCTCCTGCAGCAGCTTGGGTCACTTCCTTTAGTGTTTAAACTATAATCTGGGGAGTTCCTGTTACGGATCAGGAGGTTAAGGACGCGACATAGTCTCTGTGAGGATGCAGGTTTGAGCCCTGGCCTCATTCAGTGGGTTAGGGATACGGCGTTGCCACAAGCTGTGTCATGGTTCTCAGATGCAGCTTGGATCCCGTGGTGCTGTGGCTGTTGTGTAGGCCGGCAGCTGCAGCTCCCACTCAACCCCTAGCCTGGGAACTTCCATAGGCCACAGGTACAGCTGTAAAAAGGAAAAAAAAAGAGTACAATCTGACCTCCTCACCTGGTCTACAAAGGCCTTGCCTCACCTGGCACCTGCCTAACTTTCCTACATTTCGTCCTTTACTATCTGGCTTAACTACTGTGTTCATCTTACACTCACCTTCTTCCCATGCTAAGTATGTGCCAAACTTGTTCCCACTACAGGGCCTTTGCACTAGCTCTTCTCACTACCCGAGAAGCCCAGATGCTCACAAAGCTCCTTTTGATCATGAAGGCTTCTCTGACCACCCAGCCAAAAAAAAGTCCCCAGGTGTTCTCTGGGACATCACTGATTATTTTCATCATTTGTTACCATCTGCTGTTTTCTCATTTACTTTTTTACTGTCAGTCTCCGCTGCATCCAAGGATAACTATCATGAGAACTTATTCAAATATGCATCTCTAAGAGCCAGACGGTCCGATGTTTAGTAAGAGTTCAGTAAAAGACTCTTGAGAAAAGTGAATGAACAAATGCATCGTCTCGACTTGAGGAGGATCTGTGGTGGGGAATCTGTGGGTTGATAGGTACTTCTCCACAGGTCTCAAATGCCAAATAACACACGAATGCAAAGCGGAAAATCATTTAAGCTGGAATATTGTTGGCATCGTGTAAGCGTGTAAGCGATGCAGTGGCTTCAGGAACAGAGTTCTTTCTGTTCAGCCTTCTCTATGGAGCACTGATGGAATAGGAACTCTAAATTTCAGTGGCGCACATTTAAAACTTGAAGTTTTCAAGTGGCTATTTTCTTCTCACATCTGACCTGCTTCCCCAAATCTACAGTGTTTTCATGCGATTCTTTCCAGCCAGTGCAGGCAGGATGGTTTTCTGGGTTTCAGGTTGATAAAATTGTTGACAAATAAACACCGACTGTGGCGGGAGCTGGCAGATTCCTAGGCAGGGTGTTATAATAGGAATTTGCGATGGGCTTGGGGGAGGAGAGCGGGTGATGAAGAGGGAATCTGTCCACCCACACGGGTTGGAAAACGTCCTTAAAACTCACCCAGCACCCACCAAGCTTAATACGGTTGTTACGAGGAGCAGGCGCCCACTATGACGGCAGTGTGTCAGGCCTAATTGGGACCTTCTGAGAGCTAAGAGGACATGCAATTCTAGCAGGCAAATGTTAATCCTGGCACAAACACCGCATTTCGCCAGAAAACTTCTCTTCAGCCCTCCCTGCCTTCCTACTTAGCTATTCAAGGAAAGCGATCGGTGCGTGCAAACTTATAAAAATTTAAACTATTTGGGTGCTTTTGGAAATGAGTTACAGAGCTCTACTAAACAAAAGCACTCCTCCAGGAAAATCCGCTCCTTAACAGATATGGCTGACTCCTCTCTCACGGAAGGGCAGGTCCAGCCTGGCAGAAAACCACGTGGACTTACAGGAGTGACATGTGCAGGCGATTCAAATTCAAACCAAGCCCACCCTGTGAATGTAAGCCCCAAGGAATCCATGGCTCTCTGCATTTTAACCCTCGTTTTCAATTTTAGGTTAAGTGTCCACCAAACCATTTTCGGAACAGTAAGTGGGAAGTAATGTCAGAGAGATATCTTTCATTTGGCTTTAGACGGAAGCTGAGGAGGGATGCAAGGTGGTCTGTGTTGATATAATCAATGCCGGTGTCACTAACACTGGGGAGAACCACTGCCCGTAGGAGGCTGGCTAAGCCTCTGATCTCCGTTGGTCTTTTACTGGAATGGGGGTCAAAGTATTTCTCGGATGATGAGATGACGTCTAGAGTCGTGACCTTCATTTCACCTTGCCAGTTAACAGACAGTGGACGAGAAAAGCAACAACTCATAGATGCAAAGAAATCATTCCCACCTCTCACTTGTGTGTCATACGCTGTGGTTCCCCCATGAAAAGAGGCTTTTACCAATAAACTGTGATGCCTGTATAGACAGATCCAAAGGGAATAAAGCCAGAGAACTTAGGGACTGTACTTGACTCAGCCTCGCCATTTTGTTTGAAAACAAAGCCAGCTCTAACGGGTTTCACTGGGTATCTGGATGTACTGGGGAAGTTCGATGTATTTGTTGAATATTTTTTGTCTTGGCCTAGTTTGTGCCAACGTTTACTGGTCACATACTATGTGCCAGAGACAACCCACCCGCTTTACAGCTGTGAGCTCCTTCACTTCTCACAACCCCAAGAAGCGAGTATCTTACTATACTCATTTGCACAGACAAAGGAGGTGCACAGAGTCACGGGGCTTTAAAATTACAGCACTGCAATGAGAATAAGATACCACCTGATGTATTATTCTCAGGAAAGGACTGGAGCAAACCTGCAGAAGGTGCTTTGACTTGTCAGCATTACAGACTAGATGAACACTGGGAACGCTGAGAAGGAAGAGCAAGCTGCGCTCCAGACCTTAAGGAGACTTTCAGAGACTGGGTCTGAGCACTGATTAATCAGAACCTAGAGCTTCCGTAAACTGGGAATCTTGTGGACAGACCTTTTTTTTCCCTGCTAAAGCAAATGAGGATCTGGCTCATAGTATTTGCTTCGACTGCATGCCCGTTTCCTGAGAGCTGTTTACCAATGAGTTTGATGTGTTTTGTGTGTTATCTCAAGGGCTGGGGTGGGGGTGGTGTATGGTCTCCCTAACAAGAGCTCTTCCAAGAGGTCGTTTGTCTCCCTGTATCTCGTCTGTAGCTACAAATAACTTCCTTATCAGCGACGCTTAGGACCAGGCGGGCCGATGTCTCCTGCTAGGTTCCCCAGAAGCAATTCTTTGTTGATCCAGATTTCTTCCAGATCATTTCCAAAGATCTGTCTACTTGTGTTTTAGTTCACCGATGTTTTATTTACAGCGTCTCACCGAGACCAGGCAGTACAGAAAGGGACCCTGTGTTTTGTGATAAGTTTTCCTTTCAAAGCTTCCTGCTCAAAGAGAATTGACTAGAGTGTCAGGTGACCTTTCGCTGAGGCTTAACAAGCCAGTACCATGCCATGAACAGAAAAACAGCTTGATTGGACGACAGGTATCGAACCAGCCACAGCATCTTAAGTCTTTCTTGAGGACTCAAAGAATAATGCCTATTATAAAATAAATTTTTAAAAATTCACTCAGGGAATTTGATTTTGTCCCTTGCAATATTTTTTCCTCCGATGTAACTGATGCAGACAGCAGTAGCAAACATTACTTTTCCTGTCGTCCATATTCAGCTCGATAAGAAATAATGTCAGCCAGAGACATTAACTCCCGCCTTGCTGTGCATGCTAAGTGTTCTCATTATCTGCGTGCCAGCCCTAAACTTATTCAAGAAAAAAAAAAAAGATCTCAGCATGAAACTCATTCTGTCGATAGGGGGCCCCATGAACTGTGTTTAAAAATTCAGCAGAAAATGTCCTCATCTCATATATGAAGTTCTTTTTATAAATGCCTCATGCCTTGAATTTTAGGAGCCACTATCATGATTGTTTTTGGGGGTGAATCTATGAAATCAAGAAAAGATGCTGTGACAGGTGGCATTTTCTGAGACTGTGGCATGCTCCTGGTTTAGACCAACACACAGATATTGTTGGTCCTTACTGTAGTCACACAGTGAGTTCTTTGAACAGTGTCTGGTAATGCTGGTTTCTGAAAGCAACGAACCAGCCAGTGGCAAAACTGGGAACGCTGTAAAATAGTGTCAGACGTGGGAAATTCTGGCTCCATGAGTGTGTAGGCTCTCTGACACCGCAGTCCACAACCGCCCACAACGCACATCCCCCATGTAGATGGAGGGCCGTGACAGTGAGGACTCTCATGTGTCAGGTAACACAGTCAAGGTCAGCTGTCAGTGCTCCTCGGATGCTCCGTTATCAGTAGTAAATGTAAAATTTTCTCTTTTGTCCTTTCTCCCCCCATTCATCTCAGGCATCACCGCTCTGGCTCGTGGGCTCTAAGTGCATCAGTGTAAGGCCCCCTAAAAGACGGGCCAGGGGAGATTCCTCTCTTTCTTTGGGATGTGGGGTAGAACACATTTGCCCACGTAGTGGGATGGATACAATGGGACACCTGAACTTAAGGGCCAGAAAGGAGAAGCAAAGCTTTAGGTTCCAAGGATCCAAGAGGATCAACTTACCAGGCGCTCATGGTTTTCCACAGGAACCCACCCAGCTGCCCCTTCTAGAGAACAAGAGTTCTTTTCTACTTAAAATAATCCAACTTGGATAATCCAGTGTCCTCCTGGGACCAGAATCATTTCCCGTCTAACCTCATTGTTCCAGGTCCACGGACTCGGAAGGGCACTGGGGAAGGACTCGGGTGTGGCTGGGAGGTAGATTTGGGCTGTCAAGAAATTAACACATCTAGCACGATGGTTCTCAGACTTAACTATGAATTTGAGCCACCAGAGGAACTTTAAAAAATCCTGGCATCAATTAAATAGAAATCTCTAAGAATGGAACTCAGGCAGCAGGAATTTTAAAATTCCTTGGATCAAGGCCATCTATGACAAACCCAGAGCTCACATCATTCTCAATGGTGACAAGCTGAAAGCATTCCCACTGAGATCAGGAACAAGACAGGAATGTCCACTCTTGCCACTACTATTCATCATAGTTCTGGAAGTCCTAGCTACAGCAATCAGAGAAGAAAAAGAAACAAAAAGAATCCAAATTGGAAAGGAAGAAGTAAAACTATCACTTTTTGCAGATGACATAATACTATACCTAGAGAATCCTAAAGACTCTACCAGAAAACTGTTGGAGCTCATCAATGAATTTGGCAAAGTCACAGGATACAAAATTAATACACAGAAATCAACTGCATTTCTATATACTAACAATGAAAGATCAGAAAGAGAAATTAGGGAAGCAATCCCATTTACCATCTCATCAAAAAGAATCAAATACTTAGGAATAAACCTGCCTAAAGAGCCAAAAGACCTGTACTCTGAAAATTATAAGGCACTGATGAAAGAAATTAAGGATGACATGAACAGGTGGAAAGACATACCATGCTCTTGGATTGGAAGAGTCAATATTATCAAAATGACTATACTACCCAAGGCAATCTACACATTCAATGCAATCCCTATCAAATTACCAAGGGCCTTTTTCACAGAACTAGAACAAAATATTTTAAAGTTTGTTTGGAAACACAAAAAACCCAGAATAGCCAAAGACATCCTGAAAAAGAAAAATGGAGCTGGAGGAATCAGGCTCCCTGACTTCAGACTCTACTACAAAGCTACCATCATCAAAACCATATGGTACTGGCACCAAGACAGAAATATAGATCAGTGAAACAGGATAGAAAGCCCAGAATTAAATCCACGCATCTATAGTCAACTAATCTATGACAAAGGAGCCAAGAAGATACATTGGACAAAAGACAGCCTCTTCAATAAGTGGTGCTGGGAAAACTGGACAGCCACATGTAAAAAAAATGAAACTAGAACACTTCCTAACACCAGGTACAAAAATAAACTCAAAATGGATTAAAGATCTACATAGAAGACCAGATACTATAAAACTCTTAGAGGAAAACATAGGCCACTCTCTGACATAAATGATAGCAATATCTTCTCAGATCCATGTGTCAGAGTAAGGACAATAAAAAGAGAAATAAACAAATGGGACTTAATTAAACTTCAAATTTCTGCACAGCAAAGGAAATCCTGAACAAAACA